>JBBDGP010001575.1:0-317500 GCA_037952835.1 Lithobates septentrionalis | reverse complement strand
ACATCACTACGGAGGTCAGCAGTGACAGAGGTCAGGGGGATGAAACCACATTGCTTGGCTTGCAACAAGGCATTTGACACTCCCAGAAGTGTTGAATACCAAAGAGTCTTGTGAAGACTGCAGGAGAGGACACTTGTGGACAAAATGGGTATAGGGGGCAGCACTAAATTTAGCCATTTACAAACTGTGACAACTCTTTCTTTGTTTTCCTCTTCTGGCCACCTCTGGAGTTATGGGGATAAATATAGCAAGCAATCTGTAGAGGGAAGGGGATGCTGGGCTAGATGAGAGGAGTCCGGGGATGCACGATAGTTCAATAAACACAAAATCATTTCTGTTGTCTAGTGGTCTGTAAACCTAAAAATAGGATTTTTCCTACAACTTACCTGTAAAATCCTTTTCTTGGAGTACATCACGGGACACAGAGCAGCCATAATAACTGGGTTATTCCCACCTATAGGTGAATGGACACTGGCACACCAAAAAGACAGGAAGTCATCCCCTATATAACCCCTCCTACACAGGAAGTACCTCAGTTATGTAGCAAGCAATAAACTTCCCAGACAAGAGGGGGAGGGACCTCTGTGTCCCATGATGTACTCCAAGAAAAGGATTTTACAGGTAAATTGTAGGGGAAAAATTCTTTATCGTACATCACGGGACACAGAGCAGCCATAATAACTAACTGGGACGTCCCAAAGCAATGCTTCTGAGGGGAGGAAGACACCATCAAAAGAAACTGCGACCAGAGAAGGACCTACTCTGCTATTTGTAATACGCTGAGGCCAAAGGCAGTATCCTCCACGTTATTGACATCCACGTGGTAAAAATCCTAGATGTATAAACCAAAGACCAAATAGTGGTCTTGCACACCTGGGCCACTTACACCTGATGACGGATAGCCCAAGATACTCCCACACAGCTGGTAGAGAATCTCTCCCCAGAAAAAACTGCCCTTTAAACCATCATAAGGCATCAATGATAAACTGGCAGAACCACTACTAAATATTCGACCTGGATGCCACCTGCCCTTCCTGGGCTCTTCTGGCAGCATAAACCAGGATTCCTGACCTGTGCCGACAACTCAAGTAGATCCTGAGCACCTTAACTACCTCTAAAGTATGTAGCGCTCTCCCCTGCCAACTGTGGATTAGGAGAAAAATAAAAGGCAAGACACTGTCCCCATTCAAGTGAAAACTAGAAACCTCTTTAGGCAATAAAAATGGATGAGGACGCAACATACATTATGATGAGAGACCAAGAACGGCTCCCTGCATGAATGAGCCGCCGACTATGACACTCCGCTTAGTGAAGTGATAGCAACCTAGCAACCAAAGAAGTCACCTTCCGAGATAAAAGGACTAACAATCTCCCAAATGGTTCAAAAAGCGACCTCTGCAAGGACAGTCCAGATAAAATTTAAGTCCCAAGGACACAAGAGTGGCTGACAGGTGGGACTGTCCAAGTTACACACTGTATGAAGTAAGAATCAAGGAGTGAGAAACAATGGGCTCTGTAAAAAAAATGGATAGGGACAAACTCTGGCCCTTAACGGTACTTAAGGCCAATCTTTCCCCTACCGATTGGAGAAAGAAAAAAGAAAATCTCCCAACTCACATATTTCTGCAGGTGCCACTTCCTGGCTTCACCACCAGGCAAAAAAATATTTCCAAGTCCTGCAATTGAAGTTCCCCGAAGATGGCTTCCAGGGGCTCAACAGTGCTGAGATGCAGGACTCAAGACCATTAGGTCCCGCTGAACTGGGAGTGTCCAAGGAGCAACCCCCGAAAGACTTGCTATATCAGTGTACCAAGCCCTCCTGGGCTAATTCGGCCAATACTAATATCAGTGTTAATCCTGAGCGCCCTTAATAAGGGACTTAAAGTGATAATAAATAACTAAAAAAGTGGTATAAACAATAGGGAAGTGTTGGCAACCGCTGTAAAAAGTCACACTCATAGATATACATTAGCAGTGCTAAAAACAAATCGGTGTGGAAAATGTATTGCTAAAAAATTCACTCATCATAAATAGTGCCATTAAATAAATAAACAGTCCATAACTGTAATCATGTGCAAAAATCAATGGTGTCAGCAATCATAACAAAAAACCTATGTGACTCAAGTTGAGTGGCAAGCAAAGTAGCACATAAAGTGACAAGGTGCAAGGTGAAGAGACTAATAAATAAATGTAAACCAGTGCAATGTTCAGAGATTGTCCAGAACTATAGCAGGCGATATTACTAAATAATGTGACTTGGATAGTTTGGCATGCACCAGATGTGACAGTAGAACAAGGTCCTTTATATTTTAAATAGTGGTGATAGCGTCCTGACATGCAACAGTCGCTCCGTGGTGCTTGACGTAAATCACACGGTGCTCAGCTTCGTGTAAAAACACTCAAGTGAGAGATGGCCCCCCCTTACGTGAAGTCACGTGCGGTGTGACGTCACGCGTAAGGACGGGACAGGCTCTACACGCTGTGATAGTAATACGAGCTCGCCGCTCGTCGGAGATAGGAACACTATTGCTGGTTTTTATGTGAGTACCTTGTTTTACCTTAATAAAGCTACTGGTTTTAAACAATATTACACTATTGGGGCTCCCCGTGTGTTTTATCCCCCCTATTACCGAGGGAATCACCCCCTGGAATTAGGACCGTGAGGATAGGTCCCTACATCCTAGGAGGACCCCCATAAAAAGATTATTGGTCATATGCGCTTGCTCCATTGCTTCAAGGAGGACCCTGTGTAAAGACCCCTGGCTATATGCGTTTGCCCTATTGCCTTAAGGTAAGGGGCCATCTCTCACTTGAGTGTTTTTACACGAAGCTGAGCACCGTGTGATTTACGTCAAGCACCACGGAGCGACTGTTGCATGTCAGGACGCTATCACCACTATTTAAAATATAAAGGACCTTGTTCTACTGTCACATCTGGTGCATGCCAAACTATCCAAGTCACATTATTTAGTAATATCGCCTGCTATAGTTCTGGACAATCTCTGAACATTGCACTGGTTTACATTTATTTATTAGTCTCTTCACCTTGCACCTTGTCACTTTATGTGCTACTTTGCTTGCCACTCAACTTGAGTCACATAGGTTTTTTGTTATGATTGCTGACACCATTGATTTTTGCACATGATTACAGTTATGGACTGTTTATTTATTTATTTATTTAATGGCACTATTTATGATGAGTGAATTTTTTAGCAATACATTTTCCACACCGATTTGTTTTTAGCACTGCTAATGTATATCTATGAGTGTGACTTTTTACAGCGGTTGCCAACACTTCCCTATTGTTTATACCACTTTTTTAGTTATTTATTATCACTTTAAGTCCCTTATTAAGGGCGCTCAGGATTAGCGCAGCACCACATAATATTTATATGTTCCCTTAAGGTTCGGTTTGTACCTGTATTCAGTGCATGCAGCTTGTCCTTAGTATTATATTAAGCCTTTTTCTTGTTAGCACGGGAATAATTCCTTTATTTTAGTAATATCAGTGTTACCACCTCCCGCATTCTTTGCAAAAGATGTCCCAACTTGTTGTAGAACTTGGAATCTAGTAGATTCACTTGCAAAGTTCCCCCTGCCACTATTCTATACCTGGAATATGTATTGCGATAGAGACAGCACTTGTACTGTCCCAGACAGAATGTGGTTCAGCTCCCTGAGTCGCATGACCTTTGGTGTCGCCCTGGTGGTTGATATATATGCCTGCAGAGGCATTTCTGGATTGAACCTACAACTGGTTTGTCCTATAATCCAGAGCAAGGCATACTGGCCAAAAGTTCCAAGATATTGGTGAACAGTATTCTCTCCTGTGAAGACCAAGTCCACTGAACTGTAGCCACCCTCAAATCAACTGGAGAGACTGGCATCAGTGGTTATCTTCCAAATTCCTGAAAAGGAAGAATATCAACCACCAATTTTTGCTCTGCAACAACCCGGGAACAGAGCCCTCTGGCAATCCAATGCCTGGATCTTCAAGTTCCAGACAGAGAGAATGATCCTCTTCCAAGACCTGGAGTAGAACTGTATATAGGGAACATGCTTCGACCTAAATACAGCTTCCTCCTGCAGAAATATATCGAAGGAACCCCTAGAATCGACTGCTTCCTGAGCAAAGATTATTGAGGTAATAAGTATTGAGGTGTCTTCAGCAAGCCCGGAACTGGGGCTAGAAGCTTTGTTAACCCTCCAGAGCTGTGGCCAACCCAAAAGGAAGATTCACAATAAAAAAAAAAAACACTTTCCACTGCAATTACAGAAATCTTTGATGAGCCTGGAAACAAATCGCTACATGAAGACGTGCGTTTACTGATGATTATGGACCCCTAAATCTACCTCTTGCAGAGGGGTCATCACTGAACAGACCTAGCCTATCTGAAACAGAAGGATGCTCAGCGGCTTGAGATCTTAAGATAGACCTCATGTCCCCATTTGGTTTTGGAACCGCTACCATTTAATTGTCTCACAATAATGAGCCCATAACTTCTGCTCTAAGAGCCAATGCAAGGTAAAAGACTGACGACTCTGTGGAAGACCCCGACAGCCCCAAGAGGTGCACTTAACCTACCAAGTTTCTGCTGGCTAAAAAAGGAGCAAACCACCTCAGACTGCCCTAAAAACCTATGATCTGAGATACTCTCAAAACACCGCAGCCTCAGATACCTCTTTCACTTAGGAGGGAAAAAAAAAACTTACAGCCTTGTACTAACCATCCAAGTACTAACCAGGCTTGATCCGAGATTAGGCGCCACAGTGGCTCAGATACCCCTGATGCCATTGGTCCAACAGGAGACGTGAACACCGCCAGATCACTGGACCTGAGGGTGGTGTACCTGCCTCCCCCAGCCGCCTCTCCCTTCTGGAGTTATTTAGCTAGTCTAACAGGTACATAATAAAGTGACTACATTAGACAAAAACTAATACGCAGTTCCACAAGGATGCAGGCCTAGACAACGTTGGACTACCGCTATACAAAACCGTAGGTATGTAAGTATGCAGGTACCCAGGTATGCCGTTATGTAGGTGCCTAGGAATGCAAACATGCAAGTATATAAGTATTCTTGCTGTTCATGCATTTACGTATGCAGTCAAATGCAAAAAAACATATCTATACAGTTTAATGTAAATAAGCACGTTTATACATGCGTTTATAGAATATGCATTTATGCACACATGTGCTCATGCAAAGGTGTTTATGCTAGTAAGCAAGCATGTGTTTATTCAACATTTATGCAAACATGCATATGCAAGTAAGCATGCGTTTCTGCAAAACATGCATTTATGTGCAATCATGTGTCTATGCATCACGTGTCCATGTATATATATGCAAAATGTGTCTATGCACATTACGCAAACACGAGTCTATGCAACATGTGTCATATGCCTTACACAGACACGAGTCTATGCGACATGTGTCATGTACCTTATGCACACATAAGTCTATGCGACATGTATCATGTGCCTACGCAGACATGAGCCTATGCAACATATGTCATATGCCTTACGCAGACATGAGCCTATGCAACATGTATCATGTGTCTTACGCAGGCATGAGTCTATGCGACAAGCTTTTAGCAACATAAGCTTTTCGCAAACATAAGCTTTTCGCAAACTTTTAACAAGCATGAGCTCTCAGCAAGCATGAGCGTTCAGCAAGCATGAGCGTTCAGCAAGCATGAGCGTTCAGCAAGCATGAGCGTTCAGCAAGCATGAGCGTTCAGCAAGCATGAGCGTTCAGCAAGCATGAGCGTTCAGCAAGCATGAGCGTTCAGCAAGCATGAGCGATCAGCAAGCATAAGCTTCTGGCAAGCATATGCTTCATAAACTTAACAAACATAAGCTTTTAGCCCAGTTTGCAAGTATGCACCTGTTCAACTGCACCCGGCCCCATACTAGTTTTGTGCCAAATGCACATTATGCTGGAGACACAACACTTTAACCTGCTACCCATACAGGGGTGTATCGACTTGTACAGGCCGCCCGGATTAAGCAGTAAGTATGCAGCATATAATCATGACTTGTCTGGTCACACAGTTCTCCCATAGCAAGTACTCACACTTCACCAGTATCCTTGGGCTGCTGTTATGTCTCAAGAGGCCCAGCTGAATCTGCCGAGCATATGGCAAACATGGCTGCCATTCCACTTCCTGCCTATATAGAAATAGGCCCCTGCGTCCTCTAGAGGCTGGAGGAGAAACGGCAGACCATACACCTACACAGAGCATGTTTTAAACAGCACACTGCCCCTAGGGGTCACTGAGAGAACACCAGACAGTCACATTTTTTTATTTGTATTTTTTAAAATAAACTGCAAACAAATGTAGACTTACCATTCCTGCTGCAGGACTCTGAACATAACAGGAGTACGCTTTGTCATAAAAGACCTTCAGGGACTGTGTCCACCTTAATGTGTGGTCCACTCCCTTGGACCTGTATAGCAACCTGCAGGAAAGCACCTTGGTCAGAACTAACACTGCACAGGGTTCCATTACACAGGGTCCAGCGCCGTAAGGCCACATTACAGGCAAACCTCGAGGAATCTTCTCTCCTTCCAACGAGGCTTGGGTACCATCCATTTTGGCTGACAGCTTTTTTTGAATGGATCCAAATGAAGTCCATGATTCTAAATAGAACCGTTCAGACATCCAAGTATGCTCCAAGAGAACATGTATCATATCAGTGACCATTTCGACCTTACAGACACTGACGAAAAAAATGGAGGTACTTCCTGTGTAGGAGGGGTTATATAGGGGAGGACTTCCTGTCTTTTTGGTGTGCCATTGTCCATTCACCTATAAATTACGGCTGCTCTGTGTCCCGTGATGTACGCTAAAGAATATAAACATTTAAAAACATTAACATTTAAAGCAAAAAGCATACCGTCTACAATAGTGAATTTTAGCCATTGCTTTTACTTAAAGCAAAATAATCACATTGACACACGTGGCAGATTGAGTAGACAAGAGCTTCATTAGTCAGGTGTTTCTAGGAGGTGGTAATATAGAATTATGGCTCTGGAGTTGCCTGCGGTGATGTGCGGGGTAGGAGAGTGTGCCCAACAGACAAGCTGCATGTTAGAGCCACGTAGATCCCAAAAATCGTGTGCTCACACAGAAAGGGTTGTTATTTCTGTACTGCTGCAATGGGATTTTGTTACAACTAAACTAAACCCTCCTATCCTTTACATTCAAGGAAGCTGCCATCTTAGTCTCCGTTTGATCTGCAGTTGTCATGGTGCTGCACATGTGATCAGTTATGACATCAGCCATTTGATGCCTTGACAGTTCGACTGAGAGCATAAGCAACTGTGACAGTTGTCCTTCACGGTATGCCTTGAATGTACCAGTTTTAGAAAACGGTTAGATCAATGAGTTTAGTTTTACTTTAAGGTCACAGTTTACATATAAAAACAGAGATAACAAATCAAGAGTCATAAATGCAGCGGGTTACTCACGAGGAGGTCTTGCTGTCTCTGGACCATTTTTTAATCTGGGAGAGTTTGTTGATAAGGAATATTCCCTTCCCTTGAGCTTTCCCACAAGGTTTCATGATCCAGGTGCTGGAAGGGTTTTTCCGGAATTCTTCCACAAACAGGTTGTAATCTGCCGGGAGCATGAAGGTGACGGGCACAAAGTCTGTAAGAGATGCAAACTGGCATTATGAATGTATGTCTTGTTCAGCTGACTACTGTGCGGATGAGAATGTGCTGGCTTTACCATTTGAAATAAATGTATGTGCGTTTTACTTGCTGCAAGGGTCACTAGGGCTTGTTATGGAAAAAAAAAATGGAGAATGCTAGGCTTCATGGCAATATGTCCAAATTCCAACATATTTGTGAACTGTGATTTATCTACCGCTCAACTTTGACCACAGATTGTTGAACCTTTAATGATAATGACCTCAGTGCTTCCAGGCCTAAGAGCATTACCCGTGGTTTGCTCCCCTCCCTCCTACCTAACTGCTTCCACTTCACCTTATTTCCCTTCTCTCTTTTCTGCCTTTCTCTCTCCACTTCAAGATGTTTTCCCGTTTCGCGTGGCATAAGCGAAATCTCCAGAGCCCAATGATACTTGTATCACCATCCTTCCACTTCTCTTCCTGGGACTTCACTGCTATTGTAGAGCACTTCAATGTATTATGCATTCTTGAGTGTCTTCTTTATGGCAATATGATTATACAAATGAAAACTTGAGTTTTGGATTTCGTGTATTCCACTGTTTATTGTATTGTTCTTAAAAACTCAAAAAAAAATATTAAACAAGAAAAAAAAATGGAGAATACAATACAATAAGCATTTGCAGAGTAATATCATATTTCCTTTTTTTTCTGTATTTATACATTTTTCAGTACAAAAGAAAGGGGTAAAAAGTAAAGTACGGGGAAAGTAGCGGGAATGGCTAAATCAGTGAAGGCAAAACACTGTATAGAACAGGGGGGAGTCCAACATTGTACCATATACAAAAACAAGTACAAGCAACATCATAGAAATAAGTGGGAGGTTACAAGGGGAGATGATTACAGGTGTTGTTTAGGAAATAATCAACTAAGGAAGGAAATAGAGAGAGGAAAAAAAAAAAAGAAGTGGGAGAGCGGGGGGGGGGGGGGGGGGGGGCTGCCAGTAGTGGGGACACGTATTGACAATGTTGGAGGAGGGGTACAACTGTAGCCAATCTAACCCCGACAGATAAAGACCGGCAGAGACTGATGGCCCATGTGTGGCACAGCTGTGGCATCAGTCCATTTATTCAGCTGATAGACATTTAAAGTCATCCATACAGGAGAATTCAATCCAGTAAAATCACGTATTTCTGAATTTTTCATGTGTATCTTTTATTGTGCTTGTGAGACTTTTCATCACTCGAATATCCTCTACACTCCTTATTCATTGCTGGACCATTGGTGGGTTGGGGGACTACCATAATGCCGTTATACATGACCCTGCTACATTCACCAAGTGGCGCAATGGCGATTTTTTAAAATAAGATTTTGTCTCAACCTGTGCTTTGTCCATCCCCAGTTTCACAAGCTCACCCCTTTGCTTCCATGCTCTTTAGCCACTGGGAGAGAAGAGTAATATTCTGTACCTCCAGGCGGAAAGCAGGTACCAGTGCTGGTGCTTGACTGGCTGCTTGGGAACCCATTTATGTCACATGAAGTTGGGGAGAGACTCTTCATCAGTGTGAGCTCTAAGGCCTGGTTCACACCTATGCAGGTTGCAGTTTGCATATTCCAAGTGCATTATGCGTTTTTTAATAAACGTTATTGATCCATTGAAGCTTATGGAACCAAAAACCAGAAAAAAGTCCCTGGCCCTTTCTATAAAATGCATACAGTGGCTTGCAAAAGTATTCGGCCCCCTTGAACTTTTCAACCTTTTGCCACATTTCAGGCTTCAAACATAAAGATATAAAATTTTTATTTTTTGTGAAGAATCACCAACAAGTGAGACACAATTGTGAAGTGGAACGAAATCTTTTGCATTTTTGAAACTTTTTTAACTAATAAAAAAATGAAAAGTGGGGCGTGCAAAATTATTCGGCCCCCTTGCGTTAATACTTTGTAGAGCCACCTTTTGCTGCGATTACAGCTGCAAGTCGCTTGGGGTATGTCTCTATCAGTTTTGCACATCGAGAGACTGAAATTCTTGCCCATTCTTCCTTGCAAAACAGCTCGAGCTCAGTGAGGTTGGATGGAGAGCGTTTGTGAACAGCAGTTTTCAGCTCTTTCCACAGATTCTCGATTGGATTCAGGTCTGCACTTTGACTTGGCCATTCTAACACCTGGATACGTTTATTTGTGAATCATTCCTTTGTAGATTTTGCTGTATGTTTGGGATCATTGTCTTGTTGGAAGATAAATCTCCGTCCCAGTTTCAGGTCTTTTGCAGACTCCAACAGGTTTTCATCCAGAATGGTCCTGTATTTGGCTGCATCCATCTTCCCTCAATTTTAACCATCTTCCCTGTCCCTGCTGAAGAAAAGCAGGCCCAAACCATGATGCTGCCACCACCATGTTTGACAGTGGGGATGGTGTGTTGAGTGTGATGAGCTGTGTTGCTTTTACGCCAAACATATCGTTTTGCATTGTGGCCAAAAAGTTCGATTTTGGTTTCATCGGACCAGAGCACCTTCTTCCACATGTTTGGTGTGTCTCCCAGGTGGCTTGTGGCAAACTTTAGACGAGACTTTTTATGGATATCTTTGAGAAATGGCTTTATTCTTGCCACTCTTCCATAAAGGCCAGATTTGTGCAGTGTACGACTGATTGTTGTCCTATGGACAGACTCTCCCACCTCAGCTGTAGTTCTCTGCAGTTCATCCAGAGTGATCATGGGCCTCTTGGCTGCATCTCTGATCAGTCTTCTCCTTGTCTGAGCTGAAAGTTTAGAGGGACAGCCAGGTCTTGGTAGATTTGCAGTGGTCTGATACTCCTTCCATTTCAAAATGATCGCTTGCACAGTGCTCCTTGGGATGTTTAAAGCTTGGGAAATCTTTTTGTATCCAAATCCGGCTTTAAACTTCTCCACAACCGTATTACGGACCTGCCTGGTGTGTTCCTTGGTCTTCATGATGCTCTCTGCGCTTTCAACAGAACCCCGAGACTATCACAGAGCAGGTGCATTTATACAGAGACTTGATTACACACAGGTGGATTCTATTTATCACCATCAGTCATTTAGGACAACATTGGATCATTCAGAGATCCTCGCTGAACTTCTGGAGTGAGTTTTCTGCACTGAAAGTAAAGGGGCCGAATAATTTTGCACGCCCCACTTTTCAGTTTTTTAATTGCTAAAAAAAGTTTAAAATATCCAATAGATTTCGTTCCACTTCACAATTGTGTCCCACTTGTTGGTGATTCTTCACAAAAAATTAAAATTTTATATCTTTATGTTTGAAGCCTGAAATGTGGCAAAAGGTTGAAAAGTTCAAGGGGGCCGAATACTTTCGCAAGCCACTGTATATGTAATCGAGACCCATAGTAAACCATGTTAAATGGAGTGTAGTGTGTTTCTACAAAACTGAAAACGCACTAAAAAATGCATAGGTGTGAACCAGGCCTTAGTCACGGGTTGGAGCTGTCTTTCTTCACCCTGATGAATGGAGCAGTGGCATGAAGATACTTATCCCTCCAGTCTTCTCTATTGCCTGCTTTCCCCTATTACCTCAGTCCTTCACTCTGCCCATATTATTTTTTTCTATGACTTTTCCTTATTTTTACCATTACCTCAAATTATTTGATCACAACCTCTTTCCAATAAAGTTATATACCTCTTTATTAATTCTTAAAATCACCCTATCTTCATGTTTAACATGTTCCCTAATGTAAAGTAGTACTATCTTCTATATATTCATGGATTATTTATTTAGGGTATCCTTTTGAACTTATATTTTGCCTCTACAATATATAAAAATAAAATATTTGTAAAAGAAAATAACTGCCATGTTTTGTTTTTTCTTCATTAAAAATATTGTATTTGTCTTTCTGCTTATGTCCTTTATTTTTGCATCACTCCACTCACTCCAGTGTCGGTTGTACATCATTGCTCTGAACCATCTTCCTGAGAGTTACAACAGTGGGCAATGTCTGTGCTCTTTGTTTTGGTATGTCCACTTGTAGCCTATCACAGAGACACATGAGAGGGTGATAACACAGGAGCACAACTTGTCAGCCTATTACAGGAATTTCCTGGACTAGACACTTCATGGAAGGATCAATACATTTTCTATTAAATGAAAGCTGCAGATTTAAAACGCATGTAGGCGTCTTTATGCTTGTTTGTCATACAATAAATTTAAGTCGTTTACTGGAAGCTGTACTGGTCTATGCTTATCTTTTAAAATGTATCACACTATTGGCGAATGTTCCCTCTCTTCTGGTGAGCTGTATGGAGATGCCCCTCGTAAGGATCCTGTAATTACTGAGGTGGATATGCATTGAGGATCACTCCCTGGGATATGGAATCTTGCTGAGGATACCCCCATACATGCGTTTTTGACCTGTATAGTATACGAGTCCAGTAGCAAGGTGAGCATGCATTTTACCAGGTGGTGGAACACCGTGTTGTGGTGAAGCACTGAGTGGCTTCATTACAGGAGGAGTTAATGTTAGAAGATACAGTAACCAAGCACTTTAATTGGACAATTGGGACTTTTATATATTTTTATATATTTTTGCCATATATTTATTATTTGTTATTTTATGAATTGATACATAATTTATATATTGCTTGTTCACATGGGGATGATTATACTGCAGCAGTGCAATCACATATTTATACATTTATTTTAAATAGAAAATGTCCCAATACAGCTCAGTATAATGGGCATCCGTGCTGAATAGTAATAAGACTGAAGCAGTTACACACCCAATTTAGCCTAAGGCAACAAAGGGGTCAGAAAATATATATAAAAATTTGTGTGTGCTAGCATCATACACAGTGTAACAAACAACTGTGATTTGCATTCGATGCCACATCACCCCAGAGATCGTTCCTCATTTAAAAACAAAAAATATACTTTGGATAATAATCAGTACAATTATTATAATGATAATATTAACATCATAGCAGCCACCTTTCAATATATACATATATAGATTGGGTGTTTAATGCTTCAGCCTATTATTACTATTCAGCACGGATGCCCATTATGCTGAGCTGTACTGGGACAAGGATAGCACTGATAACCGATCTCATGACGCTTAGCTTCATGGTTGATATGGCAACCGATCCTGTGGGGAGGCGCTTGTTTGTCTAGGTCAAGTAATTAGGTGGTGTATAAAGCTCGATGAGCTAGGAGTCTCTCGTAACCGCTGAAGAAGTCCCGCCCACTGGGACGAAACACGTACGGGAGAACCATGCTACGTCGGCCGCAGCCACCTTTCATCTATTGTCGGTCAGGAGATGCACAACTGAACGCTGTTTTACCAGGCACTAGGTCATTAGTGCCTTGTTTATAAGTGAAAATTTTTATCTTCCAATAAAAACACTGGAATATACAGAAAGAACTATATATCTTTTATTGATTCTTACATAGTATGGTGCAATGATTCTATACTGAGCTGGAGAATTCAGCTGGCTGTTTGGAGCAGAACAATCCGAGCAAAACAGGATCCCCATAGAGGCAATCAGCATTTATCACACCCAGTTTGGGAAGGCTTGTTTGACCCATCTGTTTAATCAGGGGTCCATTGAATGAGGTGAGCGGCCTGTGTTATCTATGGTGGAGGCACTTCTATGGACACACATAGATGAGAAGTATATACGCTTTGGGGATCTATTTCTTCTTGTTCTTTCGGCTACTTTCTCTTCAATAAGGACTGTTTTATGTAGTTTCATTAAGGACTACTCCATTTTTTAGTGTGCTTTGTGCATAATATTTGTAATCTTTAGTTTGAATTTTTAGCGTTGCACTGTTTTATCTAAAGTTACGCATCTAGGATTGGATATATTGGCCTTGAGTGTATAGCTGCTTATAAGTGATATATTGTATTGTGTTGATTGACCCTCAGCTATTTGAACTCAGGTGGAACCAACCAAGTATTTCTGGAACTTGAAGTAACAGTGGTAGATAATACCTGCAGCACCACCTGCTGGGGAAATTCGGTACCACATTACATAGGGGGCTATTTATAAAGGGAGATCTAGTGGATTAAGCCATCTTTTACAGAGTATTTTTCATTTTATTTATAAAAGCATGTCAGGCTCTGATCTATATCCACCTGCCCCTACATCTTTCTACAGCCTACCAATTAAAAATGGGTGATCTCACTGACAAATAGAATTGTCCAGTAGGGTCAGGAGAAACAAGCTAGAACTTGACCACAGAAGCAGTGTACAATACATGCATAACAGATAACCCCAGGTATTCGGGATCCTGTATTTGAGAGAAAATAAGGGGTCTGCAGTGGGAACATCTGAGAACATCTCACCCTAATTACGAACAGGTACACCAAAAGGACTCCTAGATCGCCATATTATTAAATGATAGGGATGATAGGGAAAGGGGTGGAATGGTGTGCTACAGCAAAGCTAGATACAACACTGGAGCAGTGGGCAGAAGATATGTCCCCTTAAAGTGTTACTAAACCCACAACAGTATGATTAGTCTGTATATTCAGTAAAGCATGCTTGTTATGCTCACTGTGGAACCTAAGGGCTTAATTTTCTGCATTGTGTGAAAAGGCTGTTTGATCCTATCTTCTCTGATCCTCGTCTTCCACTGTCCCCAATCCATCTCCTGATAAGACATAGCCTTTGGAGTCACTCTGCACATGCTAAGTTTGGTTTGTATTGCTAGAGAGTTTTTTTTTCTTTTCTTGGGAGGGTGCATGTGATCAGCACACAGCCAATCAGCACTGTCCGGACAAAGGGTCAGGAGTCATGCAGCTTTATAGTACAAAATATTTTACAGCGCACACATACAAGAATGACATTTCCTGCAGGGCTAGTTAAAAACACCTGAACACCTGAACATATTCAAAAATACGGGGGTTTGGTCACACTATATGGTCATATAGTGCTAAGCCCACTTACTGCGACAAAGTACCCCGAATTAGTGGGTCCTACACTAGTAATAGAATGGAAGATCCTTTGTCTCAACCATGGGAGCTGAACTCCTCTATGTGGGAGAACTGAAAGGGATACATCCTAAACACTGGTGGCCACTAAATAGGAGGTAATGAGGAGGGGGAGGGGTGCTCCAGCCCAAAAACCTGGTCAGGGCCTATTACAACATACAAGAACATATTTGGGGGGCACACCCTACAATGCATTTAAATTCAAGATGGTGCTGCTATAAGACCTACAAACAGTACAAAATATTTTACAGCGCACACATACAGTGTGACCAAACCCCCATATTTTTGAATATGTTCAGGTGTTCAGGTGTTTTTAACTAGCCCTGCAGGAAATGTCATTCTTGTATGTGTGCGCTGTAAAATATTTTGTACTGTTTGTAGGTCTTATAGCAGCACCATCTTGAATTTAAATGCATTGTAGGGTGTGCCCCCCAAATATGTTTTTGTATGCAGCTTTATAGGACAGTCAGAGTAGAAGGAAAACTCCTCCTACATGCTTTAACTAGACACTGATTGAAGTCACAAGACTGCTATATACAGCTGATGTGAAAAGGTATTTAGCAGTTTATACTTACTAAAATAATTGCTTTTCCATTTTCTGTGTACTGTGGGAGACCAGATACAGTGAATGCAGGGTCCTGGGTTTAGTAACACTTTGTTATTTTTATATGAAATAAAATGTTTAAACATGTTCTACTTACCTGCTCTGTTGTAGTGGATTTGCACAGAGCAGCCTTGATCCTTCTCTTCTTGGGTCCCTCTTCTGTGCTCCTGGCCCCTCCCTCCTGTTTAGTGCCCCCACAGTAAGCAGCTTGCTGTGGGGGCACCCGAGCCGAGTCACAGCTCCCTGTGTCCATTCAGACATGAAGCTGTTGGCCCGGCCCCCCCTCTCTTGATTTGATAGCCGACTTTGGCTCCCTCTGCATTGACAGCAGAGGGAGCCAATGACGCCGCTGCTGTGTCTCAGCCAAATCAGGAGGGAGAGTCTCAGCCTGGCGATGACACTCGTGGACATCACTGGACAGAGATGGGGTTCTGGTAAGTATTAGGGGGGCCTGCTACACACAGAAGGTTTTAGAATGCATTAGGATAAAAAAAAAAACCTTCTGACTTTACAACCCCTTTAACCACTTCAGCACCGGGCCATAGACAAATGACGTCCACAGATGGGATCTCCCATCCTGGGTGGACGTCATATGACGGCCTGGGATTCCCGGCCGTCTAGGGGGCGCGCGCGCCTGCCGCGTTGCTTGGGACCCGGTGCGTGTGCCCGGCGGCCGCGATGTCCGCCGGCACCCGCGATTGCCCGTTAACCGGGCCAGACCGTGGATCTGTGTGTGTAAACACACAGATCCACGTCATGTCAGTTCAGAGGAGAGCGATCTGTGTTCCCAGTACAGCGGAACACTGATCGGTCTCCTCCCCCTTGTACGTCCCTGCCCCCTACAGTTAGAATAATTCGCTAGGAAACATACTTAACCCCTTGTGTCCCCCTAGTGGTTAACCCCTTCACTGCCTGTCACATTTACACAGTAATCAATGCAATTTTATAGCATTGATCGCTGTATAAATGTGGATGGTCCCAAAAATGGGTCAAAAGTGTCCGCCATAATGTCGCAGTCACGAAAAAAAATCGCAATCGCCGCTATTACTAGTAAAAAAAATAAATACATTTTTTTAAAAAAAAAATGCCATAAATCTATCCCGTATTTTGTAGACGCTATAACTTTTGCGCAAACCAATCAATATACGCTTATTGCGATTTTTTTTACCAAAAATATGTAGAAGAATACCTATCGGCTGAAACTGAGGAAAAAAATTAGTTTTTTTTAAAAAAAAAATTGGGATATTTTTTATAGCAAAAAGTAAAAAATATTGTGTTTTTTTCAAAATTGTCGCTCTTCTTTTGTTTATAGCGCACAAAATAAAAACCGCAGAGGTGATCAAATACCACCAAAAGAAAGCTCTATTTGTGGGGAAAAAGGACGTCAATTTTTTTTGGGTACAACGTCGCACGACCGCGCAATTGTCGTTTAAAGTGCGACAGCGCTGAAAACTAAAAATTGGCCTGGGAAGAAAGGGGGTGAAAATGCCCGGTATTTAACCGGTTAAAAGGATAATAGAACCGAATACAAAAATGTAATATATCACAGCTTACCAGTCCTTAGATGAGGACAAGGATATGTTATTATCATTCCAAAAATTTGTTATACATGAAGGGAATGAAAAAAGGTACTCGGGTCTCAGTGAACAATAGTAAAAATCAAGAAAAACAGAAAAATAAGTATGCAAACATGAGTATGAATAGAGTGTGAAGATAAATATTAATAATATTAAAAACACCCATTTGTTACATCTGAGCAACAACTGCTGTTGTGGAAATTTTTATTAATGTATGTTGTCAGATGTCCCCCAGTGTCAGTTTTGCTGTAATACGCTCATGTGAGTGTATTCACACATACAGACATTGGTGGAAGACCATTGGCTGCGGAAACCTTCCCGTGGACACGGCAGATCCGTTTGCTCTTTTAAGGATGTTTGTTTATGCTTCACTCCATGGCGACCGCATCTAAACTCCTAAGTAAGCAGATCTACGTATATGGGAACCATAGCATAACCATACAAAATTATGGCCCACTGAGCCATTATGGAGTATGGCTCGCATCATTGGTAGCAGTGGGAATGTGCACACGATCGTGTTCAGAGCCATGTCCTTTATGTTTCACAAAACGCTTGCCGCATGCATGGCTCTGCGCACAAGCGTCTGCACACGTCACTACTGCATTTATATTTGAATATATACATGTGTGTGTGATTGGTTCTTTTGAAAGAATAAAAGTGTCTGATTGGCTGATTCTGAAGCCACCACCTTCCTTTATTCATTGATTTTGGTAGTATAAATAAAAAGGAGTAAAGCATTCAATGGCAGGATTCTGCTGAGCTCAACGTGATACCAGCGTCTGTCTGTGTTACTTGGAGACATACAAGCGCTCTTTCCCGGCATTATATGAGAGAGCTGTATTTGTGCTTTTAAGAGCAAAGAAATGATTTGCTCATAGGGAGAAGCTTAAATTTTCCCTGACACTACACATAAAAACCAGCAGGATACACAATTATATTCCTATATTATCAAACATAAAGTACTGCATGGTCAATCTCAATTCCCAGCAATGCCCAAAAGTAGTAATATTAATATTAGCAGCAATAATTCAGGCATCAGAGCAATGTTCCTTAGCCTGGTGGTTCTAGCACTAATTCTACGTAACCTATGACCTGACGAGAAGGGGACAAATAGTCCATAAAGCTGGATGCAAAGAGTCCCTCATAATGTTGAGGGCCATCTTCCTATACCTGCTATTGTTAATACTGCTGCCAATAATCCTCTGGACAGTCTTTACCTCCCACTGCAGTGCCTGTTTATCCACAGCAAATGCAAGAAGTAGGAATGCTTTCCACCACCTATAAAATGAGACGAGGACTAAAGTATCAAGGCCAGCACACTTCTTTAAAAAGTAAAGCTGTTGGCTTTATTGGTGCTCTACATGGAGGCAGTCAGATATGTGCACTCATAAATATTTAAAACAAGAGAGACTATTTCAACAGCCTACCCGAGATGTAGAGAGGAGAGGGAATGGTGCTGATCTTCCTAAAGCCCTCATTAATCACCTTTGTCTTCTTTATGTCACCAGAGAGATTAACTTTGCACCAGACTTCCAGTGTTCAAGTGTTCTAATACTCAAAACAAGAATAAAAAGTGCTCAGAGGAAGAGAAGGATCTCTTGGACATTCTGTATCACTGTTTATGTAATCTGTGATACTGTCAATGTCCCTGCACATGCTTAGTGGACATTGGTGGAAAAGTGAACTTGCTGCTCTGAGTTCAAATGCATTTCCAGACCTGAACGTGGAATCTTGAGCTTTCAGCAGATAGCGGTCTTCTGCATTCATCCAGGGTTTCTAGTTAGGGTACACAGCAAATGATCTAGTTGTAGTAACATCATTAGCACACTTGCTAATAAGCCCATTACAGATTATGCATATTCCTCCGAGTCCACACCTTGCTGCTTCTTTAAAGATGTGACAATTAGTATGTTCAAAATAGTCCTATTTTAGACACCAGAGTCTCAAAAACAGAACACGAATTAACGAAGATAAAAGGAAAGAATGCAGATACAAGGGAATCAAATAAATCAACTGATAGATAGCCTGGACGAACAAGAGAATAGAAACCGAAGATCTAACATAAGAATAAGAGGTTTAAAGGAAGATGTGGGGGCAAAAGATTTAATAACAACACTACAGAAAATCTTCCAGCAGATAGTTCAAGATGCAGATGAGAAAGATCTGTTAATTGATCGTGCACACAGGGTGGCGGGATTGAAGAGATTAGTCCCTAGTAAACCGCGGGATGTCATCTGCAAGATGCATTATTCTCATACAAAAGACAGAATTATGTCTGCAACACGCCTAAAGAAAAATATCCAGCATGAGGGAGAGTCCCTACTATTCTTCCAGGATTTATCTAAATTCACTGTGGATCAAAGAAGAGCATTAAAACCCCTGGTGGAACAACTCAGAAGTAATAACATCCAATATAGATGGAAATTTCCATTCCAATTACAAGTCCAAAAAGAGGACTCGATCGCAACATTCAGCAACTCTGAAGATTTACCGCATATCCTAGCAACTTTTAATCTACCGGAAATAGACCTACCAGACTGGCCAATCTCATACACGAAAGTCCCCAGAAAAGTTTGAGAAACTATGCAAGGAATGAGGGGGGTGGGGATTGGAAGGTATAGGGTTGGATAATAACCTACTGAATGGGGGGGGGGGGGATGGGGGGAGGAAAAGAGAAAAGTTCATGTTACAAGATTATAGGAGTTTGACGGATCTTGTTCTGGGGTTTTTTTTTTCTTCACAAAATATAAAAAGGTATAATGTTAACATGATAGATATGTGATACACTTAGGGGAGACACTTAAATATATTTGGTAATAAATTTGAAGAACAGGGAACGGGAAAAGAATTAACACATATCAGTTGCACGATTGCACTTTGGTAAGATACATATAACGGGATCACGGATTGCTAAAGTGGAAATTTTTTTTTTTTTTTTTTTACTAACCATTAGAAATTTTTTGTTCTTTATTTTGTTTTTGTTTTTTGTTTGTTTCATAGAAAATATATAGATATCACGCCAATAGGTTGATAGATATAGAGAGACACTAGGGGGAGACACGTATTTGGTAATAGGATGTGGGGAGAGGAGGGGGAGAAGGGAAGGGTGGGGAGAAGGGTGGGGAGAGGGAAAAGGGGGAAGAAGGGGAAGAGGACGGGGTAGGGAAAGGAAAGGGGAGAGGGAAAGGAAAGGAATGAAAGAAAAGGAAAAGGGGAAATACATCTGCAGCACTATTGCACTTTCACGAGATATATATAATGAGGATTGGTGAAGGGGAATTTTTCATAACTTTTTCCTTTTTTGTTCTTTTTTGTTTTTTTCACAATATAACACTCGGATCTTTTACAAATATGGGTAGTAGAAATTTTGGGTCTGGGAAGGACACATCTATTTCTGACAATAAGGATATATTATTATAGCAGTATAAATAACGAAAGTTTACACGACACCAATAGGGGGATCAGGGTGTACAGGCAGGGTTCCCTTATTTTTTTTTTTTTTTGTTCTTTGTTATTTTCCCAAAACTGATAATTGAAAAAGTAATTAATAAATGTACCCAATATGCAATATAACATGCAAGAGTTCTGGATCTACACTCAAGTGTCTTTGTTTTGAAGAAGAGAGGAGGGCGCCCTCCCCCTTTTTTTTTTTTTTAAGAAGGGGAGAGAAACAGGATAGCGATAATGGGGAGGGCGCTTTCTTCTTTATATAATTTTTGACAAACATGGAAGATATCTGAGGCATGACCACAAATGTTTTTCTTGACTTAATGTTTTATGCAAACACAGGTGGCAGCGCCCAAGTGGTGCTAATATTGGAGGTGAAGGAGAGAAAAACAAGGGTTAGCTTATTGACTATAAGACATAACGATAAAGGACAATGTTAATGATAAATGTAATAAGTGTTAAGGGTAATGGACTTTGGGGGGAATTATGTTTTGTATCTTCATTCCCTCCCGCAGTGTAAGTAAACCCCTTTGCACTGCGTGACGGAATGGAGGGGGGAACATGGATATGTATATAGAGGTTAATGCCTGGAGATACCGCGTTTAATCTCCCCCTGCCTATAAGACTCTCCCCAACCCCCACCCTTTTTTTTTTTTTTCCTTCTTTCTCTTCCCCCTTTCCCTCATTGTAAAATATACAATATAAATGCAAAAGTATAAGAATACTAATTTATTTTTAGGGGTATTTTTTTTTTCCCCTTTGCAGTTGGTTATACGACCCTTCCAGAATCTGAAGTTCGATGACAATATGTTCATATAACATTAGAGGCCTTAATTCAGCAACAAAAAGGTCACAGGTCCTTTATTCCCTCCATAAACAAAAAGTAGGAGTGATCTTTTTCCAGGAGACGCATTTCCGTGCAGACCACTTCCCTAAACTACAAAATAGATTCTACACTACATGGTATCATGACTCTTTTAAGTACTCTAAATCAAAAGGGGTCTCTATAGCAATACTTAAAACAATACCACACCAAGTGTTGGAAGAATGGCGAAACGGGGACGGCAGAGCAATTTTACTCAAACTTGACCTCAATTTTGTTCTGGATAAGGAAAAAGATACCACAGCACCCCCCTTACTACAGATAGGCAAGGAAAAGAGAAGAAAATTTATAGATATGATGACAAAAACACCAGTTGAAAGATATCTGGAGGGTGTTACACCGAACAGAGAAAGATTTTACATTTTTTTCAAAAGTCCACGGGACATACCATAGACTAGACTACTTCTTGGTAAACCGATTAGGGATGGAGGCGACTCTATCTGCCGATATTGGTAGCTCGATTTGGTCAGATCATGCGCCAATATTTCTGATGTTAGATCCACTTAAGAATAAAAGTACTAGGGGAAATTGGAGGCTTAATGACAATCTGCTATATGACGAGACATGTGTGACAGAAATACGGCAGGTAATAACAGACTTTTCATATAACCATATAAAGGATACCACACCCTTGCCGATCCAATGGGAGGCATTGAAGTGTGTAATTCGAGGATTCTTTATAAAACACGGGGCTAGACTAAAAAAGTAAAAAAATAATAGAATGATTCACTTATTAAAAGAAATACCTAAAATAGAAGCCCAACATAAACAAAATCCAATACGTAAACTATTAATAAAGTTAACGGAATTGAAAAGAGAATTACTAACATTGACTAACGAGCAAACATTACGAATAAGGGACAACAATCGTTCCTTGTACTATCAACAGGGTAATAAACCAAGTAAATTGCTTGCAAAGGCTTTACATCAACGGAGAAATGTAACGCCTATTGTAAAAATCAAGTCAGAAACAGGGGACATGAAGTACGACCCAAAAGAGATCTTAAAAGAGTTCCAGACTTTTTATACGAAACGTTATAACATACCCAATCATGGAGTCAACGGCGATTCAAAAGGGTTCCAACAAAATATTCACCAATATGTAACAGAAAACCCACTCCCCGTATTGGCACCGATGGAAACAACACAATTAGATCAAGAATTTATGGTAACTGAAATACAAAGCGTAATAGACTCCCTAGTCCCTGGAAAAAGCCCAGGCCCTGATGGCTTTACCCCTAGATTTTAAAAAACATTTAAAGAACTCATCCCCATTATGAAGCGGACCTTTAATGCTGTTTCTACATTAACGCCCTTCGGTTCACAAAGCATGCAAGCGTACATCTCACTCATACCCAAACCAGAGAAGGACCACACTTTATGTGGAAACTATAAACCGATTTCTTTAACGAATATCGATCTCAGACTTTACTCTAAAATAATCGCCAACAGACTTACCCCTATAATACCTACATATATACATTTAGATCAGGTAGGTTTTATAAAAGGGTAGAGAAGCTAGGGATAATACCCTAAAAACACTTACATTAGTAGAACATGCACAGAGAGATTCCATCCCATCCTGTCTATTAGCAATTGATGCGGAAAAAGCATTCGACAGGGTGGGATGGAACTTCCTTAAAGATACCTTAATACAATGGGGGCTGGGCCCCATACTCTTAGATAAAATAATGGTTTTATACCAGAACTCAACAGCTAAGATTCGAGCGAATGGGGACATATCAGGAGGTAATTCCTATAACAAATGGAACCCGACAGGGCTGTCCTCTATCCCCACTATTATACATACTGGTGATGGAGCACTTATTAATAGCGGTTAGAAAAAATAAAGACATACAAGGAATTATGGTGGGAAATACGGAATACAAGATGTCAGTATATGCAGACGATATACTGCTATACATCACAAACCCATTGATATCATTGCCCAATTTAATAACAGAATTCAAACAATTTGGGGCCCTTAGTAATTTTAAGGTAAACTATAATAAGTCTGAAGCTCTGAACATCAATCTGTCAAATATGATGGTGGAACTCCTTGGTAAGGATTTCTCCTTTAAATGGCAGAAAAATGCAATTAAATATTTGGGCACCTTTATCCCCTCGGATATGAACAAACTACAGGAATATAATTATATCCCTATGGTACAAAAAATTATGAAAACACTACAATATGATAAAGGAATATTCTCCTGGATGGGCAGAATAAACATAATAAAAATGGATATTCTGCCCAAAATATTATACATCCTGCAAGCGATACCTATTTTCCCCTCAACAAGTACCCTGAAAAAACTACGTAGGGCGATAGGGAACTTTATCTGGAAAGGTAAGACACCTAGAATCAGTAGAGTAGTATTAAATAAGTCTAAGAGAGAGGGAGGCCTTGCCCTTCCAGATATAGAAACATACCTTAGAGCAATATTAATAACTAGAGTCGTGGACTGGTTCCACAACAGAGATAATAAACAATGGGTGAAGCTGGAAGAAACAATCACGACATTAAAACTTAAATCAATACCATGGATTAAGAAAGAACAAAAACCACTTGAAAGCGATATGCCCTCTCTGGTGGTGTCAACATTAAAAGTATGGGACACCATGATAAAGAAGGAGAGTGGATCTACCTTAATAGGCCCAATGACCCCATTATTTAGTAACCCAGAATTCCCACTAGCACTCGAAGCTAAAACATTTCTTAAATGGAGGAGGTGTGAAGACACTAGGATAGTGGAAACATTGAAAGAGAATAGACTCCCCCCATTAGAGGCCTTGGGGGGAGAACATAAGAAAAATTGGATGCAATATGGGCTACTCCAACGGTATATTTCTTCCCTAACAAAGGCGGCCGTAATAGATAGACCCTTAACAACCCTGGAAAAAATTTTCCTACAAGAACAAAGCCCTATTCACACACTATCGAAGATATATAAATTCTTAATATCAGAGAATAAAAGACAAGAAGCGCCATTCATCAAAAAATGGGAGACAGAACTAGGCTCGGAAATCCCCAGGGAAACATGGGAAAAGGCAATGACCGTAACCCATAAACTCTCAATGTCTGCCAATCACCAGGAAAGAAACTATAAAATCTTAGCAAGATGGTACAGGTGCCCTGTGGACCTACACAAAATAAATCCCGAGAATGAGGAGGTTTGTTGGAGGTGCCAGGAGGCCCAGGGCACAATGTCACACATTTAGTATTATTGCTCAGAAGTCCAACCTTTTTGGCAAAAAATATTCGAGATTTATAGAGCCATGACCGGAATTGAATTATATCCGGAAATACAAATTGCAATATTATCTATGATCCCGGGATCAGTGAAAAATATAAAAAAGGGACTATTGAAATATTTCTTGACAGCAGCACGAACTATTAGAGCCCTTGCACACTGGGGCGGTTTGCAGGCGCTATTGCGCTAATATTAGCGCCTGCAAACCGACCTGAAAGTGCCGCTGCTGTGTATCCAGTGTGAAAGCCCCGAGGGCTTTCACACTGGTGCGGTGCGCTGGCAGGACGGTAAAAAAAAGTCGTGCTAGCAGCATCTTTGGAGCGGTGAAGGAGCGGAGTGTATACCGCTCCTTTTCCGCTCCTGCCCATTGAAATCAATGGGACGGCGCGGCTATACCGCCGGCAAAGCGCCTCTGCAGAGGCGCTTTGCGGTGGTATTTAACCCTTTCTCGGCCGCTAGCGGGGGGTAAAACCGCCCCGCTAGCGGCCGAATACCGACGGTAAAACGCCGCTAATAATAGCGGCGTTTTACCGCCGACGCCGCCCCCGCCCCAGTGTGCAAGGGCTCTTATAGCAAGAAAATGGAAAAACACAAGTATGCCTCTTGTGGAAGAGTGGGAGTGTGAGATGACGGAGATGCGTGCCCTGGAAGAAAGAATGGTGATGGAAAAAGGGCTAAAAGAGCAAATACTTAAAACTTGGGCTAGATGGGAAGAATTTAGGACCTCATCGAGGATGCTGTAGTCGATTTAGAAAGATAATGGAACAAAATGGGAGGGGCTGCCCTCCCTTTTTAGGGGCTCTCCTTTTTTTTTTGTTGGTTTTTTTGTTTTTTGTTTTGTTGGTATGATTGTGCTGGAGTGAATGATGATGGGGGGGGAGGAGGGAGGGTCATATCAAAGGACTTTCAGCCAAGAATTAAGATGGCAACGATTCAATAAGATCTGGTCAATGTTATGTAAAAGATTACTTAATGTCTTGGACGGAACATGTCTTATTGTTTATTGTAAAATTATTTGATAAAGAAAGATTTATAAAAAAAAAAAAAAAAAAAAAATAGTCCTATAGCATTGCAGTAGCATCACTGGGCCACACCACAATATTCTAAGTAAGTTGTTGGTGTACTAACTTTTAGGAAGGGGCGGTAGGCAGGAACCAACATAAGGAAAATGTGGTCAGAAAAAAAAAAAAAAAAAAGAAGACAGGGACAATGGATAGCGCTATATGCCCCCTGTCTATTTGTATATACTCAATAAAGCGTGATCGCTCCTCAGGTGAGGATAGTGACATGCTAATTAAACTTTGGTTGAAAGTCTGTCAAGTTGACATGATTAAAATTGCAGCACAGCAATCATATATAGAGCCTCTGGGTGTCTTTTTTGAAATGAGCGAGGTTATCATGAAGTTCCTTTGGTGCATCATTTGCCTTAGCACTCGGGGGAACATAGACGGCAATAATGAACACTACTGTAAACTCTCGTGGCTGGCATTTTACTGTTAGATATTCTACAGTGACTGCCAGCCACAAAACGGTGTGTGCAGCAACCTTTGTTAGTAAAAATACAAAGACCACCTTCTCAAGTTCTCCCCTACTAGTGATTACAATCTACTCGGAAAAGTAGCATCCGATCAAGTTGGAAAGTCAAGTTCAGAATGTTTATTTCCTCCAAGCTTCCGTCAGGAAAAAAAACACAACAGTTCCACATCTCCTAACAAGCGTTCAGTTTCAGTTTAATCAGACCCATTTTGTTATCTCTTCTGGTCAATGTAACTGAACATTCGCCAGAAAGAGTAAAGGAATAGCTAGCCTGGTCATGTTATTCCTAAGCTTAGCCAACAAACTGGACCATTTACCCCTCACATCTACTTCCTTGGACACTGCTTCTGCTTACCTCTCTAAGCCATGGTAGTCTGTTATGTCTATCTGCTACTCCTGGGCCACAGAAGCTGCAATCTGCTAAGCACTGCTCTGAATACTAGAAATGAGGCATATCTTTATTAGTGTGTAGTGGATTAATCTGTCTGGACTGTACCCTCTTGGCCAAGTTACAATGTACATAATCTCTACACCCTTTACCATAACCAAGAGCCACCAAACCCTCTGCATTACTGTGCATCACCATGACAGGTAAACTGATGCAGTGGCTGCATTTGTTTTCTTTCCCCAGGCCAAGTACATTTTCCTCAAGCACTGATAAATATCCGTTGATCCTATCGGAAATCAGCTTTCCCAACTATCATACAACATACTTCAGAAACCTAATCCCTATGTGACGAGAATGAGGAGCAGGGGAGGTTTTTGTAGCCAAAAGCAGAAGTGCAGCCTAGGTTGACAATGCTGCTCCAGCACAGATACAGTGCAGTAAGTTAATCTAGTCACATTTTAGGACAGGAAATGTGTTGCTAGCAGGATCAGCAGGTGGAAAAAAAAGCCTGTAAATGGAAACCAATGCAGGCACCACATCAAATGACTGGTAAGCTGCAACGCATGACATTTTTTGTTCTTTTCTTTAGATTGATTTTAAATAATGCTAGCTTACTAACTGGAATATGGGTTATTATGAGCTTTCTGTAATGACGTGTGTAACGATATCACGTACTGGACACACGACAAGCTGTAGCTAGTGGCCATGTTGTTTGAGAACCTTAGGGCAGCCATGACAGCTTAGCTAACAGTTTAACATTACAGTAAAAATCTGAACTCCCTTCTTCTTGTTGTTCAGGAATTCATAGTGTTATACTTTAAAGGAGCGGTTATTTCAAAAAAGAAAGCAGAACCAGGCTAGGTCTGTAAAAACAGCTAATGTCGCTGTCCAGGCCTATCGTAAAACTGTCACCCTCTCAATTCAGAGAACCAGCAGATACCGGTCGTAAATACTTTAGTGCACATAAAGACTAAACAGTAGAATAAGTATGAAATGTCAGCATGTTTCATAACTTCCAAAGTAATAATAGCACAGCCATAAATATGGACATATTAAGTTTCCTCAGGTAATTTGTAACATTTCAAGTCCAGACACACCTATGTCAGGTCATATGGGAAGCCACTGGTACTCCTTATTCCTCCTAGGTAAACTAGACATTGGAGACTTGGCATGTTTATATCTGTTTTGAAGGAAATATCACGCTGAACAATAATATGAATATTTGCAGTCTGTAAACAGTAGAGATGCAGAGATATGAATTTGTATCACAAAGTGTACCTGGGACATGGTCATGAGTGTAGACACCTCCCAGCAACCAACCCCTAAACAAGATGACCAGACGATTGGTCACTGGTCGCTGTCAACACCCCTTTGATCTGACAGAAAAGAGGAGATGCCAAGACAATGGTGAGTTCTCCTTTTACCATCCAAGCAGGAACATTTGTCAAGTTTGAAAACCGATTACCCAGCTCATCGATCGAACTCTGATCAACCCTTGGACATTAAATTGCAAGTATTCTCCCCGATTCTACCTTATTTCTTAGGGGTTGTATATTGTTGTTATCTCTTTGAAACATCTTTTTTCTGTAAACGTTTTATTTGCACCAACTTTGACCTTTTCATAATAAACCCTTATGTTGAAAAGTGTTAACCTTGTCTCTAAAGCTCTTAATGCAAGCTATAAACGAACCGGTCTCTTAAATAGCGCTACTGTTGTAGAGTAAAGCCTCTGAGCAGACCTGTCTGTGGTGGCAGTGTGTGTTGCAGACGCTTATTCTAAAATTATAATTGGTATTGCTAAAATCACGAGTCTCCCCCGGCTCGGTCTAAACGGAGGTGGTGGCAGTTAAAGGGTCAATTGCGTAAATAGCTCAGTGACAATCGCTCTCAGGCTGCTGGCACATAGATTGTGGTTCCACAAGCTGGAAAATCTTTGTGCTGGGTACAGCTGAGAGTGGCATTGTTACACAAGTGACAGCGTGGTGTGAGGTTGGCCGGTCCTTTGTGGCGATTTAGCGAGGAGGGCAGGGATCTGACACCCACGATCGTCACAACGTGCATAGCAGGGCCCAGACTACGGGAGGGGGCAATACTGTGGGCAGGTCAGACTATCAGTTTAGCACTGGGAGGATTTAGGCAGGAGGAGAAAGCATAGGAACTAACTCTTGACAGTGCTTTTTTATCGTTTAATCAGTAGGCTAAGGCCAGGTCTGTGAACAAGCTATATGGAATTCCAGCTACCATGTGAAAGGAAGAGGCTTATACTTCCCTTTTTCTCAGAGCGCTTTGGGCCGGTCATGTGATTAGCCCCCAATAGCAGCTTCAGGGGAGAGAAGGGAGTGCCGACAGTGGATGCCCCATAGAAAGTCTATAGATGATCTCCCTAAACAGGCATTGCACCTGTCGTTGGCAAACTTTCCTCTCCCCTGAAGCTGCCACTGGGGAGATCACATAACTGGACTGGAACGCCCTCAGAATAGGTACGTATAAGCATTTTCCTTTTACAGGTAGTTAAAATAGGATTTAGAACGGGGTGGGAGAAGGTTTAAGCATTGTTAGCAATAGCCTGGAATTCTACTTTAAATGCAATGGGAAAAAAAACTGAGTTCACCAGTCTGGCTGTGCAATCTGGAAATGGTACCTTGGCTAGCAACACTTTGTAACAGTAATACACTTCACCTATATGTACTTCAACTGCATTTAGCTATATAATCACTTACCCAAGTACAGATATTTGCCGTTTTCATCTTTTTCTGCCAGTGGGCTTCCTTCTTTCTCCATTTCTTTCCTATAACGTTTAATGTTTTTCACCATTAAATCCTTTCTGGTCAGCTCATAATGGTTAGGGAAGTGATTGACAATTTGGTCGTCGGACAGTCTGAACCCAGTCTCCACACTGAAACAGTTTCTGATGGTCTGAACGCTCATCCTGAAACAGGAAAGTAAGAAGGTTGCCTACTATTTTTACCAAACCTACAACTATATATTATAGTGGCTCGATGGTTAGTTCTATGATCCTGCCGTGCTGGGATCCTTTGCGTTATGTTACCTCCACATCCATGTACAGTCTGATCCAAGGAGTCCAAACGTACAGTATCTCACAAAAGTGAGTACACCCCTCACATTTTTTAAATTTTTTTTTTTACACCTTTTCATGTAACAACACTGAAGAAATGACACTTTGCTACAATGTAAAGTAGTGAGTGTACAGCTTGTATAACAGTGTAAATTTTCTGTCCCCTCAAAATAACTCAACACAGCCATTAATGTCTAAAATGCTGGCAACAAAAGTGAGTACACCCCCTAAGTGAAAATGTCCAAATTGGCCCAAAAGTGTCAATATTTTGTGTAGTCAGCATTATTAACCAGTACTGCCTTAACTCTCTTGGGCATGGAGTTCACCAGAGCTTCACAGGTTGCCACTGGAGTCCTCTTCCACTCCTCCATGATGACATCACAGAGCTGGTGGATGTTAGAGACCTTGCACTCCTCCACCTTCCATTTGAGGATGCCCCACAGATGCTCAATAGGGTTTAGGTCTGAAGGCATGCTTGCCCAAGTCCATCATCTTTACCCTCAGCTTCTTTAGCAAGGCAGTGGTCTTCTTGGAGGTGTGTTTTTGGTCGTTATGTTGGAATACTGCTCTGCAGCCCAGTCTCCAAAGGGAGGGGATCATGCTGTGCTACATGTTGGCAATCACATTCATGGGTCCCTCAATGAACTGTAGCTCCTCAGTGCCGCAGCACTCATGCATCCCCAGACCATGACACTCCCACCACCATGCTTGACTGTTGTACTCCTCACCTGGTTGCCGCCACACACGCTTGACACCATCTGTACCAAATACGTTTTATCTTGGTCTCATCAGACTACAGGACATGGTTCCAGTAATTCATGTCCTTAGTCCGCTTTTCTTCAGCAAACTGTTTGTGGGCTTTCTTGTGCATCATCTTTAGAAGAGGCTTCCTTTTGGGACGACAGCCATGCAGACCAATTTGATGCAGTGTGCGGCATATGGTCTTAGCACTGACAGGCTGACCCCCACCCTTCAACCTCTGCAGCAATGCTGGCAGCACTCATACATCTATTCCCAAAGACAACCTCCGGATATGACGCTGAGCACTTGCACTCAACTTCTTTGGTCGACAATGAGTGGAACCTGTCCTGTTAAACCGCTGTATGGTCTTGGCCACCGTGCTGCAGCTCAGTTTCAGGGTCTTGGCAATTTTCTTATAGCCTAGGCCATCTTTAGGTAGAGCAACAATTCTTTTTTCAGATCCTCAGAGTTCTTTGCCATAAGGTGCCATGCTGAACTTCCAGTGACCAGTATGGGAGAGTGAGAACACGAAATTTAACACACTGGCTCTCTATTCACAGATGAGACCTTGTAACTCAAACAAGTCACATGACACCGGGGAGGGGAAATGGCTAATTGGGCCCAATTTGGACATTTTCACTTAGGGGTGTACTCACTTTTGTTTCCAGTGGTTTAGACATTAATGGCTGTGTGTTAAGTAATTTTGAGTGGACAGCAAATTTACACTGTTATACAAGCTGTACACTCACTACTTTACATTGTAGCAAAGTGTCATTTCTTCAGTGTTGTCACATGAAAAGGTGTAAGAAAATATTTACAAAAATGTGAGGGGTGTACTCACTTTTGTGAGATACTGTATATAGAATTCAATAAGTCCACCCCATGTAATACTATTTGTTGTATTTAGGGCTGTAACTAACAAACATTTTCATAAATTGATTAGTTGGCCGATTATTGTTTCAATTAATCGTATAAAAACCTATAAAAAGCGTGGTGTATAATTTAGTTATGTTGTAAAGTTTAAAAAAACACAATTTATTATTGACTGTCTATTTGCAGTGGTAAATATAAATAGCCAGCTCAGGATTGTAACATAAAATTATGCATGACAGATTCCTTGTCATAGGCAGGTAGCTTGATACAAGCTACCTGCACCTGCTGTCACTTACGGTGGTCATACACAACTCATTTTTCCATAGAAAAGTTTTATTTAACTGAATTTTCGGACAATATATGTGGTTTTCGTTCAGAAATTACATTCATATTAAAATTGCAATTTTAAAAGCAAGTGAAATTTTTGAACGTTTGTCCATTAATCGAATGCAAAAAGAATTTTTGTATGAATATTTGTACTAATATTCTCGTCCAAAAATCGTTATGTGTATGGCCAGCATAAGGCATTTAGTAGCAGCAGCATCATTTTTTTTATCACCTGTCATTAGCAGGTTAAAAAAAAAAATGTAGGCCTTTATTGTACAAAAACAGCAGATAATCACTACTATAAGGGATTAATTTATACTGTGAAACAATGAAAGTATATAATATTATATACACATAACTTACCGTATATCAAATATTATACTACATTTACCCAGAAGTAGGATATATGGGTATTTTAACTGGGAGTCAGACATGAAGTTATATGAGGGATGGAGGGGGGGATATACAGTTAGGCTGCTTTCACACTGGGGCGGTGGGGGCGTCGGCGGTAAAACAGCGCTATTTTTAGTGCTGCTTTACCGTCGTTTTTGCGGCAGTATTCGGCCGCTAGCGGTGCGGTTTTAACCCCTGCTGGCGGCCGAAAAAGGGTTAAAACCGCTCGCATAGCGCGGCTATAGCCGCGGTATTGCCGCGGTATAGCCGCGCTGCCCCATTGATTTTAATGGGCAGGAGCGGTTTAGGAGCGGTGAATACACCGCTCCTTCACTACTCCAAAGATGCGGCTTGCAGGAGTTTTTTTCTTCTCCTGCCAGCGCACCGCTTCAGTGTGAAAGCCCTCGGGCTTTCACACTGAACAAACAGTAGAGGCTGTTTTGGGTCGATTTGCAGGCGGTATTTTTAGCGCAATAACGCCTGCAAACCGCCCCAGTGTGAAAGGGGTCTAAATCTTTTATATTAAGGTAGCACTAAAGGCTGAGACCTTTTGCATGGATATGATCATTTTAAATAGGATGCACAGTATTGGTAAAGGTTGACTTTAAATTTAAATGTAATGTCTTATATTACCTCCAGTCTATCAGCCCGGGGGGGGGGGGGGGGGGGGGGGTCAACGGGGCAATTGCACTGCAAGTGGAGGGGTTTAATGTACTCACTGATGTATTAGTGACCAGTGGTAATTAAACCCTTTGGGCTGCATTAATGGACAGTGGCACCATCAGTGTTAATTAACCCCTTTTATGCTACAGCATGAAGTGGTTTATAAACACTGCCACTAGTGCCACTAATGCAGCACAAACGGGTTAATTAATTGCCACTGGTCAGTAATACATCAGTGAGTACATTAACCCCCCTCCGTGGGCCATATTACAATTACCAATCATCATCATTATTATCATGATAATCACACAGTACAGATGTGTTGAGCCACAGCACATGTATTGTGTGATTATCATCATAATAATGAAAATATAGAATGACAGAAAAATTCATCTTTAGGCTTCATTCACACAGGGTGTGCTGCAGACAAGCGTCTAACATGCAGGGCTGTCTTTTACTGGCTTGGGGATTCATAAAGTGTTACCGGCATCCTAATTATTTCTACTGAGACACACAGCCGCTATATCCCAATATATCCCAGAATGCGTTCAAGGTGCGTTCAGGGACCTGCACCAGCATGTCATATTGGGATATAGCGGCTGTGTGTCTCAGTAGAAATAAATGGGATGCATCTAACACTTTAAAACAGTTTCACTGTTTTAAACAAGGTTAGGACTGTATGATGCGTTAAATACAGTTCTGTAAGCAACACCTAATTTTCTGGCAGTGCCCCTCCCGAGACAAGACTCTGGATCTGCCCCTGTATCAGCCCCAAACTTCTCTGGGTTCAGATGCTGATCTTCCCTGCACAGAGCCTTTAAAGCGGAACTTAGGTCATTTTTTCAACTTTCCATCTTCTGCCCTTTTTGTTTTAACTTTGGATAGTAAAACATTTTTTTTTTCTGCCAGTAAATCCCTTATACATTCCACTTCAGGTTTCTTGTCTGGTAAAAAGCCTAGGATTATGACATCATGTTCAGCTCTCTCCCTCACTCTTGTGAGAATTTGACAGGAAGGGAAGGGGGATGAATCATAAGAGGGCCAATGAGGGCTGCAGGGCTGCAGAGCTGGAGGTGCGCCTCTGTGTGTCTGTAGACCACAGGAAGTGAACAGGCAGCAACTTCAGTTGTCCACAGTTAAAATGGTTGCAGCCAGACTCAGTGGAGGGAGATTTCTGCAGCATATTTGGCAAGTACAGTTGGAGGGAAGCTTCAGAATGAGCAAGATGTTTTTATTACAAATTATGTATTAACCACTTAAGGACCGAGCCTCTTTTTGAGATTTGTTGTTTTACAAGTTAAAAACATTTTTTTTTTGCTAGAAAATTACTTAGAACCCCCAAACATTATACATTTTTTTCTAACAGAGAATAAAATGGCGGTCGTTGCAATACTTTCTGTTACATCGAATTTGCGCAGCGGTTTTACAAGCGCACTTTTTTTGGAAAGAAATACCCTTTTTTGAATTAAAAAATAAGACAACAGTAAAGTTAGCCCAATTTTTGTTTATAATGTGAAAGATAATGTTACACCGAGTAAATTGATACCCAACATGTCACGCCTAAAAATTGCGCTCGCTCGTGGAATGGTGACAAACTTTTACCCTTAAAAATCTCCATAGATGACGTTTAAAAAAATTCTACAAGTTGCACGTTTTGAGTTATAGAGGAGGTCTAGAGTTACTATTGCTCTCGCTCTACCGATAGCGACGATACCTCACATGTGTGGTTTGAACACCGTTTTCATATGCGGACGCTACTCACGTATGCGTTCGCTTCTGCACGCGAGGTCGACGGGACGGGGCGCGTTTAAACATTTTTTTTCTTATTTATTTTACCTTTTATTTATTTTTTTACACTGTTCTTTTAAAAAAAAATTGTGTCACTTTTATTCCTATTACAAGGAATGTAAACATCCCTTGTAATAGAAAAAAAGCATAACAGGACCTCTTAAATATGAGATCTGGGGTCAAAAAGACCTCAGATCTCATATTTACACTAAAATGCAATAAAAAAAAAAAAAAAAAAAAAAATGTTGTCATTTAAAAAAAAAAAAAAAAAAAAAAAAAAATTGTCCCTTTAAGAGCTATGGGTGGAAGTGACGTTTTGACGTTGCTTCCGCCCTGCAGTTTCATGGCGACGGGTGGGGGCCATCTTCCCCTCACTGGTCCCCATGTCAGCCCAGGGGACAGACCGGATCGCCTCCACTGCTGCCGGTAAGCAGCGGAGGGCACCGGATCGCGGCGGGAGGGGGGGCCCCTCTCCCGCCACCGATAAAAGTGATCTCGCGGTGAATCTGCCGCAGAGACCACTTTTATCTTGTAGCCGGCCGAACACAGGGATACCGGGGTTATGGCAACTAGCTGCTGCCATAACAACAATATCCGTCCCCAAAGTAGGGACGTACATCGGCGTGCGGCGGTCGGCAAGTAGCCTAACTTCAGCCTTCCCTTCAGTCTTGCACAATTGTACAGGCTCCACTCCTGTACTGCACTTCCTAACTGCACACTGAGAGCATCTCACAATGTGCATCATCTTCCTGTTTCCTCCCCAGCCTGACTGTCCCTTGCCCTTTTCTTTCATTCATTGGATTTAAGTTCTTTCATTCATGGAGGCCCAGCATCACATGTTGGCATTACCCAGGACGGTCTGCATGAAAATGCAGTCTGCCCAGAATGCCCATTTCTCCAGACTGACGTCCACGCATCAAGATATTTTGATATTTGCATAAGTAATCCTGATGCCTCGTACACACAAGCGAACTTCTGGTCGCACTGAACCCTGAAGGACTTTTTGACGGAGTTCCGACGAAACGGACTTGCCTACACACGATCCCACTAAAGTCCGATCGTTTCGAATGTGATGACGTACGACAGGTCTAGAAAAGGAAATTCAATAGCCAGTAGCCAATAGCTGCCCTTGCATCGTTTTCGGTCCATTGGACTAGCATACAGACAAACGTTTTTTTCGATAGGAATCGAGTCTGTCGCAAAGATTTGAAACATGTTCTATTTCTAGGTCCATCTGATTTTTCAACAGAAAAGATCCTGATGAAGCCCACACACGATCGGAATGTCCGACGGATTCTTTTCGTCTGACCTTTTTTGCCGGAAAGTCCGGTCGTGTGTACGCGGCATAAGAATCAAACCAATATTTGCAGCAGTGCTGAGGGCTCTTGGGAGGAGTACTGAGGCAAGGTGATGTTATGTTTTCAGGAAAGCATGTCCTGCACCCTGCCAGCCCCTCCCAAAAGCCATAATCTGCCATTTTGCAGAGCCTTTCATTTCAATGGGCAGGGGTGTTTTTAGAGCGCTTCTTACAGCACTCCAAAGCCGCCCCAAAGCTGCTGTCATGCAAGCGCACCGCCCAAGTGTGAAAGCACTCATGAAAATGAATTGGAGGCAGTTTTCATGTGCTTTTCAGAGGCTATTTCTAGCGCTAAAAGGCCTGAAAACTGCCTCAGTGTGAAAGGGGTCTAAGAGAAATTCCCAAAACATGGCCTGTTGGGGGTACTTGAGGACTGAGGTTGAGAACCATTGATCTACACTAGAACCAGCATTTTTGGGAGAGCCAATCTCCTGGGCGCCCCACCTCTCTCACTGCATCGTCCTGACCTTCACATCACTACTGTATCCTATAAAAGGATTAAAGTCAGTAGGAGAAACCAGTGCGATCTGCGGGCTGAACTAGGAGATTGACACTCCTGGAATTGTTGGTTTCAGTGTGGGCTTCAGAGGAAGATTTCTCAGCAAGGAGTGTGAGCAAGAAAGGAGAGTATGTAGAGACTTCTTTTACAGGTATGGCTTAATTTAAAACCCTGACTGCAGAGACACAGTTGTTTTACCATACCAAATAGACTCTATACCAGGGGTTTCAAACTGGCAGCCCTGCAGCTGTTGCGAAACTACAAGTCCCATCATGCCTCTGCCTGTGGGAGTCATGCTTGTAACTGTCAGCCTTGAAATGCCTCGTGGGACTTGTAGTTTTGCAACAGCTGGAGGGTTGCCAGTTTGAGATCCCTGCTCTATGTCTCTGTGCATATTTAATTCGTAGTAATAGTAACTAATAGTATGATATATAGCGCATTTACATAGCAGCAGCCAAAGTCATCCTTTACATATACATACGGTACCTCCCACAGCACTGCGATTGCATTTAGTGGTTTCTGATAATCCAGCATAATGCTGTTCACCAACGGACTTTCAAGCTGGTAGTACCCTGTTCCATGCACATGCAGCATGTATGGTAGAGCACATGTGTAGGTTTGAATGGGCCAGTAGAGCCTCCCTTTGTCTTCCACTCTAAACTGAATTGTAAAAATGTGAACCAGCCCCATAGAAAAGAATGGGATTTCTACCTGACATACATTTGCTTTCATTTTTTGCTGCATATTATCAAACAAGTGTGAATAGGCCCTCACTGTATACATTTTAATTGGATGTGGGTAACACATGAGAGCAATGTGGAGACGGGGACAAGAAGCTGTTGCCCTATAACACATAGTGCCCAAGCAAGGATCTTCAGCGATTATTTTCATAAAAGTTTCAAATTTAAATAGATTGGAAATGACTTGTGAATATGCAAGAATATATTAAAAATGATGAGAGATGTTGGTACTTGGGTTTGGATCTACTCCAGTCTTTTACTGGGTCCCTTAGGGTAGTTTCACACTGCTCTGTAGCAAAATCGCTGTAAAAATGCATATGCGTTTTTACTGCAATTTTAACTGTGTTTCAGATGCCTTTGCTGTGCATTTCTGGTGCGTTTTTGGATTGCCTGCACCTGTGAAAAATGAACATGTGACTTAAGCGCACCAAAAACGCAAAATTGCGGTGTATTTTTATAATTTTGCCGTGATTTCCATTCATTTAAATGAGAAGCTGCGTTTTTGGTGTGGTTTTCAAAACCGCAGCAAAGATGCAGCATGCAGGACTTGTCAAAACGCACCGTGCCTGTAACACAGTGGTGTGAAAAGTCCCAAAGGGATTTCAAGGGAAATGTTTTTCTTGCAAGGAAAAAAGTATCAGTGTGAAAGGGCCCTAAATCTAAACATTTAGCAGGCAGGAATTCTTCCTTATTTAAACCCTCACCAGTAGAAATTCCAGTCTTCACTCTCCGACACCTGGACCCATCCTCTCTTCTCAAAATTATTAATTAAAACTGACTTCTCGATGTCCGTCACCCACTTCATTTTCCCAGACATGGCCCTGAATGAGAAAAAGGAAAACAGAGATCAGATCACTGAGGATACACAGACTAGGGACAATAGATTGGGTGTTCTGCATTTGACATCAGTGTAATGCAGCTTAGTGGCCAGCAGGAGGAGCAGCTTATCTGCCCATTATAAAGCTCCAGGCATATTCGAATATCTTTATCTCTATAGCAGAGATCCTATATACAGGCATATAAACTATAATCCATATACAGCCTATACATTTTAATCCATGTACATCCTGTAACCAGCCTGTATCCCATATAATTTTATAATATATATATATATATATATATATATATATATATATATATATATATATTTATTTTATTTCTCCATCTGCAGATATGGATATGCAGCTTATTGCCCCATCTGCAGATATAGATATACAGCTTATTGCCCCATCTGCAGATATGCATATACAGTACAGCCTATTGCCCCATCTACAGATATGGATATGCAGCTTTTTGCCCAATCTGCAGATATGCATATACAGTACAGCTTATTGCACCATCTGCAGACATGGTTATGCAGCCTTTTGTCCCATCTGCAGATTTACATATACAGCTTATTGCCCCATCTGCATGTTCTCCCGATCCACAGTCCACCTCCATGTAACCAATCTGCAGTGCAGAGATTTAAGACTCTCAGCCATCCTGCAGCCCAGAGAATGAATATTGGTAGCACAATGCAAAGCCTGTTAGATGTCCCAGTCTGTGCTGCCAGCCATCCTTTCCCTTTTCAGAGCAAACCCCGACTTGTCCTCGCCCACACATCTCATCACACACTCACCCTGCAGACAGCTCTGGGTAACCTCCCTGCCATGGGCAGCTCACTCATTACATCCGGGTGGTCTCCATGGTGACCGGGGACGCTGAGAACCACGTGCTCCTGTGTGGAGGGCTGGATGCAAGAAGAGGACCTGTCACCACTTCACACATCACTGCTACTGACAGTGCTGAGCGATTCACTCATCTCAGGAGCTCTTTTGTTTTTCTTCTGTAGTGACCTGATGTGCGACAAACACAACTTTAGAATTTCAAAGATAAACAAACATTTCTGACAAACTGCGGGGGCATTTACTAAAACGGGAACATGCAAAATCTGGTGCAGACGTGCATAGAAACCAATCAGCTTCCATTTGTTTTTTTTGTTTTTTTCAAAGCTGAAATGATAAGTTCACCTTTTGTGCTATGTTACACCCATATTTAGGACGTAACATGTTACTGTAGCACCCCCCCAGTTCCCCAGTCCTCCTTTGTGACAGCGAGCGGGGATCGTCTCCCCCTTGCTCACTGTCACAATTTAAAAAAGATCTGGCTGTTCAGGGCCCCGCCCACCTGTCAGTGACATTTATTCACAGACTTCTGTGAGTGTAGAAACTACAAGTACGAACAGCCTTTTGCAGCTGTCGGCTTGTTGTTCTCAATGAGCGCTCTAGGTAGTTTACTGTGTCTTCCTAGCAGTGCGTAACTGCCTGCCCCTATGAGGTACGAGCAGACAGCTTACACAGAATGTCTGCAATTGCACTCACAATCTGCTGATCGCGGGTTCAATGCTTTACAGGCTCATATAAATAAAAAAAAATTAAAAATGCATTTTTTTTACCTGCAAAAAGATGTGCATTTATTTTTATTTTTTTTACAAAGCTGAAGTTAGATGCACAACTGAGCCGGATTTTGCACTCTCCAGTTTTAGTAAATCAACCCCATTATGTCACACTTATATATATATTTTTCTTGGCTGCAGTGCTTTTTCATAAGTTGATTCACTAAAGTATTATGGGGGGCTCTGGAGCTTCTATGTTCCCCCGGTCTTCCTTCCAGGTTCGTGGGCTCTGAATGTTTGAATGGCTGGGGCCGCGATGACATCACTTGCGCGTATGTAAGGGAACCGCATGGTCAGAGACTGCAGACATGGTACAGGAGATGGTCAGAGACTGCAGACATGGTACAGGAGATAGTCAGAGACTGCAGACATGGTACAGGAGATGGTCAGAGACTGAGGACATGGTACAGGAGATAGTCAGAGACTGCAGACATTGTACAGGAGATGGTCAGAGACTGCAGACATGGTACAGGAGATGGTCAGAGACTGCAGACATGGTACAGGAGATGGTCAGAGACTGCAGACATGGTACAGGAGATGGTCAGGGACTGCAGACATACTACAGGAGATGGTCAGAGACTGCAGACATGGTACAAGAGATAGTCAGAGACTGCAGACATGGTACAGGAGATGGTCAGAGACTGCAGACATGGTACAAGAGATAGTCAGAGACTGCAGACATGGTACAGGAGATGGTCAGAGACTGAGGACATGGTACAGGAGATAGTCAGAGACTGCAGACATTGTACAGGAGATGGTCAGAGACTGCAGACATGGTACAGGAGATGGTCAGAGACTGCAGACATGGTACAGGAGATGGTCAGAGACTGCAGACATGGTACAGGAGATGGTCAGAGACTGCAGACATACTACAGGAGATGGTCAGAGACTGCAGACATACTACAGGAGATGGTCAGAGACTGCAGACATGGTACAGGAGATGGTCAGAGACTGCAGACATACTACAGGAGATGGTCAGAGACTGAGGACATGGTACAGGAGATGGTCAGAGACTGCAGACATGGTACAGGAGATGGTCAGAGACTGGGGACATGGTACAGGAGATGGTCAGAGACTGGGGAAATGATACAAGAGATCAATGCAGCCTCACCAGTGCCCGTCAGATGCAGCCAGCCAGTGTCCCCAGTAGGGCAGCCAGTGTCCCCAGTAGGGCAGCCAGTGTCCCCATTGCAGTGTAGCCAGTGTCCCCAGTAGTGTAGCCAGTGTCCCCAGTGCAGCGTAGCCAGTGTCCCCAGTGCAGCTGTCAGAGAGGTTCCCAGAGCAGACGCTGTGCTGGTGTGCGCTGCCGCGTGCCCGTGCGCGCTGTTGCGGGTGCCGGCGTGCGGGCGCTATGTGCATCGGCACACGCGCGCATGGCGCTTGGCGCCATTCTGCCTATTTAGGCTGTCAGCACATTTGGCCCGGTGCTGTCCGATCTGCAGCTCCCTGTATCCCTGCACCTGCTTAACTGTCTGAACGTCTGATCTCCTAATTACCCGGCTTGCCCTTTGGATTATCCTTTGTCTTCTGCCTGCATCTGACCCCGGCCTGTCTTGACTACGAACCTGCCTGCTCCTCTGTACCATGCTGCCCGCCTGTTGCTGACCCTGCCTGTGACCCGACCTGCCTACTCCGCTCCTGCTCTGCACCTGCTGCTTGTGCTTCAGCTGTCTGGTGATCTCCCCAGCCACCTTCATCGGGATCCTCCTGCTGCTGACCCGCCAGGCCCTCATACCACTCTGTGCTCCCGTGCCTCCTGTCCATACTACCAGGGGCCAGGAACCAGATGCTTAAGGGAGGTCTTCCCCTGCTATATCGGGCTCATCGGTCAGGTACGTGGAAGTCTGACAGCAGCGTAGCCAGTGTCCCCATTGCAGCGTAGCCAGTGTCCCCAGTAGTGTAGCCAGTGTCCCCAGTAGTGTAGCCAGTGTCCCCAGTAGTGCAGCCAGTGTCCCCAGTAGTGCAGCCAGTGTCCCCAGTAGTGCAGCCAGTGTCCCCAGTAGTGCAGCCAGTGTCCCCAGTAGTGCAGCCAGTGAAGGGAGAGGAGAGCCGTCGCCTGTTTGATTACAGCGCTGGGAACATCACAGCTTTCATATCAATAGCTGTGTGTTCCCCGCTGTGCGCCATCACATACAGCCCCTCCCCCTTGTCCGGGGAACTTTGATAGACAGATCACCCGTCCCAAGATTGGACGGGTGATCGGTCTATCAAGGTGCCCGGACAAGGGGGAGGGGCTGTATGTGACGGCGCGCAGCGGGGAACAAACAGCTATTGAAATTAAAGCTGTGATGTTCCCGGCGCTGTAATCAAACAGGCGGCGGCTCTCCCCCCTTTCAACGATATAGGAAGCCCCCCTGATAGGCGGCACCAGGGGCGGGGGCGGAGCAAAAATTCTCTTTTGGCTTTATGCCGAAAGGGCCATTTTCGGCCGATATATTTCGGTGGCTGAAATTTCGGTGCATCCCTACTTTTGACACATTTTTGGGACCATTCACATTTATACAGCGATCCACGCTATAAAAATGCACTGATTACTGTATAAATGTGACTGGCAGGGAAGGGGTTAACACTAAGGGGTGATCGAGGGGTTAATTATGTTCCTAGGGAGTGTTTCTAACTGAAGGGGGAGGGGACTCACAAGGGGAGGAGACCGATCAGTGTTGTTCTATACTGAGAACACACATCGGTCTCCTCTCCGACAGGACGTGGATCTGTGTGTTTACACACACAGATCCACGGTCCTGCCGTGTTACCGGGCAATCGCGGGTGCCCGGCAGACATCGCGGCTGCTGGGCACGCGCATCGGGTGCCCAGTAACAGGGCAGACACGCGCGATTGCCGCCGGCGGCGCGCGCGCACCCCCTGGTGGGCAGGGAAGGCGAGGGCGTCATATGACGCCCTCCCAGAATGAGAGCAGCGCCACCTGGCCGTCATATAACAGCCGGCAGGCGGCAATCAGTTAAATACAGACTTTACTACCACTTTAAAATGTTTCCCAAAACAGTCAAATTCAAGGCATGCCTTAAAGAGGAACTGCAGTCTGCTCACATAATTTGTAATAAAAACATTATTGCCATTCTGTAGCTTCCCTCCAACCACTTTGCATATTATTTTATATATACTGTGATTCTGTACTTGCCAAATATGCTGCAGAAATCTCCCTCCACTAAGTCTGGCTGCATCCATTTTAACTGTGGGCAGCTGAAGCTGCTGCTTGTTCACTTCCTGGATTTACACACGCACACACACGCACACAGACACACACGCACACCTCCAGCTCTGCAGCTCTCAATGGCCCTTTTATGACTTCCCCCTTCCTGGCAAACTCTCATGAGAGTGAGAGAGAGAGATGTGCATGATGTTATAAGCCTAGGCTAATGACCAGAAAGAGGAAGTGGGCTGTATAAGGTATTTACTGGCAGAAAAAAAAAAATGTTTTACTTTCCAAAATTAAAGCAACAAGGGCAGAAGATTTATTAGATGGAAAGTTGAAAAAATGACTGAAGTTCCACTTTAAATAATAACTGTCACAGTTGCTTGTGCTCTGAACCAAACTGTCAAGCCATCAAATGAATGGTATCATAACTAATCGCATGTACAGCACCATGGCAACTACGGATTAAACAGTGACTAAAGCTAATCATAGATCGAACTTCGGGCCAGTCTGTTCCAACTAGAGAGAAGTAGATCTAATGATCAGCTTCTCTTGAACAGGAACATTGGACAATTTTCATTCAATCAGCGCTGCAACCCATTTTTTAAAAAAAATCACTAAGGTAGGGAAACAGTAAAGGCCTGTCAAAAAAAATGTACAAACGAATAATGAACAAAATAGTACCCCATAACATGGCTATAGAAGGAACATTTCATTAAAGTGGTTGAAATAAATTATTACATATACAGTATATATAAACAATATTTTATCAGCTAAAAAATCACAGCCACTATCTCTTATCAGCATGTATACTGTGCACAAATGTACAGATAGCAATACAAAGCTTACTAAGGTTTTAGACTTCCCTTTACTTATAAAATGTGATTTTATTTCTGTCTGTTGTCCTTTTGCAGATTTTATCTCACTTCCTGTCTGGTAACACCATTGTCAGCCAGACAGGAAGTGAGGGTATATCTCTCTAATGGAGCCACTGGGGTTAGCAATAAACCTGAGAGGGGTACCAATTGTAGCCCTGGGTCTGCAAAGCTCCTTCTGCTGCTGTCAGCCACACAGTTTCTCTTCCTCTCTCTGGCTGCCTGTGAGAAAAGGAGCGGCCATGTTGGGAGAGGAGGATAGAGAGGCGATAGAACACTTTGATAGAACTGCAGAAGTTGAGCCTGCCCACCACCCAGGACAGGAGACGATACTGTGATTGGCTGCTATGCAGCCTGGGAGAGGAAACTGCTGGAAGTCACCTGGAACTATGGGGGATGTAATCCCTAGGAGAGAACTGCTAATACCAACGGCCAGTATTCCATACTCATACTCCTATGGGCGGTACACACAATAGGATTTTCCGACAACAAATGTTGGATGTGAGCTTGTTGTCAGAAAGTCCGACCGTGTGTATGCTCTATAGAACATTTGTTGTCGGAATTTCCGAGCATGTGTACACAATTCTGACGCACAAAACTCCACGCTTACTCGGAATCAAGCAGAAGAACCGCACTGGCTATTGAACTTCATTCTTCTCGGCTCATCCTACGCGTTGTACGTCACCGTGTTCTTGACGTTCGGAATTTCCGACAACATTTGTGTGACCGTGTGTATGCAAGACAAGTTTGAGCCAACATCCTTCGGAAAAAAATCCATGGTTTCGTTGTCGGAAAATCCTATCGTGTGTACATAGCTTTAAACCTTTCTGCTGCCTTGACACAGTTGACCATTCACTCCTCCTCGATAAACTCCACTTCCTTGGCCTCCATGACTCTGCTCTTTTCTAGTTCTCCTCCTACCTATCTCAGTGCACTTTCAGTGTCACATACAACACCATCTCCTCCGCCTCTCTTCCTCCTTCTGTTGGGGTACCCCAAGGCTCTGTCCTTGGGCCCCTCCTATTCTTTCTCTACACCTCTTCCCTGGGCCAGTTGATAACCTCCCATGGCTTCCAATACCACCTCTATGCTGACGATACTCAGATCTATCTCTCCACTCCTCAACTCGCCTCCTCAATCCCCTTACGTATCACAAACTTACTGAGCGACATATCGGCATGGATGTCACACCACTTCCTCCAACTCAATCTTTCTAAAAATAATAAGTATAAGACAATGTCACTCTACTAGTGATAAAAAATATATATATAAAATAAAATAATAAAGCCGCTAGCATAAACAGTATAGTGGACTGCACAGATAAGTGAGAAAATAAAAAATATATATAAATGCAGCGGTGATATGTAACAAAGTGCATACTAGCTCATTATGAAGTACTTAGGCCCAGTTCACACTGAGGCACTTCTAAACTGCCAGTAAAACATATGAGCGCTTTTGAAGAGCTTTTCAGGTGCTTTTGAAGAGCTTTCTATTAATTTCAATGGAGAGGGGCGTTTTTTTCACCTCCCTGCCAACCCACTGCCCCAGTGTGAAAGCATTCATTGATTTTAATGGAAATAGGTTTTCGTGAGCTTTTCAGGTGCTTTTTTTTAGCATGAAAGCGCCTCAGTGTAAAAGGGGTCTTACCTTAGAACAATGCCCTGAATTGATGCCGACACACCGCTGACCAGGCTGACATCTTTCCCGGACTTACTTTTGGGTTCGCGGGCTCCGGCGGTGTGATTGGCCGGAGCCGCGATGAGGTCACGCATGCGCGCCGGAGCCACCGGTCACAGCACAGGCCCTGAAGTAACGGCACAAGCCGGCTGCTCCTTCAGTGCACATGCGCTGATGACATCAGCTGTACCTTAGATTGTAAGCTCCTTGAGGGTAGGGACTGATGTGAATCTACAATGTATATGTAAAGCGCTGCGTAAATTGACGGCGCTATATAAGTACCTGAAATAAATAAATAAATATATAGTAAATATCTCCTAAACCATGCAAGTTTATGAGGTATTTATAGTACCTACAGGTAAGCCTTATTAAAGGCTTACCTGTAGGTGCAATTAAAGAGGAAGACTTTACTTCCTCTTTAACCTCCGCAATATATCCAGAATTCGCCTCTTTCTGACTAATGACACCACAAAACAACCTATTCACTTCTTGATTAATTTCCCACCTTGACCACTGCAACACCCTCCTTACTACCTTTACACAGGCTATCCCCCCTTCAGTCTATTATGAATGCTGCTGCCAGACTAATACACTTTACTAACCAATCCTTGACTGCTGCCCATTCTCTAAAATATTAACCACAACATACAAAGCCATCCACAGCTACATCACCAACTTCATCTGCAGATATCGCTCAAATCATCCTCTCTGCTACTCCCAGGACCTCTTGCTCTCTAGCTCGCATCCAGTACTTCTCCAGAGCCTCTTCTATCCCTTGGAACTCCCTGCCCCAGTATGTCCGGTCAGCTCCCCCTACCTGCCCACCTTTAGGCAAACCTTGAAAACTCACTTATTCAAGGAAGCCTACCCCACCTTCACCTAAGAACTGTACTTGATTTACCTCCATCAGATCATCCCGCACAGCTATTACCTTTTGTACCACCTCCCCTTCCCCTTAGATTGTGAGTTCCATGAGCAGGACCTTCCTATTCCTTCTGTATTAAACTGTATTGTAATTTTACTGTCCCCCTTTTTTATTGTAAAGCGCTGCATAAACTGTTGGCGCTATATAAATCCTGTATCATAATAATAATAATAATGGTGTTGTGCGTGTGTATAAAAGCCACGGGGGAGTAGGAAGAACGCAACCATACTGCCTGTTTTTACTGTCCACCAAGTTCAATTGTTCCCACCCACCTTGATGTTAGTGTAAGAACCCAAATATTCTAAGGATGGGAAACTCCTCATAACAGACCCAGAAGCTGTGCAGAACTAGGAACTCAGCACTGGGATGAAGGAAACCCCTCAGAATAGGCACAGTAGGCCCAAGAACTCAGTACAGGAATGGCGGGAAACTCAACCCCCTCATAATGGACACAATAGGGTGTAGAGACCCAGGAACTCAGTTCAGGAATACTGGGACCCTCTCATAATGGACACAATAGGGTGCGGAGACCCAGGAACTCAGTGCAGGAATAGTGGGAACCCCTCATAATGGCTACAACAGGTGTAGAGACCCAGGAATGGTGGGAACACCTCATAATGGGCAAAGCAGGTGTAGAGACCAAGGAACTCAGTGCAGGAATGGTGGGAACCCCTTCATAAATGGACACAACAGGTGTAGAGACCCAGGAACTCAGTGCAGGAATAGTGGGAACCCCTCATAATGGCTACAACAGGTGTAGAGACCCAAGAATGGTGGGAACACCTCATAATGGACAAAGCAGGTGTAGAGACCAAGGAACTCAGTGCAGGAATGGTAAGAACCCTTCATAATGGACACAACAGGTATAGAGACCCAGGAATGGTGGGAACACCTCATAATGGACAAAGCAGGTGTAGAGACCAAGGAACTCAGTGCAGGAATGGTGGGAACCCCTCATAATGGCTACAACAGGTGTAGAGACCCAGGAATGGCGGGAACACCTCATAATGGACAAAGCAGGTGTAGAGACCAAGGAACTCAGTGCAGGAATGGTGGGAACCCTTCATAAATGGACACAACAGGTATAGAGACCCAGGAACTCGGTGCAGGAATGGTGGGAACCTCTCATAATGGGCAAAGCAGGTGTAGAAACCCAGGAATGGTGGGAACACCTCATAATGGAGAAAGCAGGTGTAGAGACCAAGGAACTCAGTGCAGGAATGGTGGGAACCCTTCATAATGGACACAACAGGTATAGAGACCCAGGAACTCAGTGCAGGAATGGTGGGAACCTCTCATAATGGGCAAAGCAGGTGTAGAAACCCTGGAACACAGTGCAGGAAAGGTGGGAGCCCCTCATATTGGGCACAGCAGATGTGCACACCTGGGATCTGAGCACAGAGCTGCTGGGAACCCTTCATAATGAACACAGCAGGTGTGCAGACCCGTAAACTCAGTACAGAAATCTTACCAAGAGAGTTCCTGAGAGACATTAGAAATGTTTTAACTCTTCAGCATCTACCAAACACTGAAATATCAGTTCTGGGTGGACAGACCCTTTAATACCATGACTCCGCTCTTCAATTTTTCTTCGATAGCTGTATAATAGAGGAACCATCTAATGGTAATGTTTAGCTACATAGTTCCTCTGTATGTGCACAGGATGCTGCTCGCTGCTCGTCAGACAAAAAGCTGCGTGGTGACAATGACAAGGGGAGGGGCATCCAATCTCCACCCCGGGACTTGTAATCCAGCTAAAAGTGAAAGCACCATCATAACAACAGCTTACAAGTGACGCTGCTGTAAGTATCTGCACCTAATCAAGATCTAACCTCCATATCATATTTATTTCTCTTGGATCGCCATGTAATCCTTTTTTTTAATTTTCTCTCTTCCAGGGCAGCTGTCGCTTCCATAAGAAAAAGGTAAATTCTAATTATTTCCCAAAATGTTGCAAAATTAGCTTCTGTTTTATTTTTATTTTTTTTAATTGTTGATGTATATCTCCCCGATGCCTACAATGTTTTTTTGTGCGATGAGGCACCCTGGCGGTTACTGAACCAGCCGCCAACAGGGAAATGTCAACCTGTCCCAGCAACGAAAGGGTTAAACGTGTTGTCCGTTGTAGTTTTTGTGTTTATGTATTGTTCCTGTTTTATGGATTGTTTTTACCACTCGGGATGTCATGTGTCAATATTATTCTAGAAAACAATCATTATCTTGGAATAACACGTCCAGGCCGTAGACTTTGTGTCGGGGAAGTGGCAGGTGACTCGCCACCATCCGTGGATTATTTTTTTGCTGTAAACAAGGAAGTGGCGGCTGCTCTGAAATAAAACGACGTTTGCATTTGAGGATAGGATTATTCTCTGCAGATTAAAGTTGGTCATAAATAGAAGGATCTGATTCATGGACATGGTTGGAGCCTTGGACGATCTGTCCTTCACCCAACGTGCAGATCTGTTATTCTGTACGTAACGGGAGATCATCCTGGCAGGGCAAAATCAAAGGTTAGGCTATTTTTCTCTTCAGGTCAAATGTTCTTCATAGAATGAATCAGGAACATACCACAATATGGCCACTAGATGGTGCTAACATAGTAAATACAATTATTTTCCTATGATCAACAGTGACATCTAGTAGCTGTGTCTGTCAATGAACGTAAGAGAAGTACTATTTATTTCCTATGATCCATAGTGCCCTCTACTGGCCCTGATCAATTTTTTCCTATTTTATTGTTTTCTGTATGAATGAAGAACATTTGTCTTGGAGATAAAACAGCCTAATAACATTTGCTTTTTCCCCATTTGCACAGAACGAATGTACATGCAGTTTCATAGGACACACAGCTCTGCATTTTTTTTTATAGATACAAGTGTATGTAAAGGCAAATTGTTTTGTTTTGGTTGAGGTGATTAGGGGTTGGCTCCTTTGCCAGGTCTATATTGCTGCCTGTATCTCCACTGGGAAGATTCACCCCCTCTATTTCTCCTGGTGACCACTGACACAGAGGCAGAAAGTGGCGAGACATATAGGATTTTAGTTATTGGATTTACATGTTAAAGTGTATGTCCAGATAAAGTTTTTTTTTTTTTACTTCGGTAGAATTGGGAAGGGATAAAGCCAAACTCCAGGCAAACAGCTAAATACAAAGATGAAATACGCATATAGGAGCGGTTTTATCTACCAAATAATTATTATTTCTGTTTGTCCAGTCTTGAGATTTACACTTCTCTGTTACACAGCACATTTATGTCTGGTCTGACCTGATTTTTCTCTGCTGTAGTTAGGTAACCCTTACAGGTCTTGCCCCACCCTGTGACTGGACAGTGAAATAAGAAGCAGAAGATGACGGTGAGCTCATTTCACTGTCACTCTGCTCTCTCCAGCTATCAGAATGCTCCTTACACTACAGAAAAGCTGAGTGACTTGTTATACGTATTCTCCCTTCCTCAGTCTGTGCTCTGGTGTGCAGGGATTGCAAGTAACTGATACTAAATTTCATTTCAGGCACTTAAACTGCTTGCGTTTAAAATAAATAAATATATATAACAACGTATTAATGATTACAGACCTGCATCTATTTATGTCTTTTATATCTAATTGGAGTTCTGTTTCAAAATCCCTATTGGGTTTTTTTCTGCTATGTCCCCAGGGGAAATCTTCTGTCCTAGAGACACAGCAGGGAATTAGAGGAAATCTCTCCCAGTGACTAGATTTCATCTTAGAGGATGGTTGCTCTGGTGACAACAATTTGCACACGCTTTAACTTGTTAGTGTCATTTCAAAATGTTTAGTCTGCAGCTTTAAGTATCCACTTGCTGACTGCTGTATGTATATGTGACCTGTCAGTAAGTGGTTATACCAAGATCCTGGCTGCAGCTGTAGCTCTCTTTTTACAGTCTTCCCCTGTCTGTCTCTCTCGCTGTCTCCCCGTCTCTCTCCTTAGCTTTCCATCACTCTCTCTCCTCTCCCTTGTGTGTGTCTCCCTGTCCTGGACTTCCTCATTTTTTGTTTTTTTTTTGCTCTCTCTTGCTCAAACTCCCATTCTTGATCTTTTTCCTTTCACTCATTTTTTATTTCTCTCTCTCACTCTCTCTTTTCTCTCTCTCTCTCTCTCTCTCTCTCTCTCACTCTCTCTCTCTCTCTCTCTGTCTCTCTCTCTCTCTCAGACTCTCATTCTTTCTCTCTCTTCTCTCTCTCTCTCTCATTCTCTCTCTCTCGTTTATCTCTCTCTCTCTGACTCTCTTGTTTATCTATATCTATCTCTCTCTCTCTTTTTCCTCTCTCTTTCGTCTCTCTCTCTCTCATTCTTTCTCCCTTTCCTCTCTCTCGTTCTCTCTCTTTTTCCTCTCTCTCTCTCTCTCTCTCTCTCTCTGTCTCTCCCCCTTTCCTCTCTCTCTCATTCTTTATCTATCTCTCTTTCCTCTCTCTCTTTCCTCTCTCTCTTTCCTCTCTCTCTTTCCTCTCTCTCTTTCCTCTCTCTCTTTTTCTTTCTTTTTCCTCTCTCGCTCTCTGACTCTGACTCTCTCGTTCTCTCTCTCTCTGACTCTCTTTCTTTTTCTCATTCTCTCTCTCTCGTTCTCTTTCTCTCTCTCTCTTTCTCCCTCTTTCTTCTCTCTCTCTCTCTGGTTCTTTATCTCTCTCCCCTTCTCTCGCTCTCTTTTTCCTCTCTCCCCCCTCTCTCATTCTTTATCTCTCTCTCTCACAGACTCTCATTCTTTCTCTCTCTTTCCTCTCTCTCTCATTCTTTATCTCTCTCTCTCACAGACTCTCATTCTTTCTCTCTCTTTCCTCTCTCTCTCATTCTTTATCTCTCTCTCTGACTCTCTCGTTCTTTCTCTCTCTCTTTTTCTCATTCTCTCTCTCGTTCTCTTTCTCTCTTTCTGACCCTCTCATTCTTTCTCCCTCTTTCCTCTCTCTCTTTGACTCTTTCCTCTCTCTCTGACTCTTTCCTCTCTCTCTGACTCTTTCCTCTCTCTCTGACTCTTTCCTCTCTCTCTGACTCTTTCCTCTCTCTCTCTCTCTCTCTCTCTCTCTCACTCTTTCCTCTCTCTCTCTGACTCTTTCCTCTTTCTCTGACTCTTTCCTCTCTCTCTGACTCTTTCCTCTCTCTCTCTCTCTCTCTCTCTCTGACTCTTTCCTCTCTCTCTCTCTCTCTCTCTCTCTCTCTCTCTCTCTCTCTCTCTCGTTCCCTCTGACTCTTTCCTCTCATTCTCTCTCGTTTTCTTTCTCTCTCTCTGACTCTCTCATTCTTTCTCCCTCTTTCCTCTCTCTCTGACTCTCGTTCTATTCCTAACCCCCCCCCCCCCCACACCTCTCCTGTTCTTTATCTCTCTCACTGACTCTCCTTTTCTTCAAATTCAAATAAGCTTTATTTGCAGGACCACATACATGTTAGCATGTGAGTTTCTATAATTCTATAAATCTCTCTTATTCTTTCTCTCTTATTCATTCTTTCTCTTCCTCTCTCTCTCTCATTCTATATCTCTTTCCTTTCTTTCGCTTTTGTTGTTTTTCTCTCTTGCTCTCTCCCCCTGTCTCTCCCTTCCACACCCAGTTCCATCCTGGAGATCCTGTGTAGACGTCCTTATTGTACCTGTACACAGTGATGTCCCCTCCCTTTTTTTTCCCTTCTTGTAGGTGACAGTTGTAGTGAAATATTAAGCACTGTGGTGTCCTTTTATGAAAGTGAGGTAAAATACCGCGATTCACTTCTCAGGCATTCTCAGAGGAGATCGCTCTCCTCTGAGTGCCTATTTATGAAAGTGTGTAGATGGCTTCTCATGTTGAGTTGAGAAGCGATCTACAAATGCCAGGAACTCCTGAGAAACGGCTCCTCTCACTATAATCTCGCGTGATATAGCGGGATTACAGTATGAGGAACCATAAAATACAAAGTGTAACACAAATCAGCACACATTCCCCAACATATTAATAAAATAACAACGTTAAATTCCCCCTACACAATATACATTAACCTAATTATAAAAAAACATTGTTTTTATCAATATTTAAAGATCATACATGTCCTTATTTAAATATGAATGGTGTATAGTAAATGAATGTAATGCACATATGTAATGCAGCTATACACCATTCATATAAATGCAAAATACATTTATAATCATTAAAAAAATAATTTTAATAAAGTATACAAGTATAAATATTTATTAATAAATTAAAATAAAATATATTTCATAATTGATAAACATAAAAATTGATAAACTGGTGCAATGCGAGAACACTGCGAATCCACTGCGGGTTACAGCATCGCACCGACTCGCATGTCAGTTCACACTGCCATATGCGAATCGCTGGGGAGTGTCAAGACATTGTTAACGACACCCCCAGTTCAGCTTGCATATCGCACTGCGAACTGACAGTCCGGACATGAATCGGATCGCATATGTGTGAACACACATGCGATCCGATTCTGGTCCGAACAGAAAAAAGGGTCCTGTGCGTGTTTGCACCAAATGCGGTGCAATATCAGCCATACTATCTGTACAGCTGATATCGCACCGCACAGACATCGCATGTAATGTGAATGGCAGTGTGCTGCGAATTAAATGCGATGCCTGTGCGATGTCCGGCATCGCACAAGTGTGAACTGGGCCTAAAAGTTAACAACACCCCCAAATCAGTTCGCACATCGCAGTGCGATCTGCAAACTCAGACAGTAATTGAATCGCATGGGTGTGAACACCCATGCGATCCGATTCTGCTGTGGACCAAAAAAAGGGTCCTGTAAGAGTTTGGTCCGAGGGCAATGCAAATTTAGCAATACTATCTGTATGGCTGAAATCGCATCGCACAGAGATCGGATGTGATTTTGCACTGCCTGTGCGGTGCGAATCACATCCGATCTTGGACACCGCAGCAGTCGGAACTGGCCCTAAACCATATTGCATTTGCACCAAAATGGTACAGGACCCTTTATTTGGTCCGCACTGGAATCTGATCGCATGGGTGTGAACACGCATGCGATCCGATTCCTGCACCATTACATAGTTCGCACTGCGATCTGTGAAATGATCTGGGTGTGTCATTAACTTTACATTGACACCCGCAGTGGTGCGCAGATGTCAATGTAGGTGCGATGTGAAAACCCACACAGGAATCACGCTGGTTCACGCATCGCACAAGTGTGAACCCAGCCAGAGACGTGAACATCTAAAAAAAAATATATATATATATATATCTATAGCTATATCTATATATAGCTATAGATACAGATATATATATCTATATATATATATATAGATATATATATATAGATACATATATGTATGTATATATATATATATATATATATACATATATATATGTATGTATATATATATATATATATATATATATATATATATATATATATGTATGTATGTATGTATGTATGTATATATATATATATATATATATATATATATATATATATATGTATGTATGTATGTATGTATGTATGTATGTATGTATGTATGTATGTATATATATATATATATATATATATATATATATATATATATATATATATATATATATTGTAGCAGAGCGTCCCAGAGAGAGCCAGGAAAAGTCCTGTTCGGGGTTTATACATCTCCCAGGCTCCTCTCATACAGGTTCAGGGATCTCTGATCCATGGTCCGGTTCAGGTCTTGGTCCTCTCCCCCAGGCTAATTTAAGCTCACCTGAGCAAGACAGCCCTTGCTCTTGGCCTGGGATACTCAGAGAACTTCTGTGTAAGAGTGCAAAAAGGTATGTGGAAACTGACAAGCTGTAGGCTTGCTCAGCTTAGTAGTTAGGATCTGTAAATATTGTTTAGTTAGCGCCGAGACACGGCTAGGTTTTGTTTTGGCTATTTTTGTTCCTATTTGTTTCTTTTGGAACACTGTACAGCACCTGTAAATAGACTTGTATATATCACAAATAAACACCGCACTGTTTGTCACTATTCCACTGGATTTGGTATCTGTGCCTGAAAGACTGCTCATCCCAGGGAGCTTTGTACCTGCTACCTGTCCCCCAGGTTACATATGGTGGAGACTGCGACCAGCTGTAGTAAGTTACTACTTAAAAGGCCAGTACCTAGAGTGACTAAACATGGAGGAAATCCTAAAACAATTGGTGATATCCAATGCTGCACAGCAACAAACAAACGCTATCGCACAGGAGCAAACCAAGGCGCTGTGCCAACAGATTGGTGCTGTACAGGAGCTATCGCAGAGGCTGTTTGAACAGCTAGCCACTGATGCAAAAGGGGATAGGAAAACCCTGGCTGCGGTTGTAGAGACGCTTGCACAGTGGTCACCTGCTAAAGTTAATGTTGTTGGAGACAAGCCCTCAGCCATCCATGTGGGTCGTTTTCTTTCCAAGATGACTGCAGATGATGATCCAGAGGCCTTTCTCTTAACCTTTGAACGGACCGCTGAGAGGGAAGGTTGGCCCAAAACCCAGTGGGCAGGACTGGTCGCCCCCTTGCTGTCTGGAGAATCGCAGAAGGCCTACTATGATTTGGAGTCAGCAGAAGTAGGAGACTATGAAAAGGTCAAGCGGGAAATCCTGGCGCGACTTGGTGTCACCTTGGCAGTTCGAGCACAGCGGGTCCACAGCTGGTTCTTCCAAGACGAGAGGCCCCCAAGATCGCAGATGTTCGACCTAATTCACTTGGTGAGGAAATGGCTACAGCCGGAGTCCCTGTCTGGGCCACAAATAGTGGAGCGTGTGGTCATGGACCAGTTCCTGAGGTCACTACCAGTTCCCCTGCAGAAGTGGGTGAGTCAAGGAGACCCCAACTCGGCGGACAACCTCGTGGAACTTGTTGAAAGGTACTTTGCTGCAGAGAACCTGGTCACCACCCCTACAGCCGCACGGACTTTCCGCCCAAAGCCACGGTCTCCCCAGGCAACCGGTAAGACTGTTCCAGGGGAAGTGGGTGGTAAGCATGGCAAGGAAATAGGGGGGAGGATTTTTGGTGCCAGGACTGAAGTTTGGCGTCCCAAACAAGGGAAGCTACTGCCTGTCAGCAAACCCAACTGGGGAAACATCAGGTGTTTTCGTTGCCAAGAACTGGGACATGTTGCAGCAAACTGTCCATTGACAGATGAACCAATGCAGTGCGATCTGTCCATTAGAAGGCAGTCTATGTTTGCTGCTGTTTCATGCGCTGCAGCACCAAGTATGGGAAAACACATGTGCCAAATGACTGTTAATAATAAGCCTATTACGGCCTTGCTAGACTCTGGAAGTCTAGTGACTTTGGTTACAGCTGAGATGGTTGACATTGTGAATTTGCATGAAAAAAAAATTGCTGTGATCTGTGTACATGGGGATACCCGCGAGTATCCTATAGCCACTGTTCAGTTTAAAACTGGCTTAGGTACGGTGACCCATCCGGTCGGACTTGTGCCCCACTTGGTGCACAAGGCCATCATTGGTAGGGACTTCCCTAAGTTTTGGGAACTGTGGGATCGTCCCGACCCGGTCGCAGTAGCTGACTCAGTGACAGAGCCAGAACTCCTGGCCGCTACTGACAATATGGGTTCAGGGGACTCTTCTCAGGGCTCCCCAGGTTTTCCTTTCTCAGTTATGGCAGGAGAGCTGGAGGAGCCTGAGGAGGTCCCCACAACCAGTGGAGCTGGACAGCCATCTGCTGAATCTGAGCCTACGTTGGAGTTTGCTGACCTTAATGTACACAAGGAAAATTTTGGTACCGAGCAGAGAAAAGACCCAACCCTTGCCAGGGCCTGGGAAAATGTAATGGTGATTAATGATGTACCTGTCGAATCAGGGGACAGGCTCTGTTTTCCTTATTTTAGCAGCAATGAGGATTTAATGTATCGTGTATGTAAAAAAAATGATGAAGTGGTTGAACAGTTGGTGGTCCCTAAGCCATACAGACGGGTGGTGTTGGAACTTGCCCATGGGCACTTGCTAGGAGGTCATTTAGGGGTTGAGAAAACTACGGAAAGGGTGTTGCGCAGGTTTTATTGGCCCGGAATACAGAAGGATATTGAGAATTATTGTCAATCCTGTCCTGTGTGTCAGATGTCAGCCCCACTACAACACTTCCGAAGTCCTTTAGTGCCCTTGCCCATTATTGAAGTGCCCTTTGAGAGGATTGCCATGGACCTTGTGGGTCCACTCCCCAAGTCTGCCCGAGGTCATCAGCATATCCTCGTAATCATGGATTATGCTACCCGTTACCCAGAGGCCATTCCCTTACGCACCGCGTCTGCTAAAAACATTGCCAAAGAGCTGTTTATGGTGTTCAGTCGTGTTGGAATCCCTAAAGAAGTCCTTACAGACCAGGGCACCCCATTTATGTCACGAATAACTAGAGAGCTGTGCAAGTTATTTAAGGTGACGCAATTGCGAACCTCGGTGTACCATCCTCAAACGGATGGCTTGGTGGAACGCTTCAATAAAACATTAAAGAGCATGTTAAAAAAGGTTGTTGACAAGGATGGGAAAAACTGGGACTTCCTGATACCATACTTGATGTTTGCCATCAGGGAGGTTCCCCAGTCCTCCACAGGGTACTCTCCCTTTGAGTTGCTTTATGGGAGACACCCTCGGGGACTCTTGGACATAGCCAAAGAAACTTGGGAGGGGGAGCAGACACCCCATAAAAGTGTCATTGAGCATATCGCTCAAATGCAGGACAGGATTGCAGCAATCATGCCGATGGTAAAAGAACACTTACTGCAGGCCCAAACAGCTCAACAGAGGATATACAATAGGGGGGCCCAACTCTGTGTTTTCTCACCTGGTGATAGGGTCCTGGTGTTAGTTCCCACTGTTGAGAGCAAGTTCCTGGCTAAGTGGCAGGGTCCCTTTGAAGTAATTGAAAGAGTTGGGGAGGTCAATTACAAAATATATCAACCAGGAAAAAGGAAGCCCGAACAGATTTACCACATAAACCTGTTAAAGCCCTGGAAGGATAGACTGGCGTTAACTGCGAGGTCCCTCCCGGTAACGCCTAAGGGTACTGAGTCCCCTCTGATCCCTGAGGTCACGATTCCAGACACCCTGTCATATTCTCAAAAGCAGGAAACTAGAGAATTCCTGATAAGAAATAGAGAGAAATTTTCAGAGTTACCTGGCACGACTTCAGCAGTTCAGCATGATATCGTTACTGAACCTGGGGTCCGTGTCAAGCTCAAACCATACCGAATTCCTGAAGCGAGGAGAAAGGACATCAGCGAGGAAGTTAAAAGAATGTTGGAGCTAGATGTCATTGAGGAATCCAATAGTGACTGGTCTAGCCCCATCGTGTTAGTCCCAAAACCGGATGGCACTTGGAGGTTCTGTAATGACTTCAGGAAGCTTAATGCAGTGACAAAGTTTGACACGTACCCAATGCCCAGAGTGGACGAACTTATAGACCGACTTGGCAAGGCTCGCTATCTGACCACTTTGGACTTGACAAAAGGTTATTGGCAAATACCCCTGACTGGTAGCGCCAAAGAGAAGACTGCATTTGTGACCCCGGAGGGTTCCTTTCAATATAAAAAAATGCCTTTTGGGTTGCAAAATGCCCCCGCCACATTTCAGAGGGCCATGGACAGGACTCTAAGACCCCACCGACAATATGCAGCAGCATATCTAGATGACATAGTGGTACATAGCACTGACTGGGAGTCTCACTTGCCCCGTGTCCAGGCTGTCCTCAATTCCCTCTTCAAAGAAGGTTTTACAGCAAATCCAAAAAAATGTGCCATTGGTCTAGACGAAGCCAAGTATTTGGGCTACACTATTGGGCGTGGTGTCATAAAACCTCAAGTGAATAAAATAGAAGCCATCCAGGAATGGCCACGTCCTGCAAACAAGAAGCAGGTCAGGGCCTTTCTTGGCATTGCGGGGTATTATAGAAGATTTATCCCAAATTTTGCAACTATAGCTGCCCCACTGACAGACCTTACGAAAGGGAAAGACTCGGTAATGGTGAAATGGTCCTCAGTAGCAGAGGAATCTTTCCAAGTCCTGAAGAAGGCTCTTTGTGCACAACCAATACTGTACTCCCCTGATTTCTCCAAAGATTTTTTGGTTCAGACGGATGCGTCTGATGTTGGTATCGGGGCAGTACTATCACAGGTACACAATGGGGAAGAACACCCTGTGGTGTACCTAAGCAGAAAACTCAATGACCATGAGCAAAGGTATGCAGTCATTGAAAAGGAGTGTTTAGCCATAAAGTGGGCCGTGGACGCACTCGGGTACTATTTGTTAGGACGCCAGTTTGAGTTAATAACTGACCATGCTCCTCTGAAATGGATGGCCCAAAAGAAGGAGACTAATAGACGGGTGAACCGGTGGTTTTTGGCTCTACAGGATTACTCATTCACTGTAAAACACAGGCCAGGTGTTGAGATGGGGAATGTAGATGCCCTGTCCCGTGTTCACTCCTGTTGGGCTACAGGTGTTCCAACCCTGGGGTTGAAACAAGGGGGGAGGATATGTAGCAGAGCGTCCCAGAGAGAGCCAGGAAAAGTCCTGTTCGGGGTTTATACATCTCCCAGGCTCCTCTCATACAGGTTCAGGGATCTCTGATCCATGGTCCGGTTCAGGTCTTGGTCCTCTCCCCCAGGCTAATTTAAGCTCACCTGAGCAAGACAGCCCTTGCTCTTGGCCTGGGATACTCAGAGAACTTCTGTGTAAGAGTGCAAAAAGGTATGTGGAAACTGACAAGCTGTAGGCTTGCTCAGCTTAGTAGTTAGGATCTGTAAATATTGTTTAGTTAGCGCCGAGACACGGCTAGGTTTTGTTTTGGCTATTTTTGTTCCTATTTGTTTCTTTTGGAACACTGTACAGCACCTGTAAATAGACTTGTATATATCACAAATAAACACCGCACTGTTTGTCACTATTCCACTGGATTTGGTATCTGTGCCTGAAAGACTGCTCATCCCAGGGAGCTTTGTACCTGCTACCTGTCCCCCAGGTTACTATATATATATATATATATATATATATATGTATGTATGTATGTATGTATGTATGTATGTATGTATGTATGTATGTATGTATGTATGTATGTATGTATGTATGTATGTATGTATGTATGTATGTATGTATGTATGTATGTATGTATGTATGTATGTATGTATGTATGTATGTATGTATGTATGTATGTATGTATGTATGTATGTATGTATGTATGTATGTATGTATGTATGTATGTATGTATGTATGTATGTATGTATGTATGTATGTATGTATGTATGTATGTATGTATGTATGTATGTATGTATGTGTATATGTATGTATGTGTATATGTATGTATGTGTATATGTATGTATGTATACACTATAAATTCCTATCCTGCTGGTTTTTTCGGTGTGTAATGGTGGGGAAGATGTGCTCTGACTGTTTGGTGAAAGAAAAGTCAAAAGACTTCTTGCTTTCTCCAGAATATCAGCCAGTTTCAGGCTTCTCACTCTGATTCTCCACTTCTGAAATGGTGAATCAGAAAGTGAGAATTCTGTCACAGATCGCCAGTGAGGTGCCGAGATCGCACCTTCATAAACTGGCCGTTTCTGTGAATTCTCACTGTGCTGAGATAATCAGCGGAGAACATGTTCTCCGCTGATTATCTCAGTTTCATAAACTGGTAATGAGCTGAGATCAGCGGTGAGACTCGGGATCGCCGCTGATCTCAGTTTCATAAAAGGACACCTGTGTGCTACAGATATCTCACTGGGAGAGACATGCAGTGACACTTCTGCTCCTTTCTTGTATTGCACTGTTGATACCACCATGACCATTGGACATTTTCACTAAAATTCCACAGATGTGACAGACTGAACTATGACAGTATGAAATACACAGTGGCCGGATGCTGTACCGAGTGGTATTGCTGTTTAGGGCCCTATACATTCAGGGGAGTATGCTAGGGACTCTTGAATTATGGGCATACATCGCTGAACACACACAGCCCTAAATGTGAATACCATTGGGTACAGTGTCCAGCCATTGTGTATTTCAGCCTGTCATAAATTTTCGCCAGGCACCTGAAAATGCCAGGATTTAATGCACATGAACACCTAATGTGCATGAGACTGTAAAAGACTAAAGCCTCGTACAAACGATCAAACTTTCCGACGGGAAATGTGTGATGACAGGCTGTTGGCGGTAAATCCAACCGTGTGTATGCTCCATCGGACTGTTGTCAGATTTTCCGCAGACAAATGTTGGATGGCAGGTTTTAAAATTTTCCGCGGACAAATGTCTGTTGTCGGATTTTCCAAGCGTGTGTACACAAGTCCTTCGGACAAAAGTCCAAAGTACAAACACGCATGCTCGGAAACAAGGACGAGCCAGAAGCGGTCGGTCTTGTAAACTAGCGTTCGTAATGGAGAATTACATTCGTGACGTGGCAAATTATGAAATCTAGAAATGCAGCGCACATTCTCTTCTTTAATGGGATAATAATGAAGCTACTTTGCTGGTAATACTGATGGAGTTATTGCAAAATAATTTTCAAAGGCTTTTTTTTTTTTTCTAGTGATATCAAGAATAATATTATTATGCTTTTTTTTTTTTTTTTTTTTTTTTTTTTTTTTTGGGCAAGTTACCACAACAAGATTATCCCGTATTTGTTAAAATCAAAGATACAACTATGTTGGTGTCCCTTGTCAATTTTACATTGTATTTTTTTAAATGTAACTGCCTACTCCCAAACTGTCATTTGAAGTAAAACACATAGCCAAGTATTCTTCTCCACAATTTTTATTGTGCATTAAAAAAATAAAATAAAATAAAATGCTATCCGCCAATAGAACTTAACCAAAAAGTTCATTGTATACATCCAAAAATATAGAAAATATACCAAATCAAATCATTATTCAACCAAAAAAAAAAAATTTCAAAGCAATAACTCCAAGGCCGATAATAAATAACACGTTATCTCCTCCGATTCCGCAACATGGCTGGTTGACGAACGGCCGTTCAGAAACAAACTGAAAACTGCAAAATGAAAAGCGCGACTCAACACTCACCAAACTTCTACTAACACAAAATTAGCAGAAGGACCCCAAAGGGTGGCGCTAAAGAGCTGAAAAACCACATAGTATGTCAGTACGTTCGTGTTTGTTGGCCGACAATTCCTTGCTGTCTGTATGCAAGACAAGTTTGGGCCAACGCCCTTCGGACAAAAGTCCACGGTTTTGTTGGCCACCAATCCGATTGTGTGTGCGAGGTTTTAGCCCACAATCTCACACAGCCACCAGCTATTTCAGGGGAGATCACTACAGTACTAGATGGTGTTTTGTGTTGTGTAAATTACAGCAGTTGGGGGTGCAGGACCGATTATTCACAAAAACAATAGTCGACAACAGCACACAGCGGCAGCCACTATATTTGTCCTAGATAGAGTAATGTATTCTATCTCCCCCTTTATCCCTCAGTACCTGAAACATGTTTTAATGAGCGGTATTATACAATGCAGTAGAGTCTGCAGTTGCATTCCTTTTCTCAGCTTGATCTCTGTAGTGGTGGAGATGATGAAAATCTAATATAAATATTATAATATATTCACTGAAAGTCTGCTATATAATTCCATAAATATTGAATGAGAGTTTGTATCTTTATCTGGAAATCACTAAGGTTTTGTTTACGCTTGCAGTTGAGGGGTTGTATAATTACCAAGGCGCTTTGCAGCACAGCTAGAATTGTATCCCCTGTTGCATTCAGCCGGAAGCACCACCTGCCAAACTCAATACATTCAGACTCGGTTCACACCTAAACCGGCCATGGATCGCACAGCAACGCTGTCCATCCCTGTTCTCTGTTTTAGGGATGAATCAGGGGAGAATCTTTGCCTGAATTTGGCCCTGAAACGGAGGTAAAGACGCACATCGCAGCCACCCCGGAGACATTTGAACCGGCTCCATAGAGAGCCGATCATATTCTCCTGCTATGCGAATTGGATGCAGTGAAACCGCATCCAATTCACATCAGTGTGAACCCAGCCTTAGGCTGGGTTCACACTGATGCGAATTGGATGCGGGTTTCTGGAGACTGACTGGCTCTCAGTGGAGCCGGTTCACACATCTCCGGGGAAGGCGCAAAGCGCATTGCAAAGGGGTCCTGCGCATCTTCGTTCCAGGTCCAAATTCAGGCAAAAATTCAGACCCGATTCGTCCCTATAACGGAGAACAGGACCCCTGCTGTGAGCCACATCAGAAGACAGTGTGAACCTAGCCTCAAGTTAATGGACCATGCTGTACTTGCCCTCCAACCATGTGCATACAGGCTGTTGCAAATTTGCAGTGCAATGGTGCTGGCTTTCAAGGGTTAAACAGGTGGTATGGAAGGGACAGGACGCCTGTCAAATGCCCTATGAAAATTGATTCATCACGATCACTCTTCTGTGGGCAATGTTAAACCAGGTACACACATACCAAAATTTTTCTACGTGTATACCAATGTCTGTTCAACAGAAGACAGTCCAATGATTGGCTTTTGTCAAAGATCCTGCTGAAAATCATAATTCGATCAGCGCTTATAGCCAATGGCTGCAAGCACTGATCTGTGTATTCTGGCGGGGGGATTCCCTGCTATCAGAATACAATAGCACAGCGGGGAGATCTCTCCATCCACATCACTTGTATTGATGTGAGGATCTTTTAGGCTTTTTTTGTTTTTCATTCAACCCACTGGCTGAACGGAAAAAAACTTTTAACAAGCCCTAAAGGATGAGTGCTCACACGTGCAGCAGTTCACTAACCAGATAAGGTATTATGTTATTACAGAGATTGTAATACTATATTTATTGAGGCAGTACGTTACTCAGCAATGGCAGCATGCATTAAGGACGTAAATGAGATCCCTGTATTTCTGAAGTATACTGTATATTTGTGTGTAATAAGGAGTCTATAGAAACAATGAGCCAGGAGAATGGTATACATAGTGTCAGTTGTCTTCTTAACACTATTTGTCATCACTGCCAACTGGCTGCGGGGTGAAAGGTGATACCGTCTCTAAATGTCTGCAGGGCGTGCTGCTACTGTGTCCCTGGTGCGCGCACACTCGCGCCTTTCTGTTGTGTGATGCTCTCATTTCCGCGTTGAGTTCGGGGATTAGGTCACGTCTGGGGAGAGCAGAAACTGGGCTGACTATGTATCCATGCAAATGCCCAGTCACCATTTGTTTGCTATTTAAATGGCATTTTGCATACGCAGCTGGTAAAATGAAAGATTGTTTGTGTTAGGATCAATCCATGGGAGACGTGTCCTGAATAATATGACCTCGTTATTATCAGCTCTTTAAGAGAAAGCCGTTTTTAGGGCTGCAGTGCAGGTACATTCAAAAATACAATCAAATTAAAATATAATTCTTATAATAAAATAAAATCCCCAGTCCATATACAATATATTGCCAGAAGTATTGGGAATTGGGATACCCCTCCAAATCATTGGATTCAGGTGTTCCAATCACCTTTATGGCCACAGATATATAAAATCATGCACCTAGGTATGCAGACTGCTTGTAAAAACATTTGTGAAAGAATGGATTGCTCTCAGGAGCTCAGTGAATGCAAGTGTGGTACCATGATAGGTTGCCACCTGTGCAATAAGTCCTTCTGTGAAATTCCCTTGCTACTAAATATTCCATGGTCAACTGTTAGTGGTATTATAACATAGTGGAAGCAACTGGGAATAACAGCAACTCAGCCACAAAGTGGTAGGCCATGTAAAAAGACAGAGCAGGGTCAGCGCATGCTGAAGCGTACAGTGCACAGAAGTCACCAACTGTCTGCAGAGTTAATAGCTACAGACCTCCAAACTTCGTGTGGCCTTCAGATTAACACAACAACAAGGCATAGAGCGCTTCATGGAATGGGTTTCCATGGCAAAGCAGCTGCATCCAAGCCTTACATCACCAAAGCGTTGGATGCAGTGGTGTAAAGCACTCTGCCATTGCACTCTAATAGGGCGTACACACGGTCGGACTTTGTTCGGACATTCCGACAACAAAATCCTAGGATTTTTTCCGACGGATGTTGGCTCAAACTTGTTTTGTCTACACACGGTCGCACAAAGTTGTCGGAAAATCCGATCGTTCTGAACGCGGTGACGTAAAAGACGTACGTCGGGACTATAAATGGGGCAGTGGCCAATAGCTTTCATCTCTTTATTTATTCTGAGCATGCGTGGCACTTTGTCCGTCGGATTTGTGTACACACGATCGGAATTTCCGACAACGGATTTTGTTGTCGGAAAATTTTATCTCCTGCTCTCCAACTTTGTGTCGGAAAATCCGATGGAAAATGTCCGATGGAGCCCACACACGGTCGGAATTTCCGAAAACACGCTCCGATCGGACATTTTCCATCGGAAAATCCGACCGTGTGTGCGGGGCATAAAGCAATCTAGACGTGTTCTCTGGAGTAACAAACCACGCTTCTCTGTCTGGCAATCCGATGAAAGTGTCTGGGTTTGGCGGTTGCCAGGAGAACAGTACTTGCCTGACTACATTGTGCCAAGTGTCAAGTTTGGTGGGGGGGGGGGGATTATGGTGCATGGTTGCTTTTCAGGGGTTGGGCTTGGTTCCAGTGAAGGGAACTCTTAAGGTGTCAGCATACCAAGACTTTGGACAATTTCATGCTCCCAGCTTTGTGGGAACAGTTTGGGGATGGCCCCTTCCTGTTCCAACATGACTGCGCACCAGTGCACAAAGCAAGATCAATAAAGCAATAAAGACATGGTTAAGTGAGTTTGAGGTGGAGGAACATGACTGGCCTGCACAGAGTCCTGATCTCAACCTGATAGAACACCTTTGGGATGAATTAGAGCGGAGACTGCGAGCCAGGCCTTCTGGTCCAACATCAGTGCCTGACCTCACAAATGCGCTTCTGGAAGAATGGTCAAACATTCCCATAAACACACTCCTAAACCTTGTGGACAGCCTTCCCAGAAGAGTTGAAGCTGCTATAGCTGCAGAGGGTGGGCCAATGCAATATTGAACCCTACGGTCCAAGAATGGGATGTCATTAAAGGTTATATGCGTGTAAAGGCAGGTGTCCCAATACTTTAGGCAATATATTGTATGTGATTAAAATGTACAAGTCTGTCCCTGTATGGGCTGACTAGATGCCTTTTTGTGTTACTGTGTTTCAATGATATAATTGAAAAAAAAATAATTGAACCAGAAAAAAACCAAAAAAACAAAAAACAATCCTCTTCATTAATATATAGCGCTAGCCCCGGAGGAGCCGCTTAAGTTTGTTCAGTCCATTATTCTGCCTCTCAACCCCAGTAACAGTCTTAGCCCCTTCTGGCACACCTGGCAATAGTGTAAGTGCAACATCCAATGAGAAACACACACGTTATGATAAAACACAGAAATTGTGGAAAAATAACAAACGGTAACAATATATATGTTCAAGGATTGCAATGGGAGCGCAAAAACTGAGGTTATGAGCAATATAGCTCAATACCATATTCAGGCTGCTTTCAGGGGATTCAGAACCTAAGAATAACCCCAAAAGCAGAGGCACACTTACATGGCAAATAAATCACAACATGGCAATCCATACCAGATTAGTTACCTTTACTCTGACCCTCCTTGTGTCAGGCCTCACTCTTCTGTCCCCTGACACCACAGGCCCAACTTTAAACACTTTATTCAAATCAACATGTAATGGCTTAACTTCCTAGATAAACTGTCCCACACACCCACTGCATATACAGAGCCCTCAACATGTGTATGCGGGTCCATATGGCACTAGAAGCTTCACTCCTTTTGAAGAACAGTTAAAACTTTGTGTCTTCAGCTAGCCACTTTCATTGGTGCACTTAAACTCCTGAATAGCAGGGTCAAACAATACAACTTGCTCGGATTATCAAGTGAAGAAAGCAGGATCTTTCTCAGGAAGGTGAAAGGTCAATGGTGTCTGTATACAGTGTCCCTGGAAATGAATGACCTTCTCCTTTAACCCTGTGGCACTACAAGTGTCAGCAAGGTGACTAACAGCAATGATGTCTGTATAGAGTGTCCATTTAATTTCTTCTGTGGTGCAGTGTCCCTGTTTCCTGCAAATGGGCAAAAGCCATCTCACTCAACCCTGTGGTCAAGGCCCAAACGAACGTCCTGGAACAGCAGGCTCTCCTGGCGACCTGTCCGATCTAGGGTGACCACATTTCCAAACTGCCATTCAGGGACACCCCCCCCCCCCCACACACACACACAAAAAAAGATGATTTTTGACAATTTTTTGCCGATTTTTGGGGCAGGGCGTACGAAATCAGCAGGCCCGTGTGCAAGATCAAAAGTGGGCCCTAGTTATCAAGAACAACAACAATATGGTGCGCAAAGCGTGTCGTAATGAACTGTGGACATTTCTTAAATTGCACTAAATATTGGCTTAAAGGGGGTGTTCTTAAAGAGTCTGAGATGACTTGTATAGTGCAGAATGTGGTAATGTTAAATAGGGAATGCAGAGTGTATGGCGGGGGGTAATATGTACAGGAGAGGAGTGCAGAATGTATGGCGGTGGGTATAATGTACAGGAGAGGAGTGCGGAATGTATGGCGGTGGGTAATATGTACAGGAGAGGAGTGTGGAATGTATGGCGGTGGGTAATATGCACAGGAGAGGAGTGCAGAGTGTATAATGGTGGGTAAAATGTACAGGAGAGGAGTGTGGAATGTATGGCGGTGGGTAATATGCACAGGAGAGGAGTGCAGAGTGTATAATGGTGGGTAATATGTACAGGTGAGGAGTGTGGAGTCTATGGCGGGGGGTAGTTAGTGGAGAGAGGAGGAAGAGGAGTGCAATATCACCTCCTGATAGTCTGTCAGCCACTGCTATACCACTTTGGTGGTGGGGCACTCTGAAGGATGTAAGGGGGCACTCTGGAGGCACTAAGGGGGCACCATGGAGGTGGTAAGGGGGGATGTAATGGGGCACTCTGGCGGTACTAACTTAGTCAGAGCCCCCTTACGTCCTCCGGGGTGCCCCCTTACATCCTCTTACATCTCTAGCAAAGTTCCCAGGATTCCAGACAGTACAATTGTCACCTCAATAGCAGCCAGTTTGTCTTTGAAGATGGGGAAGGGGGCAAGTTGTCAAATAAGAATACTTGCAGTGATTTTGGGGGATAAGAGCATGCTGTATGTGCTAGGGGGCACACTTTGGGAGGGGAGAGAAATTGTGCTGGAAGGGGGGTTAAATAAAAAATCTGACCCCCCCAGCACAATATATCTCCCCTCCTAAAGTGCCCCCCAGCACATACAGCATGCTCTTATCCCCCAAAATCACTGCAAGTATTCTTTTTTGACAACTTGTCCCCTGTCTCTGTGTCTCCTTCTCCTGCAAGTGCCAAGCATTAATATTGTGTACAAACCTCAGATCAGCATGTCCCGTCCTGTTGAGTCCTGTGTCCATTCTCCTCCCCCTCCTTCTCCTGTCTGTGACATCCGAGCCGAGGAAAAGGGGGAGGGGACTTCAGTCCGTGTGTTAGTGTGAGGTGGGCAGGAGGGGGGAGGAAGGGAAAGGGAGAGATGCCGTACACACTAATCGCAGCGTGTGGGAAAAGAAACACCCCACACAAGCTGCAGGCCAGTCACTGGAGCCAAGTGCAGAGGGGACAGAACCAGCAGTGACTCCCAGCAGCACTAGCGCGGAGGAGGAAGTGAAATCCTCCTCCGCTTTCAATGCTGGGTAGTGACGTCACTGGTTGCCTGATGCCAGGCGGCTATAGCAACCAGTGATAAGGAGTAGGTGGAAGGGAGCCAGAGCCAGCGCTATAGCGGCTCGGTCCGCCCCTGTTCCCAGATTGTCAGTTTCATTCCGGGACACTGTATTGTCCCGGAATGAAGGTGCCCGGGACCAGGGACAAAGAAGTGAATTACGGGATAATCCCGGGCAATCCGGGACACGTGGGCACCCTAGTCTGATCACCTCACACTGGAACGCTTCACTGTCGGTGCAGGTGCACCTGGATGTGCACCTGGGATCACCCTCTCTCAGGCTGGATGTTCCGACTTGCGGCAGAGGCCTAAATCGCGTGGTGAAATCAGCTAGGAGACAGCATCTCTCCCACAGGTCTGATCTCTTCCTCCGCCTCGTTTTGTCTGAATTCTCCTCAGGAAATTAAAATGGAGTCTCTCCTTTCCTGCCCTCAGAGCATGCTGGTCTTTTGTACTTCCATACTGTTAAATCTGAATGTGAAACTTGAGTCCTGGAACTACAATTCCCTTTATGCTTTGCTCCCTGATGGTAATCACTCTGCTGACAGGATGTGATGACACAGAGTCTAAGCTGGCACTAGAGGGAAACAGTGTCATTGCAACAATGTTGCAGAGTGTCTTTTGATACTGCAGGTAAGATAGCCAGCTCCCTGTTACATATATATATATATACAGTGTCTTGCAAAAGTATTTACCCCCCTTGTCATTTTTCATGTTTTGTTGCCTCACAACCTTGAATTAACATGGATTGTTTGAGGATTTGCATCATTTAATTTACAGAACATGCCCACAACTTTGAAGATTTTTTTTCTTTTTATTGTGAAGCAAACAACAAATAGGCCAAAATAACAGAAAAAGTCAAAGTCAATGTGCATAACTATATCCCCCCCCCCCCAAAGTCAACACTTTGTAGAGCCACCTTTTGCGGCTATCACAGCTCCAAGTTGCTTTGGATAAGTCTCTATGAGCTTGCCACATCTTACTGGGATTTTTGCCCATTCCTCCTTGCAAAACTGCTCCAGCTCCTTCAAGTTGGATGGTTTGTGTTTATGAACAGCAATCTTTAAGTCTGACCACATATTTTCTATTGGATTGAGGTCTGGGCTTTGACTAGGCCATTCCAACACAGTTACATGTTTCCCCTTAAACCACTCAAGTGTTGCTTTAGCAGTGTGTTTGGGGTCGTTGTCCTGCTGGAAGTTGAACCTCCGTCTAAGCCTCAAATCACACACAGAGTGGTACAGGTTTTGCTGAAGAATATCCTTGTATTTAGCACCATCCATCTTTCCCTCAACTCTGACCAGTTTCCCAGTCCCGACTGCTAAAAAGCTTGATGATGCTGCCCCCACAATGTTTCACTGTGGGGATGGTGTTCTTCGGGTGATGTGATGTGTTGGGTTTGCGCCAGACATAGCGTTTTCTTTGATGGCCAAAAAGTTCAATTTTAGTCTCATCAGACCAGAGCACCTTCCTCCATACATTTTAGGAGTCTACCATATGCCCTTTCGCAAACTCAAAATGTGCCATTTTGTTTTTTGCTGAAAGTAATGGCTTTCTTCTGGCCACTTTGCCATAAAGCCCAACTCTATGGAGCGTACGGCTTATTGTCGTCCTATGTACAGATACTCCAGTCTCTGCTGTGGAACTCTGCAGCTCCTCCAGGGTTACCTTAGGTCTCTGTGCTGCCTCTCTGATAATTGCCCTCCTTGCCCGGTCCTTGAGTTTTGGTGAGCGGCCGTCTCTTGGCAGGTTTGCTGTTGTGCCATGTCCTTTCCATTTGGTTATGATAGATTTGATGGTGCTCCTAGGGATCATCAAAGATTTGGATATTTTTTTATAATCTAACCCTGACTTGTACTTCTCAACAACATTGCCCCTTACTTGTTTGGAGAGTTCCTTGGTCTTCATGGCAGTGTTTGGTTAGTGGTGCCTCTTGCTTAGGTGTTGCAGCCTCTGGGGCCTTTCAAAAAGTGTGTATATGTAATGAAAGATCATGTGACACTTAGATTACATAAAGGTGGACATCATTTCACTAATTATGTGATTTCTGAAAGTATTTGGTTGCAACATAACTTTTTATGGGCTTCATAACAAAGGGGGGTGAATACATATGCCAATTATCAGTTTTATATTTCTGAAAAATAGTTTTATTTATATATTTTTCTAATTTTACTTCACCAAGTTAGACTATTGTGTTCTGATCCACCACATATAATTCAGATTAAAAAAAACATTGAACTAAAGGCTGTAATGTAACAAAATAGGTAAAAAGCATAGGGGTGAATACTTTTGCAAGGTACTATATATATATATATATATATATATATATATATATATATATATATATATATATATATATATATATATATATATATATATATATATATATATATATATATATATATATATATATATATATATATATATATATCATAGATGTGCACAGCTTATTGCATTAGGGTGTGCACCCCAAAACTAAAAACACATATGTGTGTGTGTGTGTGCATTTGTATATATACTGACAGTGTCAGTAGAGCAGAGATTGGTGGCCGTAGGGGAGTGACCGGTGTCACAAGTTTTTAATTTTTATGATTTTATTCTTAATTATTTTTTACAATTTTATTTAATTTTTTAGGAGCCCCGTTAGGGGGCTTTGCTGGAATACCAGGGGTCCAAACAGGGGGAATTTGCACCACACGGGGTGATTAGGGTGTGCCCAGGCACACCTGGCACAAAGCCTAGGATATAGATATATATATCTCTATATATATAGAGATATATATCTATCGCCGCCTTGGCCACAAACCGACGCGTTTCACCCTGCCAACGGAACTTTGTCATGGCAAGGCGAAACATGTTGGTTGTCGGGACAGAGATCGACTGAGGCTGCTTTTATCTTTTTGATGAACAGGATTGCTCGGTATGCAGCTTGCGGTTAACTACTTTTGTTCTCAGACACTGCAAGCAGTTTAGATGGACTCTCTACCCAGCCTGCACTCTGGATAGAATCCACTGGACATGGCTGTATAAGCCGGAGCGGGGAGCTGAAGCTTTTACTAGGTTCTCAGATAGGCCCTACACCTGATATTGAATGTATCTATGTGTGTTATAAACACAATATATAAAATGATTAGTCACATTAGCACATATTGTTACCATTCATTTCAACAACAATCCTCCCATAAGATTTTATGTGCATTTAACATATTCTATTCATGTTGTTTACCTGTAAAAGCCCCTTTTGTGTAAACCTCCAAAAGCCCCAAGACTAATGCTGGGTGCTGCCATTTTGATTCTAATGTCAGCAGCCCCAGCAGATTCAAAGCTGTTACTCAAGTGACACTCTACAGCACAGGTGACAAACTGGCAGCACTCCAGCTGTTTCGGAGCTACAATTCCAATGAGGCATTGCAAGGCTGACAGTTACAAGCACGACTCCCACAGGCACCTGTAGTTCCGCAACAGCTGGAAAGCCGCCAGTTTGACATCGCTGCTCTACAGTATTTAACATCACTCCTCCCTGGTTATATAGGGAGGTGAGCGAAGGAGCTGGGCCAGCACAGACAGTAATTAGACACTCCCAGAAGAGGGCTATGATGTGCAAGGAGGGAGGTGGCTGTGCTAGGTAATAGACTCTTCCTGGAGTAGTCACATTTTCTAGCAAGTTCAAAGACACATGGCAAGTGAATAAAAAATAATTTATGGAAATAAAAGCACTGCAAATAATAATTTAAAATACTTGCTTCTCCTTTGATTTTGACTGAAATATCAATTACAATTACCACTTTGCCTGATTGTTTGAATTATTACAAACCTCTCACAAACATGTACAGTCTCCTTTTACATCTGCTATCAACTATGTAGTACAAGGACCTTTCTGATTCACAACAAATTAAATTGGTTGTTTAGGATTGTCCTCATACTTATAGGCATGCGCACAAGGTGTGCCAGCAGTGCCTGGGCACACCCTAATCATCCTGTTTTGGGCAAATTCCCCCTGCTGCTTGGCTGCAGAAAAAAGGTACTGAGGAATCTCTGTCCCCAGTCCCTTCCTCTGTCTCAAAAAGACAGAATCGGGGAGATTTGCAGACATCTGTGTGGGTTTCTGCACAGATGCCTATACAAATCGCCTCCCAAAGTTGCCAAAAGTAGTACAAGAACTACAGTGCCTTGAAAAAGTATTCACACCCCTTAAAATTTTCCACATTTTGTCAGGTTACAACCAAAAACGTAAATAACTGTGAAGTGGAAGGAAAATTTTATAAATGGTTTCCAATTTTTTTTTACAAATAAATATCTGAAAAGTGTGGTGTGCATTTGTATTCAGCCCCCTTTACTCTGATACCCCTAACTAAAATCTAATGGAACCAATTGCCTTCAGAATTCACCTAATTAGTAAATAGAGTCCACCTGTGTGCAATTTAATCTCAGTATAAATACAGCTGTTCTGTGAAGCCCTCAGAGGTTTGTTAGAAAACCTTAGTGAACAAACTGCATCATGAAGGCCAAGGAACACACCAGACAGGTCAGGAATAAAGTTGTGAAGAAATTTTTAGCAGGGTTTAGGTTTTAGAAAAATATCCCAAGCTTCAAACATCAATCCATCATCAGAAAATGGAAAGAGAATGGCACAACTGCAAACCTACCAAGACATGGCCGTCCACCTAAACTGACAGGCCGGGCAAGGAGAGCAATAATCAGAGAAGCAGCCAAGAGGCCCATGGTAACTCTGGAGGAGCTGCAGAGATCCACAGCTCAGGTGGGAGAATCTGTCCACAGGACAACTATTAGTTGTGCACTCCACAAATCTGGCCTTTATGGAAGAGTGGCAAGAAGAAAGCCATTGTTGAAAGAAAGCCATAAGAAGTCCCATTTGCAGTTTGCTGGAAGCCATGTGGAGGACACAGCAAACATGTGGAAGAAGAGACCAAAATTGAACTTTTTGGCCTAAAAGCAAAACGCTGTGTGTGGTGGAAAACTAATGCCGCGTACACACGAGCGGACTTTACGGCGGACTTTGCCCGGCGGATTTTTCGACGTACTTTACGACGGACTTTCTGAATGAACGGACTTGCCTACACACAATCCACCAAAGTCCGTCGAATTCGTACGTGATGACGTACGACCGGACTAAAACAAGGAAGTTCATAGCCAGTAGCCAATAGCTGCCCTAGCGTGGCTTTTTAGTCCGTCGAACTAGCATACAGACGGCGGACTTTTCGACCGGACTCGATTTCAACGGATAAATTTTAAACAAGTTTCAAATCTAAGTCCGTCCAACTTTTGAGAAAACAAAGTCCGCTGGAGCCCACACACATCGAATTGTTCGACGAAATCCAGTCCGCCGGGCAAAATCCGCCATAAAGTCTGCTCGTGTGGACGCGGCATAACACTGCACATCACCCTGAACACACCATCCCTACCGTGAAAGCATCATGTTGTGGGGATGCTTCTCTTCAGCAGGGACAGGGAAGCTGGTCAGAGTTGATGGGAAGATGGATGGAGCCAAATACAGGGCAATCTTAGAAGAAACCCCATTAGAGTCTGCTAAAGCCGTCAATTTGGAATGCGATTTGATATGTCAAATCGCATGCCAAATTGTACCAATGTGAACCTAGGCTTAATGCTAATAAAACACAGTTTTAATATATAGTATAGGATTAGAAGATGTACAGTAGGACTTCTGCTTATGAATGTATTATCCTGTACGTCATATTCCATGGGCTCCCTTCTCCCGCTGTCCGCTCTGGATTTTGGTGTGAAAAGACCAATTTATTTGTGATCTTTTAATAAACAGGAAGTTGGAGGTGATCGCGACAGTTTTGCCTCCAGGTACTTTCTGTCTGCATCTGCTGTAACTGTAAATTTATTTTGCGTGTGTGAGAGATTTATAGCCTGCAAGGCAACTACACTGTTTATTTATCTTAGCATCTATAGTACTAAACGTTCCATTCTGTTATCATATGAACAAGGTCCAATCAAGGGGGATGTAAACACCATTCAGTGACTCGCCATGTCCAGTATCGGATAAAAAAAATGGACATGTTCTGGGCCTGAAGCCATGGAGCAAAGGAGTGCAAGCAGATAACATCTAGCTATACGGGATATTACAAGATATCTGACAGGAGTAGAACAGAGGCCTGGTCTTTTGAAAATGCAGTCCTACCTGCTGTAATGGCTTCTATGAGTTGTGAGTCACTGACTTGGAACATGCACTCAGCCAGGGAAGTCAAAACAAAATTTAAAGTCCATATATGCAAGCTTTCATTCACTCAGGATTAAAGCTGGCCATACACCATACAATTTTCTTATTCAATTTTCTTTAGATTTACCTTCAACTATGTAGTGCAAGGGTCTGCCTGATTGCATACACATTGAAAGGGTTTAGGTTTCACCTCATATTATATGGTTTTGGTAAATCTAAAGGAAAGTTGAACAGGAAAATTGTATAGTGTATGGCCAGCCTTAGTATCAAAGCCATTAGTTCAGCACGACAGCCAGGAAACTAGCATATCTGCGCATAATGGAGCAGTAGGGCCCATTCACATACATTACATGCGTTGGTACACTGCCATTCAGCAGTGGGTTGGGAGAGGGGTTAATTGGAAACTTTCAGGGCAAAATAACAAAAGTCTCTAGGCTCTGTTTCCACTTGTGCAACTTGTCCTGCGACTTGGGACTGTAAAGTCGCATGACAAGTCGTACCCCATGATTTCCAATGAGTACCGTTCATAACTGTGTAACTTCAAGTCGAAGCAACTTCAAAGTAGTCCCTTCACTACTTTGGTCTGACTTTGATGCGACTTGAGGTCCATAGGCATCAAGAATACACAGGCATTGCTTCAAGTCGCATCAAAAACACAGCACAAAACGCACGACTTTCAGGTTGCAATATGGAAACCTAGGCTTAGGGTAAGTATACTTTTAAACCAAGTGCGCTTGTTCTTTTTTTTCCTCCCTTCCATGGTCTAACCTAGCCCTAGCCTCCCCTGCCTAGAGTTGCCACCTCATCCCTTTAAACCCGAACACCTTTGAATTACACAGGTTCTGAGGCTAATTAAATGCAGATACGGCACCAAGTGAGTTTAATTACCACCTTAATCAGCCACAGAACCTGTGTAATTAATATGTGTTCGGGTTTAAGTGCCGGTTCACACTGGTGCGATGCGAGAACACTGCGAATCCACTGCGTGTTCCCGCATCGCATGTCAGTTCACACTGCCATATGCGAATCGCTGGGGAGTGTCAATACATTGTTAACGACACCCCCAGTTCAGCTTGCATATCGCACTGCGAACTGACAGTTCGGACATGAATCGGATCGCATATGTGTGAACACACATGCGATCCGATTCTGGTCCGAACAGAAAAAAGGGTCCTGTGCGTGTTTGCACCGAATGCGGTGCGATATCAGCCATACTATCTCTATGGCTGATATCGCACCACACAGACATCGCATGTAATGTGAACGGCAGTGCGCTGCGAATTACATGCAATGTTTGGCATCGCACCAGTGTGAACCGGCACTAAAGGGATGAGGTGGCAACCATACCCCTGCCCCCAAATTTATACTGACCTCAATCCAATGGTCGGCTCCTCCAGTGTTTATTTACATTCAATGCCAAAAGTCTGCAGTGTCCCAGCTGCACCTGCATAATAGCTCCCTATGGAATCCTATGCAGCCTCTAGACACAGACATATAAACGTCTCTGCTGATGTACTGCGCATATGGTTGCCACCTCAAACCCGAACACATAATAATTACACAGGTTCTATGGTTGAATAAGGTGGTAATTAAACTCACTTGGTGCCTTATCTGCATTTAATTAGCCTCAGAACCTGTGTAATTCATATGTGTTTGGGTTTAAAGGGATGAGGTGGCAACTCTAACTGCACAGGCGTGGCCAGCAGTCAGCAGACTTTCATTGCAGATTGTAAACGAACAGCAAAGTCTGTGACCGCTGGATCAAAGTCAGTATAACCTGGGCAGTGGGCTAGGTTAAAGATGAATTCCAGGTATGGATATTTTATACATAAGGTCATTGCTCCAACTTGAACCAATTTAACTATTAGTGGCGGCCCGTCCATGTGTGCCGCTCCCCCATTCATGTGTCCGGCCCCCTAATCTACATGCAGGTTCCCGGATGCATGGATTCCAATGGGGAGGGTGTTTTTTTTTCTTTTTGAAGCACATGATTAGTAAGGATGAGCTCCGGTGTGTTCGCACAGCCCACGTGCAGAGCCCGCCAAGAAGTCGGCGCTGCGCTAATCATAGGCAGTGAGACATTTCCCAATCTCTGCAGCCGCGCATCGGGAAATGTCTCACTGCCTGTGATTAGCGCAGCGCAGTGCCGACTTCCTGGAGGGCTCTGCACGTGGGCTGTGTGAACACGCCGGAGCTCATCCTTAATGATTAGAGCCAGAGGCTCTGATAGGCTCCAAAAAAGATTGGGTTTGGTGTGCGGTGCGGGCTGGAGCAACCGATAGAGCACCAGCCACCACTGGTAACTATGTATGTACTATACCTGGCTGATGCCCCTGGAAGCTGCAAATCACCATTCTCTGAATGGTGCCCATGCCAAGCAGGTGATCTCCTGTGATCAGAATGTAGCAGAGCAGCTGCTTGGCACGGACCTAGAAGCAAGTGAAGATCATTGGAATAATGGTGTCTTCTTCAGGTATTTCCAGGGGCCTCGGCCAGTAGGCATGTGCAATTCGTTTCGTTCCGAATTCGTTTTTTAACGAATTTCGACAAATTCGTTAATTCGGGAATATCCGAATTAACGAAAACCCGTTTAACGAATTTTTTCCGAATATTCGTAAATTCGATAAAATTTGGACATTCGTAAATTCGGGCATTCGCACATTCGTACATCAGTAAATTAGTGAATTCGTAAATTTGTAAATTCGAAAATTCGGAAATCTGAAATAATAGTTAACTAATAATAACTTAACTGTTAGTAATTACTAGTAACTTTAAATTATAGGTATTATAATTTCCTTTCAAATTTGGCTGTTAGTGAACGTAACACATACAAATTTATCCGAAGTTATGAATGATCCAAAAAAACGGAATGGAACGTAATGAATTAATAATAATAAATAACAATAATAATAATAACAACGTTTTATTATTATTATTTATTATTAATTTGTTCCGTTCCATTTGTTTAGATGCAGCATTCGTTTTGGATAATTCGTAACTTTGGTTAAATTTGTATTTGTTACGTTCACTGACAGTCAAATTTGAAAGGAAATTACAATACCTATAATTTAATAGTTACTATTTCAGATTTTTGAATTTTCGGGTTTTTGGATTTCCAAACTTCGAATTTACAAATTTCCGAATTTTCTCATTTACAAATGTACGATTTTACGAATTTACGAATGTACGAATTTATGAATGTACAAATGTAAAAATGTACGAATGAACGAATGTTCGAATTTACGAATGTACGAATTAACGCATTTACGAATTTACGAATGAACGAATTTACGAATCGCGATCATAACGAATGACACGAAAAAAATAATAAACAAATGAAACTAACACAAAAATGAACACATTTTTTGGCTGTGCACATGTCTATCGGCCAGGTATGGTATACTGTACACATAGTTAACATTGGTCCAAGCTGTATAAAATATCCATACCAGGAATTCTTCTTTAAGACAGGCTAGGGAGACAAAAAGGGTAAGTGCACCAGAGCAGACTTCCTGACCGTAGAACAGTGACAGGGTTTGCTGAATGTAAATCAATTGCATGAAGGGGCTCTTTAAGGATCAGTGCTGGGGATTGATGTGAACGCTCTGTGTTTGGATCATGAGTTCAGTTTAATGTGAACCCTCTCAGCTGACATGACGTGTGATCTGGGGACAGCGGATAACACAATGGTCGCTTCTGTTTTAGCCTGTGGGAAGAAGGCAATTAGAGTGACAGGTGTTCAGCGACGTGCAGAATAGTCTTTGTGCTGCAAAGCTGTGTACATGTCTGGAGACAGTCCATGGCCAGATAGCAGCACCCTCTGCTCCGCACACAATACACCTTATTTCCTAACAAAGAGCAAATGTGCCCAGAAATAGAATTCATTTTATTGTCTGATGACATCTATACAGTCTAATTACCTGGAGATGGATATACCTACAGACAAAGCAGACAGGAGGGGAGGGAGGGTGCAGCATATCGGCCACTTGTTGCATATTTATTTTGTTTACTTCCCATATAAAAAAAAAAAGTTGGCCTATTGGGGCTCATTCACCATGTCTGATGAGTTGCAATGATCTGCCAACATTAACCCAAGGCTCAAGGCGGGGGTACACAGCACAACTTTTATGGTCTGGTGCAAAAAGTTGAATTTGCCTTGGCATTGTCTTGGTAGCTTTTTTTTTTTTCTTTTAAAAAGTAAATGTCATGGCTGAGAGTCTGGGAGGTCCGTTGTCTGATAATATATCTGTATGTTAGAAAGGCCACGTTTGTGCACCCCTCTGATTTTGGTGTTGTTTTTTTTGTTTTCGTAGACAAGGCTTACCAGTCTAAATCTAAGCTCCACCCATATGCCTTTGTACATTGTACAGCGGGATGGTGGATGCATGGGTCCTTAGTAACAGAGTGAAACCATATCCAGAGGGGCACACAAAAGAGGCATATTTTAGATGAACAGAGGTAATACTGGGCAATTTTCTGCACCTGTTCTCAGGCATGCTTGCTTTAAAAGGTTTTAAATGGCTGACAGCTTCTGTTTCTGTATCTATTTTCTTTTACCTTAAGGGCTGGTTCACACCACAAAAACACACTCCAGATCCGTTCCGGATGCATTTCTGAATGCGCCTTTTTGGTGCTTTCCGATGCATTTCTGGATGCATTGCAGATGCGTTTTCATTTTTTAAATTTTTTTTTCCTCTATTTTTTTGACTGTACTGGAGTCCAGTGCATTTTTGATGCCTTTTACCATGTTCCAGTACAGTCCAATGCAGGAAAAATGCAGCATGTTCTACTTTTTTTTTTTTTCTGGAACTGGAAAGTCCCGTAACTGACTGCACTGGTGTGCTGCTACCATCCCCTCTGTTATAATAGGTGATGTGCCCCACTGTCTAAAAAAATCCACCTAAATACGCTAAATACCTTATTTTATAGTGCCAATTGGCACTCATGTGTCCGGCCGTCTCTCCTCTCTCGAGCTGACAGGAAAGCGGGCGTTGCCAAGAAACCCCCCACTGATGTCAGCCAAGAGGAGAAGAGAGAGAGAGAGAGACGGGCGGCCACGTGACCATATAAAAGAAGGTATTGGCAGATTTTTTTTTAAAAAATGCATAAAGCGGGGCACATAATTTATTATAACAGAGCATTGTAAAAACGAAATGATCTTATGATACCACCAGGAGGGCTGTGGATGGCGGAGGTACGTGTAAACTGACCACGGTGTCAGGGCTCAGCAGCCATGATATACCGTGGTCAGTTTACAAATGGGAGGGTATAGCCTGGCAGGATCAGCCAGGTATTTCAGGTGATAGAAGGGGCCAAATTACACAGCACAAGCACAGTGCTGTATAACGTTTTTTAAGGGAACAGGATCCAATTTTTTTTTTAGGTTAATAAAACGCTTTAAATACACAGCTGAAACAAAAAATTTGGATTTTTATATTAATGGTAAAAGGCTGTTGAACCAGTCTGGAGACCCTGCCAGACAGAGTAGCCATGTGCCCGACCTCTGCCATGAATTACATTGCGGTTGAGTGATAAGTGTGATCCCGGACAAACCCCCGACCTGTGGTTACCACACATGTGGTCATAACTGTGCTCTTCCCTCCTGCAAGCATGTTTTAAATGCATAGTCTGAGAACACTGTGCAATGTAGAAGAACCCTGATTGACTCAAAATGCTTCCCCTACATGTACATTTTGTTCTGCTGTGGAGAGGATTACAGGTAGTTCTTGTCAGAACATGTTCAGGTGTTAATACACACTGTATGGAAAATATTTTTTTTTTTCAATTGAAAATCAAAATTCAGTAAACTTTATATACATTTTCCTAAATTTTAGCTTTAACATGATGACTTTTGTGTTTTTTGCAGACATGTCCCAACACATCTCAGGAAATATAACATCTAACTGTTATGTTGGCTCCCACAGCCACGTAAACAGACGGCAACGGTCCCACCTCAGCTTTGATACCTCCAACCTCAGGTATGTCCTCACTTAGGCTCCATTCACACTAGCGCGTTTTTTGATGCATTTTGCATTTTGCAGAAATGCACGGGAATTTTTTAACATGGGTTCCTATGGAACATGTTCACATCAATGCCTTTTTGTTTCTCTGCATTTTTGGAAAGGGTCAGGGACTTTTTTTCATGCAAAATGCAGCGTTTTGCATGTAATAGAACTCAATGGACAAGCATCAAAAACGCAAGTGCACTGTTTTTGCAGCGTTTTTGATGCGCTTTTGATGCGTTTTTTATTTTTATTTTTTTATTTTTTTTAAGACTGTAAAAAAAAAACTGAAAAAAAAAAAAAACCGCAAAACGCAAATCGCGGCAAAATCGCGGGCGATGGCAAAATCGCGGCAAAAACGCGGCTCAAAAACGTGGCAAGCATGAAAAAAAACCCTCCAAAAACGCTCAAAAGCAACATGCATAGGTGTGAATCGAGCCTTAAGAAGAACTCCTCACATCATTGCTATAGGAAATCCCTAATGGAAGCTGATAATCTCCGTCTCCTGGGCTGTACTGATTGTCTTGCTTTTGTCTTCTTTAAAATGACTAGGAATGTTTATGTGGCCAAGCTTCTCTCTCAGGCTTCTCACACAGGCATTTTGCTTTTTCACAAACTTCTCTTTTAAAGCGGGGGTTCACCCACACCGCCAAAAAAAAAAATATTAAAAGCCAGCAGCTACAAATACTGCAGCTGCTGACTTTTAATACATGGCCACTTACCTGTCCCAGGGTCCAGCGATGTCGGCAGGGGACGCCGAGAACCCGCTCGGTTCTCAGCAGCTACCGCTGCCATCCTAGGTGAGTGAGTCAGGATGTGAAGCGTTGCGGCTTCACTTCCCGGTTCCCTACTGCGCGTGCGCGAGTCGCGCTGCGCGTCCCAAGTGGTCCCCGCTCTCTCCTGGGAGCTGTGTGTTCCCAGGAGACAGCGCGGTGGGGACGGGAAGAGGCGTAGACTCCCATGGGAGTCTATGCCGGAAGTGGGTGCAAATACCTGTCTTAGACAGGTATCTGCGCCCCCCTCCCCCCTGAAAGGTGCCAAATGTGACACCGGAGGCGGGAAGGGTTCCGAAAAGTGGAAGTTCCATTTTTATGTGGAACTCCGCTTTAAGGACAACTTTTTGGAGTTGAACAAATCAAAAAACATCTAATGCCATCAAAGAAACTATGGCGTATGGCTGAAGTCCAGATGCCCACTTTTTATAAATCTAGGCTTTATGTAATACCACTGCCATCAGATTTAGAAAAATGCTTACAGGGTTTTAAGGACAAACCTATGCCTCTGGTCACAGTGTTCTTCTCTGCTATACAGGAATACCTGGCCTGCATATTCACAGGGTTTAGGTGATAGTCTACAAAGTACCATAGTTACTAACTATAAAGGAGAGGCCTGGATGTATAGCAATACCTGGATGTAAAATTAAAACCTGCAACAGGCTTCCTGTTCTGTATTATTATTATACAGGATTTATATAGCGCCAACAGTTTGCGCAGCGCTTTAAAATATGAGGGCAGACAGTACAGTTACAATACAATTCAATACAGGAGGAATCAGAGAAACCTGCTCGTTAGTGCTTACAATCTAGAAGGGAGGGTCAAGTGAAACAAAAGGTAATGACTGTGGGGGATGAGCTGATAGAGAAAATTTAAATAAAGTTGTTGGGTGTGGGTAATATAGGCTTCTCTGAAGAGGAGGGTTTTCAGGGATCGTCTAAAAGCTAATAGAGTAGGAGATAAATCGGACAAATTGGGGCAAAGAGTTCCATAGGATTGGAGAGGCTCTGGAAAAGTCCTGGAGGCGAGCATGGGAGGAGGTGACGAGGGAGCTAGAGAGCAGGAGGTCTTGAGAGGAAAGAAGAGAACAGTTAGGTTGGTCTTTTGAGACTAGGCTAGTGATGTAGCTGGGGGGCTAAGTTGTGGATGGCCTTGTAAGTTGATGTTAGTATTTTGAATTTAATTTGTTGGGTGAGTGGAGGGATTGACAGAGAGGAGTAGCAGACACAGAGTGATTGGTAAGGTGGATGAGTCTAGCAGCAACATTCATGATAGATTGAAAGGGGGATAGACAACCCTGTTTCCCCGAAAATAAGACCTAGCGTGATTGCCAGTGATGGCTGCAATATAAGCCATACCCCCCAAATAAGCCCTACCCTGTTTCCCTGAAAATAAGCCCTACTCTGAAAATAAGATCTACAAGGACTTTAACTAGGGCTTATATTGCAGCCATCACCGACAATCACGCTAGGTCTCATTTTCGGGGAAACAGGGTATGTAGAGGTAAGCCAATAAGAAGAGAGTTGCAGCAGTTGAGGTGAGAGATGACCAGGGAGTGAATTAAGAGCTTTGTTGTGTCATTGGTTACAAAGGGGCGTATTTTGGAGATGTTGCGGAGGTTGAGGCGGTAAGATTTGGACAGTGATTGAACGTGGGGCTTAAAATAGAGTTCAGAGTCCAGGACTACACCTAGGACCTTGGCATGCGGGGATGGGCTTATAGTTGTGCCATTGATTTTGACAGAGATCAGACGAAAGGGGCACGTGGGGGAGGAAAAATTATACGTTCGGTTTTGGATAGATTGAGTTTGAGGAAGTGCTGTGACATCCAGACTGATATATCTGTTAGTAAATTAGTGATATGTGAGGAGACGGAGGGAGTGAGCTGAGGGGTAGAGAAATAGATTTGGGTGTTGTCAGCGTAGAGGTGGTATTGGAAGCCATGGGAGGCTATCAGCTGACCCAGGGAGGAGGTGTAGATTGAAAATAGGAGAGGTCCAAGAACAGAACCTTGGGGGACCCCAACAGCGAAAGGAAGAGGAGAGGAGGAAGTAGAATTGTAAGTAACGCTAAAGGTGGATAAGTAGGAAGAGAACCAGCAGAGTACAGTCACACAGACACAAGGCGTGGAGTTTTTTGAGTCGGAGGGGTGGTTAACCATATCAAAGGCAGTCTAAAGGTTTAGTAGTAGGAGTACAGGATAGTGTCCATTGGTTTTGGCTGTTAGTTTTAGGAGAGCAGTTTCTGTGGAGTGTTGAGGACGAAATCCAGACTGAAGGGGATCAAGAAGGCTATTATCAGCGAGGTGGTCGCTCAGTCGGTTGTAGACAAGATGTTCAAGGAGTTTGGATAAAAAGGGGACTATAGGACTGCATTTAATTTACAAACTGTTGAATTTGGTCTTGCACAGATGCCTCTACTTATGCAGAAAGTATAACCAGGATGCATTATTGGAGGCAACATGTTTTTATACACCGGGCTATTATTCAACATTACTGACCACTAAACAACAGAGTTGGCTTAGGCTGGCCATACATGTTCAATTCTCTTGCATAGTTTTCTTTGAGATTTACGGTACCTTAAACTATGTAGTGCAAGGGCCTGCCTAATTGGATACAATTGAAAGTTGTTTAGTTTTGACCTCATTATATGGTTTTTGGTAAATCTAAAGGAAAATTGAACATGTATGGCCAGCCTTAAGCCTTGCACACACCCTTAGATTTTCAGACGACCGAACATCCGTTTTTTGTGGCATGCTAGTCTCATGTCGAAAGCGAAGAGGTCACTTACAATACGAAAATGTTCGTATGACAGAATACAACTTCAGAAGTGACGTAATGTGTTGAATAGTTTTGTATGTATTCTTTTGTTTCTGAGCATGCGTAGTCTTGCTCTTACGATTGTTTTCGTACGAAAACCATACTAATGAAATGAAAACCGGACGTTGAGTTCACATCCGACAAAAATTTTATAGTCTGCACATCCATCTTTTGTCTGATGAAAAAGCGAAATCGGCTGTAGAAAGCATCGTACTAACGATCCGAAAATCGGCAGACAGCTCATCGTACGAATTTTTCCATCCACTTTTCGTATCGTGTGTATGGGCCTTTATTCTAGCTACAAAAAGTCTTGTTATTTTTATGAGTAGCCTTTGCATCCCTGTCTCTGCAGTTCTTTTTTTGTGCTCAGAGAGAAAGACAAGGACAAAAAAAAAAAGAAAACATTTCCACAAATTGTACACTTCATGGCTTCATGTGCCTCTTTATGACCATTTTGTCCTAGGCAAAGGCCCACGTGACCAGTGGTAAATATGGTCATGTGATGTGTACTTTTACCGCTCTTCTTCCTTAGACAGGGAGGGGCCTGAATGCTGCAGAGAATGTTAAAATGACATGGTACCCTTTCCAGCAGATTTTCCTTGTAGGCCCATTATGAATTGATGAGGCACCCCCAAGTCACGATCCTTGGGCTTACAGGCTTTGGGTTGAATGATACTGTTTTGAGTGAAGTTACAAGGACCAATGATCTCACAATTTCTTCCCTTTACAGTTCTGCTGTGCAGATCGGTCAAAGGTTGGCAGTGATCGGCGATGAATTCAACAGAGCATACGAGGCAAGGATCCCAAACAAGATGGCGCACATTATCCGTGAATCAATGTACGTAAGGCCCTGTTTACAAGCGCCGTGTGGTATCAGTGTCTGTAGATAGGTCCATGTTGCTGTTTACTTTGGCTGCGCAGTATTTGTTTTAGAAAGAGATTTTTATTTTATGGCTTCGATGGTGGCGTTGAGTCCCGTTACAAAGGTCAGCCCATGAAATTCATAACTAAACAATACTAATTATCCGTTGTATGTTTAACACCAAACTGTTGGCCCCTTTTAAACTTTTTAAAGCAGAAGTGCTGCCTAAGGGCTGTAATTTTCCTACTGGTAAGAATTCCCTTCGTTGGACACCCCTCTGAAATTAGTACCACGTTTTTCAGACTTTCCTAACTTTAAGGTTAAAGCTGAACTCTAGGTTCTTAATTGCATACTTACACTGGTCCATATTAGACCAATGTAAGTATGCATATCTCATACCTGAGGGACCACTTCTACAATGACGCCGCTTCTACAGTGATCACCACACAATTTTCCAGGGCCTGTGCTGTGTTGCTGCCCTCTGCATACTGACCACAGGGAGTCGCTTGCTGGACCAATGCAATTATGCAATCGAGATTATACCTGCTGGAGTTCAGCTTTAGGCCCCATGCATGCGGATGTACTGTATATCTGCATTAATAATGCCTAGAGTAAAAAAAAAAAATGTTTTCCCATGGCTGGGAGAGCTGCAGGTAGGGGGTACAGCCTGTTATAGAAGTGAATGGAGGAAGTGTCTTTGAAGATTCTCGTCTACGTTGTTATGATTCCATCACACAGTTTCTGCAGATTTTTTCAGTTTCACATTTGCTCTGATTCCAAAGGTGTTGTATTGTCTTTAGATCTGGTGACTGGTCTACCATCTGTGTGCCTAAAAGTGTTACTAAACCCACAACAGTAAAATCAGTCTGTATATGCAGTAAAGCATGCTTGTTATACTCACTGTGGAACCTAAGGGGTTAATCCTCTCTTCTCTGATCCTCTTCTTTTACTGTCCCAATCCATCTGCTGATAAAACGGAACCCTAGGAGGCACTCTGCACATGCTCAGTTTGGTGTTTATTGCTACAGTTGTTGTTGTTTTTTTTTTTTTTTTTTTTTTTTGTGAGGGTGCATGTAATCAGCACGGGGCCAATTAGCACTCTCCAGACAGAGGGTCAGGAGTCATGCAGCCTCATAGGACAGTCAGAGGAGAATGAAAACAAGCGTTAACCAGTGCTCGGCCCGACACTGATAGAAGTCACAAAAAGACTTCTATATACTGCTGATAAGAAAAGGTATTTAGCAGTTTATATTTGCTAAAATAATTTGCATTTCCATGTTCTGTGTACTGTGGGAATACAGATATAGTGAATGCAGGGTCCTGGGTTTAGTAACACGTTAACATGGAGATTTATCAGACCAGGCTAATTTTTTTCCAGGCTTTGGCAGTTTTGGTGGGCTTCTGTCCATTGCAGCCTCCGCTTTCTGCTCTTGGTGTCAGGAGAGTGGGACTGCCATGGTCTTCTACTGTTGTAGCACAACCATTTTAAAGTTCCTTGTGTTGCACATTCTGAGATGTACTGCTCACCACAGTTGTAGAGGATGGTGATCTGAGCTCCCGTAGCAATTATGTCCTCTTCAACCAGTCTGGCCATTCCCCTCTGATCCCTGTTATCAACAAGATCAGCAGTTACAGAAAAATGTAAAACCAGAGTCTAGGTATGATCATTTATTGCATTTTTACATTGGGCCAGCTTGGACCAATATAAATATGCATATCTCATACCTGATGGGCTTCTGTGGAAGGTGAAAATCGCTGTTGTATTCATCATACTACAGTGGTTGCCAAAATTTTCTGGGTTCTATGCCAAGCAGCTGCCTTTTTGCATAGTTAACACAGGGGGTCACAGGTTTGGCCTTGCTGCCATTCACAGAACTTATTTTATAAGTGAATACATGTTCTTTGATTGGACGATGTAGAGAGGAAGGGTGGTGTCATCATAATCTCTACCTCAACCAATCAGAATGCTTTGTGTTCACTATAAAAAAAAATACAAGGCACAGGACCCAGAAGATTATGGTGATCACTGTAATAGCAACAACTACTACTGTGATTGTCCCCTTCCACGGTGGTCCTTGGGTATGACCTATACATACTTACATTGGTCCAAGCTGAACTGATGTGTGTATATATATATATATATATATTTGCAATAAAGATCATACCTAGACTTCAGCTTTAAGCCAGCTAGTCTGGAAGCAGCAATAATGGCACATTCAAAATGACATAGATCACATTTTTTCTATTTCCCTGCATTTTTTAGCTATTGACTGCCACTGCATGTCACCATGCTTCTGTGTGGAGACTTTAAGTAAAAAAAAAAAAACATGCATCACACCATCCCCTGCTGGACCTCACATGACGTGCCCACATGGCAAAATCCTGTGCTTTGCCATACAGGCCAGCGTGAACAAGCCCTAAAATTAGGTCTAATTTAAAGTGATATTGAACTCTCAGTATTTAAAGCCCTTTTAACAGCTGATTTATTCACTTACCAAGTATGCAGATTCTTTATCTTCTAAAACTTACCTATGTTCCAGTTTAAGCTGGTGCCCTGACCAGGGTGGCTCCTATGACATCCTATAGCGCCACCCTTGCATACAGGTACTAGAGTTGTGTCATTTTACAATGTGAGCATCAATGGAAACACACATCCCTGCAGTCTAGGATACCACGCTCCTCCCTCCTCCATTCTCCAAGCTAACAGACTGACTGGAGACTGCACTGTCCACTGTTAACTCTTTCCTGTGAAGACCAGAATTTCAGGGAATCAGCACTGAGAGTTTAGGAGCCAGCAGCTTTGAAAGTTATAAACTGCTGGAGTAAGAATTTTAACAGTTTAATGGAAAGTTTTTAATTTATAGTGCTCAATGTGCTAAACTAAAAAATGCTGAGGGTTTAATATTACTTTAGGTATATAGCTGGTGTGCCAATTGTAACACACTGCCCCCTTAGGAGGTTTCTCCTGTATTTTGGTTGTTATGGGTACTCGAACACCCCGAGGTTCAATTAATGGGGTGTGGGGTGGGATGGGAGGGAAGTTTTGTTTTGTTTGTTCAGTTTATGTTTTCTGTTTTTTGCTTCAATATTCAAGGAAATATTCATACAGATGGTTCAACAATAGCAAGGGCTCAGGTTACATACTCCAGGCTATCATTGTGGTTACTGCCCCCTGGCGGGAGGAGGGAGGGATGAAAGGGAATCCCCTATGTGCTCTAAATCTACATGGTTTTCCGGAAGAAATATGTGCTACCTTGTGATATGGCTCAGATGAAAATATTGTCATGGAATGTGAGGGGTCTTAATCATAAAATTAAGCGCTCATTAGTTTTTGAATATCTTAAGAAATATACACCCCATATTTGTATTTTTCAGGAGACGCATCTGGTGGGGGGCAGAGTGTTGGGTTTAAAGAGACCGTGGGTGGGACACCATTACCATGCCACCTACACTAATTATGCCAGGGGGGTTACTATACTGATCCACAGATCCCTCAATTTTGAACCCCTTGATATTCTCATAGACCCAGAAGGCAGGTATGTAATAATACACGCTACTATAGACGCGTTGGCCATGGTTGTGGTGGGTGTGTACTTGCCTCCACCAGCTAACATCTCCCTGCTGCAGAAGATCACTACCCTAATTGCACAGTTCCCCACAGACAATGTAATCCTCACGGGAGATTTTAATATCCCACCTAACCCTTCTCTGGATAAAATGTCTCCAGGCCCAGCTACTGACTCTGCGCTGTCTCGATGGTCGCAGGTGTTGGGACTGGAGAATGTGTGGCGCTGGAAACATCCAACAGAGCGTATGTACACGTGTCACTCATCCTCCTATAACACGTTATCACGTATAGACTTTCTTTATGCCAGTGACCCATGCTTCCCAAAGTTATAAGTATTGAAACGCTACCGAGGGGAATTTCTGACCACTCCCCGCTGCTATGCACACTGCAAACTTCTACTCCACAAGCAGATAGAATATGGCGACTTTCTCGGTTTTTGGATTGAACATCCTACTATAGAAATTGAGATAGTGAAAGAGATAAAACAATTCTGGTTGACTAACGCCGGTTCCTCCACTCCAGGGGCAGTATGGGATACTTTTAAAGCCTACATCAGAGGTTGCTATATGTCATCCATAGCTACAGAACGTAGGAACAATAAGATGCTATTAGAAGAGGCAGAGACCAAGGCCCGTGACTTAGAGACAAGATATACCCTTACCTCTAATCCTATTATAGCGCAGGATATGAAGGTTGCCTACCGGGAGGTAATGCTACTAAGGGTGGCCAAGGCGAACAAACGCCAATTGGCCCAAACTCAAAGAATATTTGAGCAAGGGGAAAAGACAGGTAGGCTTTTGGCCTGGTTGGCCAAGGGGCAATCCCCGGTTTCCACAATAGCTCGTATCCACAAGAATGACGGGATCCTAGTATCAGACCCTGTGAAGATCAATGCCTGCTTTGCTGAGTATTACTCGTCCCTATACTCCTCTAGGACACAATACTCATCGAAGGAGCTCTCGGATTTCCTAGACGAAGTACCGCTCCCGACCGTCACAGCTGAAGCACGAGAGGGCCTTGACGCTCCAATAACCTTGGAGGAGGTCCAACAGGCTCTAAGCTCATTACAAACGGGGAAGACACCGGGATTGGACGGCCTACCCCCTGAATTCTATAAACAGTATATGGGTGAGGTAGCTCTTAGGATGTATGCAATGTTTACAGAGACCCTACGAACTGGGGAGCTGCCACTATCCATGGCACAAGCCATCATAGTGGTTCTACCCAAACCGGGAAAAGACCCCCCAATTATGCCCCTCATATAGACCCATATCTTTGCTTAATTCTGATGCGAAGATTTTGACTAAGATTCTGGCCCAGCGGTTAAATGAAATAATACTTAGACCAATCAGGTTTCATGCCTGGTAAAGGCACGGAAATAAACATTCGAAGGTTGTATGCTGTCCTGGCCTCTGGGGAGGAGGATGCTCGGAACGAAATTGTGGCCTCTCTCTTGATGCGGAGAAGGCCTTCGACTCTGTGGAGTGGGGCTACCTTTGGGAGGTCCTCCGCAGGTTTTAAAAAATATATCAGCCTTAACTTAAACCCTGTGGTCAACTACCTATCCCAAAGATGTAACACATGGAAATCTTTACCACTAACCCCGGTTGGCCGTGTCAACTTAATTAAAATGTCAGTACTACCCAAGTTTACATACCTATTCCGACAAACCCTGATCCCCATACCGATGACCTTCTTTCGACACTTAGATAGTATTATTACTTCATTCATTTGGAACGGGAAAACACCTAGAATAGCCAGGGCAACATTACAACTACCAGGGACCTTGGGGGGTCTGGCCTTGCCCTGCTTCCTAAAATACTATTGGGCGGCGGTATTGGTGACAGTAAAATGGTGGTTCTCAGAAGAACCGGCCAACCCTGCTTTCTCCGTGGAGGCGGCTCTGCTCGGCTCCTATACGGAGTTGAGGAACTTGGTGCATAGAGGCCCCAGATCAAATCTGAATGTGACCTGCCCCATGAGAACAACCCTTAAGGTATGGGATACTGTTCATACACAGCTTTCGGGACCTAGTGACTGGTCCCCAGCAACTCCCTTATGGGGCAACCCCCGTCTGCCTCATTTCCACTCCATCCCCGACCCGGTTGTGTGGGCCAGACATGGAGTCACAACCCTTGGGGATATAGTTACCCAGGGACAACTAATCTCCTTTGATGCTCTAAAAAGAGAAAAGGATCTGCCGAACCATATGTTCTTTAGGTTCCTTAAGGTGAGGCATGCGTTCCGATCCCAGTTCCCCAGTTTGCTGACTTTGGAGGAGACACCGGTGGAAGGTGAACTCAAAAACCAAGGCAGTGGGAAAACACTGTCTACTATCTATAATTTGCTTGCGACTCGAGACACATCTAAAGTCTCCCAGCTATGCGAGCGGTGGAGGTTGGATATTCCGGAGTTGGCGGATAGGGACTGGGAAGAGGGAATTCAGCAATATCTGCCCTTGCAATTTCAGCAAGGGATAGGTTTATGCAACTGAAATTCTTACATCGGGCATACTACTCTCCAACACGCCTGGCAAGAATTTACCCTGATAGAACAGCGAGGTATCCTAGATGTAACTCTGAGGAGGCTGATTTTTTTCATATGGTCTGGTCCTGCCCTGCAGTGATGGAATTTTGGAATAGTATACTTACTGATATTAACTCTGTAGGGGGAATACAAGTCCCATATAGCCCAATACCTCTTCTGCTGGGTATCTGCGATTTTCTAGAAGTCACATGGGGAAAGAAACTATTTATCTTCTATACCACACTATATGCTAGGAAAGCAATCCTATTGCATTGGAATCAATCCCAACCGCCCACCAAACAGCTCTGGCAATCCCTGATAAATAAGGCGTTACCACTATATAAAATGACATATATGGGAAGAAATTGTCCCAAAAAATTTGAGAAGATCTGGGCAGCATGGGTGAAGGCAAAACACCTGACTATTGAATGAGAGGGTGGGTCGGGGCCCACTATGTTTGGCGCTGGCTTACCCCCCCCCCCCCCCACCCTCCGGCTGTGGGTCTCCAAGTCTCTTCTTAATTATGAGTATGATTGGGGTGGAATACCCCAGGTTGGTTGGTGGGATCCCTTACACTTACACCTTATATTAATACCCTTAATGAGTGTATTTGTATCATCTTCTGAAGTGGATAAATGTAGATATTGTTGAATCTCTCCTATGCTAAGTCATGCAAATGATCTATGTATGTCATCTGTATTCAAGTCTAACTCGAAGTGAATTGTTTGTTTTGTGAAAATCTAAATAAACTTTTTTGTTAAAAAAAAAAAAAAGAAGTATATAGCTGAATTAAATGTAGCTTTATATGAGGCGTGGTTGTGATTCTATGCTTTAACCAGCGAAAGTAGCCAAATGGAAACACATTAGTTGGAAGATAACTCTATTTACTCTCTGCTTTTATTCCCTGTAGGTACACTTGTGGTCTATATTATTTCTATTGCAAAATATTTGCTCTTGCTGTTGCTACGTTCATGAAACGCTGTTTTACATAACCTGCTATTCACTGCCATAAAAGTAAACAAAAGTTTATTAACCACTTTAGCCCCGGAAGATTTGGCTGCTGAATGACCAGGCCATTTTTTGCGATACGGCACTGTGTTGCTTTAACTGACAATTGCGCAGTCGTGTGGCGCTGCACCCAAACAAAATTGACGTCCTTTTTTTCCCCCACAAATAGAACTTTCTTTTGGTGGTATTTGATCATCTCTGCGGTTTTTATTTTTTGCGCAGTAAACAGAAAAAGAGCGACAATTTTGATATAATTAATATCCCCATTTTTTTAAAAAAAAGGAAATTTTTTCTTCAGTTTAGACCGATATGTATTCTTCTACATATTTTTGTTAATAAAAATTGCAATAAACGTATATTGATTGGGGATAGATAGATAGGGGATAGATTTTAAATCAAACAAGATTTTATTGAATAATTGGTGCATACATAAAATGGTTACAGTGGCATGTTGACGCTGTAACAGTATGACAATTGTTATAACTTGAATAATAAAAAAAAGGAAAAAACATTAAGTGCTAACATATCTGGCGTGTAGTGATATTCACGATACCAATATTTGGCTTTAATAGACTATCCATCTATACTTATAACTATGAAATCACTCTATGACCATATAATTACATTAGACACAGGTAGAAGATTCTTGAAGCCATCTATCCCAGATTTTGTTGTACTTGGCTGGGCAACCTCTGTTAATATATATACATTTCTTGTACGGTAATGTATTATTTATCTCCACCTTCCATTCCACTATTCTAGGGGACTCCTGCCTCATCCATTTTTTGGCAATAACCTTTCTTGCTGCAAAAAGTGTTTCGTGTAGAAAAGTTTTTGTATATTTGTCAGTTGTGTCTGGAACTATACTCAATAGGCACTGTTTAGGGTCCAGAGCTAAAGGTGAGCCTATTATATCATGTAAAAATGCCACAATTTGTTCCCAGAATCCTTTTATCTTGGGGCATGTCCAGAGTAGATGAAAAAAAGTGCCTGTCTCTCTCCCACACATCTGACATGTGGTGGTTTGTGAACTCTTATATCTTGCCACTCTGAGTGGTGTGAGATATGCCCTGTGGAGAATATAAAGCTGTGTCAATCGATCTGAAAGTTTAGGAGATACAGTTTTGCAGGCCTCCAATGCCTCCCCCCACTCCTCATCCTCCACCGGTCCCACCTCTCTCTCCCATCTTGGTTTAAGATCGTATGCTATTTTAGTGGCTACAGGTGTTAAAAGCAAGTTATAAAAAGCCAAGATCAATTTATGAGAGTCTGTGCTCTTGATTATATCTATAAGAACATTAGGTGAAGGGCTATGGTAAGAATCAGGGAATTGTGATTGTAGCGCATGACGAATTTGTAGGAATCTGAAGAACATCTGATCCTGGATTGTAAATTCCTCTTTAAGTAGATCAAATGTTTTAAGCTGTCCATCTTTTAATATATGGTGCAGGTAAAATATTCCCTGTATGGACCATATGAATGAGTCTTGTATTTTATTAAGCTCCTGAAGATTTTTGTTATGCCATAGCGGCGTGTAGTCGTTATACTGTGATATGTCAAGTCTAGAAGCTGCTAAGTTCCATATTTTCCTATAGTGGTATATCATGTTGTGTCTTCTTTCTCCTAGTTCCATCCCACCTAAATCCGCCGCTATTGCGTATATCAGGTCTTTGGTATACTGCGCCCACTTCGGACATAGGAGCATGAGAAATCTCTCGCTATCAGTTTTGTCTAAATGAAAAAGATAGGGGATAGACTTATAGCATTATTATTATTATTTATTTTTTTTAATGGCAGACACATCGGACACTTTTGACACATTTTTGGGACCACTGGCATTTATACAGCGATCAGTGCTATAAAAATGCACTGATTATTGTAAAAATTTCACTGGCAGGGAAGAGGTTAACATTAGGGGGCGATCAAGGGGTTAATTGTGTTCCCTGTGTGTTGCTAACTGTAGGGGGAGGGGACTGACCTAGAGGAAGTGACGGATCGTGGTTCCTAGCTATTAGGAACTCACGATCTGTCTCTCCTCAAAGAACAGGGATCTGTGTGTTTACACACACGTCCTTGTTCTGTCTATCGCGACCGTAAGCCAATGTATAGCTATGCCTCAGTATAATGATGGTGGCTGGTCGGCAAGCAGTTAAAGCTCATGAAAAATGGACAGTCACTGTGCTACTATCTCAGTCTACCATTTTGGGGAGCAGGTAGAAAAATTCACTTTTACTTTCTTCTGATACTCAGACATATTAAAGTGTGAATGAAACACTAGTTTAGAATAGTCAGAATAAATGATATATACAGCCGTGGCCAAAAGTTTTGAGAATGACACAAAATATTAATTTTGACAAGGTCTGCTGCCTCAGGTTTTATGATGGCAATTTGAATATATCCAGAATGTTATGAAGAGTGACCAGATGAATTGCAATTAATTGCAACATCCCTCTTTGCCATGAAAATTAACTTAATCCTATAAAAAACATTTCTACTGCATCTGTGAAGAAGGCTTCAAGGCGCCCAAAAAAGTCCAACAAGCGCCAGGACCGTCTCCTATAGTTGATTCAGCTGCGGGATCGGGGCACCACCAGTGCAGAGCTTGTGAAAGTAAAATGTAGCGCATAAATTGTGCAAAAAGTCTTCAATCAAGAAAACAACTGAAAAACAAATATCCATGAATGGTAAACACAGCAATGATAAAACTTATAAGTCTCTCAATGAAGGTGAATAAAGTCCAGTGAGTGAATAGAAAACAAATATACATGGAATGTCCCACTGGAAATGGTATGTGGATGTGAGACGGCAAATGCTCCAACACGGGGTAAATCATCTGATCATCCCAAAGCTGTATCTCACAACTGCATGTGACTTGGTAAAGATGGTGTGTAAGAAACTCTTACCAGATACATTGGACTCCCTTGTCAGCGACAGGGAGTCACTCGAGCGGGTTGCCTCTCAGGGCCTGAAAGCGGACATCACAGCTCTGCGAACCTTCTGGGTCAAACTCTGTATGGATCTCCCGGGGCTGCCAGGTGGGTCCTCCCAAAGGATGGCCAAGGTGCGAATCAGAGGGAACAGTGCGTCACGTAAAAAACTGAAGTGAAGGCTGGTTTGATCTCTCAGTTGATATGTGGACAAAAAATAAACAGGCTCCACATAGTGTAGATGAGCAAAGTGGGATTTTTATTGCTAAAAAAGCCAGGTAACAATAAAATGTGATCACAGGGTATAAAAACAAAGATGGGCAACAAGAAGGATGCTGAAAGCGCCCGGCGCGTTTCAATCGATGGATCGTCTACTGGGGCATAGGGCATCCCCTCCAAGTTGCCTTATATTTATGAGAAAAACAATCCAGAAAGCAAAGGAATGACAGCAGGCAGGTGTGCGTTCATCTGCACGAACAGTGAGACGAAGACTTTTGGAGGATGGTCTGGTGTCAAGAAGGGCAGCAAAGAAGCCACTTCTCTCCAGGAAAAACATCAGGGACAGACTGATGTTCTGCAAAATGTACAGGGATTGGACTGCTGAGGACTGGGATAAACCAATTTTCTCTGATGAACCCCCTTTCCAATTGTTTGGGGCATCCGGAAAAAACCTTGCCCGGAGAAGAAAAGGTGAGCACTACCATCAGTCCTGTGTAGTGCCAATAGTAAAGCATCCTGAGACCATTCATGTGTGGGGTTGCTGCAGCCAAGGGAGTGGGCTCACTCACAATTTTTACCTAAGAACACAGCCATGAATAAAAGGATGGTACAAAAACCTCTGAGAGCAACTTCTCTCAACCATCCAAGAACAGTTTATTGAGGAACAATGCCTTTTCCAGCACGATGGAGCACCTTGCCATAAGGTAAAAGTGATAACTAAGTGGCTTGGGGAACAAAACATCCAAATTTTGGGTCCATGGCAAGGAAACTCTGCAGACCTTAATCTCATTGCGAACTTGTGAACAAAAAAATACCCCACAAATTCTTACAAACTCCAGGTATTGAATATGCCAGAATGGACTGCCAGTCAGGATTTGGCCAAGAAGTTGATTGAGAGCATGCTAGGCGAATTGCAGAGGTCTTGAAAAAGAAGGGTCAACATTGCAAATACTGACTCTTTGCCTAAACTTAACCACTTGCTTACAGGGCACTTAAACCCCCCTCCTATCCAGACCAATTTTTAGCTTTCAGCGCTGACGCACTTTGAATGACAATTGCGCGGTCATACAACACTGTACCCAAATGAAATTTTTATCATTTTTTCCCCACAAATAGAGCTTTCTTTTGGTGGTATTTGATCACCTCTGCGGTTTTTATTTTTTGTTAAAAAAATTTAAAAACCGAATTTTTTTTAATTTTTTTTTTTATATTTTGTTATAAAATTTTTAAAAAGGGTAATTTTTCTCCTTCATTGATGTACGCTGATGAGGCGGCACCAATGGGCACTGATAGGTGGCAGTGATGGGCACTGATGGGTGGCAGTGATGGGCACTGATTGGTGGCAATAATGGGCACTGATCTTGTACACTGCTAGGTGGCACTGATTGGCACCACTGGTGGGCATTGTTAGGTGGCAATGGTGGGCATTGATAGGTGGCACTTGTAGGCATTGATAGGTGGCACTTATGGGCATTGATACGTGGCACTGGTGGGCACTGTGGGCACTGTGATGTGGCAATGTCAGGTGGCACTGGCAGGGGGTACTTGTGGCACAATTGAGGCATTATTGCCTCCTCCTCTTCGGGACCGATGTCCCTTGCTGGCGAGCCGGTGATCGTTTTTTTTTTCTCCTTGCACTGTCAGTGCAAGGAGAAAAAAAAAACGATCACAGAGCTTTTTGTTTTGATCATGTGATCAGCTGTCATTGGCTGACAGCTGATCACATGGTAAGGGGCCGGGACCGGCCCTTACTTGGATCGGTGATCACCCGAGTCTCAGTGACTCGGTGATCACAGCGCGCTCCACGCGCGCCCTGCAGGGCGCGCTCCACGCGCGCCCTGTAGGGCGCGCGCGCGCAGGGCACATGCACAGGGGAGGCCGTCTTTTGACGGCCTCCCAGGAATTCAGGTCCGCGCTGTAGCCGTCATTCGGCTATAGCGCGGATGTCAAGCGGTTAAAGTCATTGTCAATAAAAGCCTTTGACATTTATGAAATGCATGTAAATGTACTTCAGTATACCATAGTAACGTCTGACAAAAAAGATCTAAAAACACTGAAGCAGCAGACTTTGTGAAAATGAATATTTGTATCATTCTCAAAACTTTTGGCCATGGCTGTACATTTGACCTGCTTTGGGAGTGATTTGTATTTCTGTAGACTTGCATATCTATGAATTCTGAATTATCTTGGATATATCTCACATTGAAATCATTATCACAGCCCAAAGCCTATTGACAAATACCCTAAACATGATCCATCTTTTATGAATAAGGAGTCTTTATGAGCTTTAGATGGCAGATTCCAGTAGCTATTTATTGTTTATTTTGTGAACTTATCTTTATCTTTTGCAGGAGAATCTTCAGCACTTGCCAAGCTTTTGTTCTGAATGTTTTAAGAAGTGTTAAGAATCTTACAAGCCGTGTGGATCATGGTGTGACCCCAGCTCCTGGTAGAACAAGCCTGGTACTGTATTTGAATAGTCTCCTTCCCATTTATTAAACACATATATTTAAAATGACCAATGAATCCACCCAAAAGTGTTAGTTAGTTATTAGGGAAGCCTGTTGGGATGAGTCAGCCCCTAGTTCTTTATTTGTCTTTGATACTCCAAAAGTGATCTCTCCCTGCCATAATTCCTGATTCCTGTTTTATGACCACCTGGGAGTTTTTGGTGTTCCAGATCTTTTGGTTATGCTCCCCATGATATAAAATAAATGCAAAAAAACAGCAAGGGTGGTGAAAACCCATCATAATGGGCACAGCAGGTGTGCAGACCCAGGAACAGTGAACCCCTCATAATGGACACAGCATGTATGAAGACCCCAGAACACAAAACAGAGATGGTGGGAATCCCTCATAATAAGCATAGAAGGTGTACAGACCAATGAACGCCGCATTGGGATTGTGTAAATCCATAAAAATGGGTATAGCAGCAGTGGCGGCTGGTGAAGTTTTAGGATGGGGGGGCGCCAGACCCCGCCCTTTTAACCCCTCCCACATGGTGAAAATGGGCGTGGTTTCAGTGAAATAGTGGGCATGGCTCTAAGGTGGTGTGGTTGGCGTCTGAGATGAATGAGGGATGGAGGGAGAGGGAGAGAGGGATGCAGGGACAGCAGGCCCAGATCCTACACAACAATAAAAATATGTGTATTCTAGAAAGTTTAACAATCAGCAGATAAAGATATTCCAAACATCTGGTGTTAGCACTTCAATCATCCTGGCACCATATTTGTTATGGTGTCAGGATGATTGAAGCGCATTATTTAAATTATTACATTACAATATAAAATGAAATTATTCAACTTACCATAATGCAGAATCAGTGGGAGCCCTGAACGTGTCACTAGCCATGTCGCCTGGCACCAGATGCCATCAGGTGTCCCCAGCGGAGTCCCTCCTTACATGCAGCCTGTGTCACATCAAATGCAGCCTGTGTCCCACCAAATGCAGCCTTGCCTGATAGGACTGGTATTAAAACCCCATGTTACTGAACATTAATGAGAGGCCCGAAGCTTTCGTGCATCCACTTTTGTTTCATACACAGAAAAGTCAATTAATACCTTTGCGGGTAAAATAATGTTTGCACGCAGTCACTAAGCGTCCACTTTGTCGCAGGACACAGGGAGATGATTTAGAAAAGTTTGAGCCTGAGGAGAAAATTATTATCGGAAAACTCCGAAGTACTTCAAGCGGAGTTCCACCCAAAAGTGGAACTTCCGCTCATCTGATTCCTCCCCCCCCTCTTTCGGGGGGGGGGTGTAGATACCTGTATTAGACAGATATCTGCACCACTTCCTTGAATAGACTCCCACGGGAGTCACACCCCCTCCTGCACCCCCCCTCTGTCTCCTGGGAAACGCACAGCTCCCAGGAGATAACGGGGACCACTTAGGATGCGCAGCGCGACTCGCGCATGCGCAGCAGGGAACCGGGAAGTGAAGCCGCAACGCTTCACTTCCTTATTCCCTCTCCGAGAACGGCAGCGGCAGAAGCCGAGAGCCGAGCTATTGCTCGGCTTTGGCTGCCGACATCGCTGGACTCCATAAGTGATCTGGAGATTTGAACAACAATGCTCCCGCTCAAAGAGTCACAGTGATTTTACGGGCGGAAGCTACTCTGCGTTTTGTATTGCGCTGCGAGGCAGGTTAACAGCCCGCAAATGAAGCGCCATGTCTGCAGTGTCGTGATTGTATAGACGTGGCGCTTCCCATAGTGCCCTGCTTCCAGCGCCCGAACACAGTTAAATGTTAAAGGACTTTTTTTTTTCTTAAAGGGCCGTTTTAAAAATTTTTTTTTTGTGTGACTACAGGAGAGGGGGCGGCGCCCGGGCGCCCCCTATTGATGGGCCGCCACTGTACAGCAGGTGTTTAGACCAAGGACAACTCAATGCATATGAATCTCATGTATAATATAAGAGCAAAAATAATAAAAATGGTACAATTAAAAACTGTATAGTTTGTATGATACTTATGATCTACATTTGGTAGAGCGACAGCGAGTTCTCAATAACTTCCTCCTATGTTCGGGTTTCACAAGCAATGCTGATACAGAGAGGTGTTTGTTTTTGCTCTCACCCTGCACAACAGGCAGGACTGGAAAGCCCCACAATGACTCAGCGATCAAATATCACCATATAGACACAGATACTGTGTGCTGATACTTGAACTAAGTTTATTGGTTCAAACAGTATGTTTACGCCAAGGTCACTGTGTGTGGCTACAAGTATTTAATTATCCCCCTAAGGTTAACGTGGCAACTTCCTGGCTTTACATATGCTGAAGATTCTTTGAAGAGACTGTCACCAACTTAAAAACATTGTATTTATTTGCAATGTGCCTTTGCACTTGCTAGAAAATGTAATTAATCCTGGAAGAGTCAATTTCCTGGCATACCCCTCTACTTGCACGCTTTAGCCCATTTCACCTTCTGAGAGTGTCTAATTACTCTGTGCTGGCCCAGCTCCTCTGCCCTTCACCTCTCTACATAACCTTCAATGCAGCAGCCAGGGGAGGAGCAAAGAGTTATAGATCTATATCCGCTGGGGCTGCTGACATCACATCCAAGATGGTGGCATCCAGCAGCAGTCTCAGAGCTTTTGGATATCTATGCAAGGGAGGCTTTTACAGGCTAGTAACATGACTAAAATACATTAATGTGGATGTAAACCCTTACATATACCCAGCGAAATGACTAACCTCAGGTGATACACAGAGATGAAACAAATCCTCCTACATACGTTGTATTTGTTTATCTGCAGTCATTTCTGCAGATAGCCTGCCTGAGCTTCCAGAAATCAAGCGGCGGGGATCTGAGGTTACATACTGCAGAGCTTCTTGAGGAGAGCTAATTGGAGGGCAAGCCACAAGCTTCACACAGCAACAGAGCTGAGGCTGTCAATCACAAGCCGTGTGCTGAAGCTCCCACCCCTGTCACTTTTTATACTTTTTTTTTTTATACTTTTTATAGGATATGCTTTGTTCATAGCTTATTAGGTTTGCAACCACTTTGAATGCACCTATAAACATATGGGAAGATTTTTGGCAGCAGCATCTCTTTAAAGTCAATTTATAGTCACTATAAAACTACTTAACAAGCTTTGAACTCAGGTGCTTGCAGGTGTTCCCATATACTATCAGAGCTAAACCCAAAAAACACTGGTTTACATATACTGACCATCTCCTGTACTGCGCTCAAGCCACTCTCTCCAGTGCTCACCAATTGGTCACCCATCATAAATTTGGGCTAAAAGTGAGGATTTCACAAGTGCCTCCTCTTTCTTGGCTCTATGTTTGGGACACCCATAAAACTTCCTCCTGCCTATGGAACACCCTCCTCCTCTGCCTGTACGGCATAATTCAATCAGTAAAGGCGTGCCACACGGCGCACAAAGTGGGTGCAGATAAAACAAAGGCTAAGTTGGGGGTTTCTTTGGCTGTAAAGGATCAGAGGGTGTAGTTTTAATTAATTATTAATATCACCCATTAAGGTGTCAGCACATTTATTTTTCATTTCAACAAAAACTTCTGCCCTATGTCAAGAAAGCTCCAAGCCCAGCCATAATCTGCTTCCATTCTTCACCTCAGCTCCAAAGTCAAAGCTCTGGCATGCCTCCATACCATGATACAAGGTCCACTTTACTGGCTGCTGAGGTGCATCAACTCTCTATGTAACTCTATGCCGCCCCTGCTCAGCTTTCCAATGCTCTGCCAGACAGCAAGGACTACAGGGGGAAATTGTTTAATTCAACAGATACAGTCTAAATAATTAGTTCAGGGATTGACCATAGAAAGAAAACCTGGGCTTAGTGAAGGGCTGCTCTCCTTCTGAAGATACTTGGTCCCTGGCTGTCATGCTGATCTGGTAGTTTCAGCCCTTTTTAAGTCACTGACCTGAACTGTACAGATTAGGAGCTCATACTTTAATCTAATTTTTCTAATGTTCACACATTTTAACATTAAGTGTCTCAGAGAGTACTAAAGTAGAGTTGCCACCTTTTCTTTAAATCACACTTTAGCAGCGCATAGCAATTTTTTTATAGTATAAACTATAAATATATTTTGCTATTAAATAACATTTCTAAGCACATGACGTTAATAACAAGAGTCCCTCTTTACATCAGAGTCCATAGAGTTCCCCTTTTACATCTGAACTCACAGAGTTCCCTTTCACTGTAAGGGGGGACTCTGCAGACTCTGATGTAAAGTAGAACTCTGGGGACTCTAAGGGATGCTCTGGGAACCCTGATTTAAGGGGGGAGGGAACACTGAGCACTCTGATGTACAAAGAGGACTCTGATGTAAGGGGGAACACTGCGGCCTCTGGTGTAAAGGGGAACTCTGATGTAAGGGGTGCTCTGAGAACCCTGATTTACCTTAGTGTACTCACTAAGGCAGGAGAGAGAAGGGGGGAGACTTCAGTCACAGGCAGGGATGGATGGTGAGCTCACTCACCCCTTGGCAATCAGCACCTCTCATTCAGATTTATTTGAGTCTGCTAGACTTCCAATTTCCGCCCCCCATTTTCCTTTTCTGAGACACAGGGCCGGGAGAAAGAGGTGCAAATTGATGCCCCCTCTTCTCTCCCATCTGTAGGGGTGGGGGGAATTGTTAGTGCTGACTTTGGGCAGTGTGAAAGAGAGTGTAACAGACACTCTTAGCTTAGCTAACTGCAGCCAGCAAACCTGCTGGGAGGCCATAGTCCAGTCTGAATAATGTGTCCGGGTTTCAGGCAGTCTAAAACCTGGATACATGATTCCAAACCCGAACTGGTGAATTCCGCACAGGTGGCAACCCTATACTAAAGCCAAAGACAGACAGTCAGATAATATTTTCAGTAGGTGGACAGCACAGGCACCTCCTTATTCTGGTCACCACTGGTTTGCTTTAAAAGGCTTCAAGTGAACCTGTGGCCAGCCTATGAACAGCAACGTTTTTGCATTTTCTTAACTCGCAATAAATAAGCTATTAAGCAAGCCCTCACTGACTGCTGTAGCTGCAGCCACCGTGGTGCTGAGCTGCTGAACCACTGCCAGAAGGGGGGGGGGGGGGGGGCAAATAGAGCTGGTAATCTACTGACAGTTACTAGATTGTATGTTGTTATTTATAAAAATCATACAAACCGTTTCAGACACTTCCTTATAGTACACTATTGAACGAATGTTTCTCTTGCACACAGGTATACCGATCCGAACCAGGCAGGATCTGCCACAGTCTTCTGTTACTGGCTGCACTGGCTGCAGTTTGTGGGCTCCTTATCAAGCTGGGACTTGACAGCATAGGAAGATTATAAAGGCCAAGGCAGGACTCTGGTCAATGCGTGCCACCCCGGCGGTGCCATTCAAACTCTGAATCTCCTTTTTATATTTAACTTTTCATATAGTGCTGGGTCACTGAATGTTTTTTTTTTTATGATAAATGTTTAAACTGGGTGGTTGCTAGCTAACTTCCTTTAAATTACTGTGTATGTGTTCCGCCATATTCAATATGGATGGTGTACTTGTATTTTGAAAGGTCGGCCTGGCTAAGTTTAAAAGTTTAGTAATACTTCATATTTGGTGGATGCCGGCAGGACTAATAACCCATCAGGTTCTGATAGGGAAAAATCACTGCACTATAGTTTCCATTAAGACTTGCCAATCATGGTCCTTATGAAAATGACTCCTACTTCCTGTTGAACTTGTCATTGATTTTATATTACCAAGAATGCAGAAAGAAAATTGAGACTCCATGGCAAGCATTGGGAGAGCTGGGAATTGTGGCAGAGAAAGCTAACTGTTCCCTAAAAATCACAAAAAACGCGTGGCTGATTTAAAGTGTCAGTCACTATATATGGATGATACAGAATGAGTAATTTTAGTACACTTGCATAATTACACTGCAATGCTCCTATCCCTGCCCCATGAGGCATATAGCACACAGAAAAAATACATTGTGATTGGGTCAGTGCCCCTAAAAGCATTAAAAGCACTTATTGAAATCACCCAAAACGGCTAAAGACTGCAGATTGATGTGTGTCCTATCTAAAATTTTAGGCATGGGTGGACTGACCCTTTAAAGAGGACTGGTCACTTTTGAAAAAGGTTAGGTTGTAAAAAAGTTCTATGTTTTTTATGCCACAAAGTCATTTCTCATTGCTTCCTTTTTCCATGGCAACAACTGACCCAACTCAGCTAAGCCTACCATGTGCCTTACATGCCATTTCTCTCTGGAAACCTGTACTGATAAAACACAGAGGCTGCCATTGTTAAACCTTCTGAAAATGCTAGTTGCCTGGCCATCCTGCTGATCCTGTTGCTTGAAGGGATTAACGCCTAGGCACACATTAACGCTTTCTTCATTAAAGCACATGTCAAGGCAAAAAAATGTGCCTAATACAGAATAAAGAATAAGTTCTCTATTTTTCTCTGATATTTTAAATTTGCATTCTTGTTCCGGGACAATGATCTAAACTGTATTATATCCATTGGATCAGCAGGGCAGCCAGTTAACCAGCAATTTCAGAGGAGGAATAGTGAAGGGAGGCCAGACTTGTAGCTTTGCTAGGAGAGATGAGAATGGTGAGACAAGGACTAAGGCTCCATTCGCACTTGTGCGACTTGTCATGCAACTTTGGACAATAATTTAAAGTTGTTCCCCATGTTTTCCAATGATAACCATTCATATATGTGTGACTTAAAGTTGCAGCAACTTCAGAGTAGTTCATTCACTGCTTTGGTCTGACTTTCATGCAACTCGAGGGCCATAGACTTCAATAAAGCTGTTGGCGCTATATAAATCCTGAATAATAATAATAATAATAATAATAATAATAATAATAATAATAACAACTCTCAAAAGTTGCATAAAAGTCATACCTGAATGTTATACAATGCAACAGTTGTCCATTAACACTGGTCAAAGACAAAGTCGTATCCAAGTTGCACCCATCCGAAGTTGCGTCGAAGTTGCATTCCAAAGTCAGGCGCAACTTTGGAGTTGTACAAGTGTGAATGGAGCTTAAATTGAACTCTCAGAGTTGAAGGTTAGGTCAGCTCATCCTATGAAAAGAAACCACATCCACTTCTGACCTGTTAGAATGTATCAGAACAATTCACGATTTACATCAAACTGATGTCAGGTAACTATTTAATAAGAGATGGTGTTGTTTATAGTACATGGGGGTCGTAAGACTGACAGTAAAACTGGCTGCCAACATCATCATTTACAAAGCAGGGGTCCTGATGCACACATACAGTACAGGCAGGCAATTTGTGTTTTGTTGCAACATCCATCCTATTTATTCTCTGGGGTTTTTTGTCATCATGCAATGTGCTTAGGACCAAATGACCGATAAGTGGAACTCTATGCTGGCAAAAAAATTAATTTTGTCTCCCCCTAGCATATGATGAATGTAATGCAAATTTGTCTAGGGGATGATATAATACAGGGTATAACTTACCTTAACTCTTACTCTGCTGCGCTGGAATGTCTTCATTTTCATGTACAATGTAGGGCCATTGGTGACCAGCAAGAAAAGAGGATTCAGGGGACCAGCCCTCACAACAGCAACCGGCAGGGGCAAGACTGTGGGACTGTGAATTAAGGCAATACTTTCTTTAACATACCCCAGAAAAACTATCAATGTATTGTGATTGTGCTGAGGAGAGGAAGGGGGCACATTGATTCATTTTTTAACTCAGCCAGAAGTTATGCCTTAAACCTCACAAAATAGCTGTTGGGATGGGTAAGGGGGCTTTGTGCCCGTGAGTGAAGGAATGCAGGACATCCCCTTCTCACTGTGACCTCCAACTGTCTTATGAATCATGAAATCAAATGTCTAATAAAGTGATTAACTGAATTGCTTTGATGGTCTAGAGGTGGTTTATTCTAAATAATAAACTACATATAGCACAATCTCTTTATATATCTGTGGATAAAATGACTATATGAAAATTAGCAGCTGACTCACGCATTTAAAGGTTGTGCACTTAACGCCTACATAAAACCAAAGAACAAAAAAGTCTACTTAGGCTACTTTCACACTGGGGCGCTTTACAGGCGCTATAGCACTAAAAATAGCACCTGTAAAGCGCCTCTGGCTTTCACATTGCGCTGGCAGGACGCTCAAAAAGTCCTGCAAGCAGCTTCTTTGAAGTGCTTTAGGAGCAGTGTATACAATTGAAATCAATGGGCAGCGGCGCTTTGCGGGCACTTTAAACCCTTTTTCGGCCACTAGTGGGGGTTAAAAGCGGCCTAATAGCGCCCCACTAGTGGCCTAAAAGCGCCGCTAAAAATAGAGTGGCGCTTTACCACCGACGCCCGGCGCGGCTCAGTGTGAAAGTGCCCTTAAAGATGGTCCAGTTTCTTTTGATCAGCCACACAAGCAAGGTTGATGGAGCAATCCTCCCCACTGAGCTATCCATGCACATGCTCCTGCATGCATGTCAAATTTTGACACATGGTTGTGTCCATGCAGCCACTGCGTCTGCATCCACTTGTATAAGCCTCTTGCATGCAGCTCCATAGCAGACGCAGAAAACAGCGCCTCAGAACGCAGGATGGGTGTCAATGCCATCTGAATGAGCCCTAATTATTTAACAGACCAAAAGGGAGCAAATAAAAAAGTTAGGTCTGGCACACATTTAAATCATCACTGTCTCCAAACACGCACATACATTCAACGCCATATGTCCTACAATGGCTATGCCATTTGAAAATGAGAAATGTTCAGGCTGCTAATGCTAGCATCTTCTTTTGAAAATTCTAGTTCTCTGGTTGTCATGCTGATCCAATGGTCTAACCCAGTCTTCCTCAAACTTGGTAACATAGAGAAACCCTTGAAATAACTTTTGGCTCTCAGGGCACCCCTGCTAATAATTGCTATATCTAAAACTAACGGTACTATAATGTAATGGTCAGTTGAAAGATACTTCTGTACATGTCAGGTCATTAGGAAGAATGCCCCCTTACAAACAGCTAAAAAGATCATTGGTGTCAGTGAATACGTATCTCAGAGCAGGGGCGGATCCAGGGGGCAATTCCCCCCCCCCCCCCAGAAAATAATACCAACACCAAGGCTTTCTCCCTCGGCCACCTCACCAGATTTGCGTTACGAGGCATCATCTAAATGCAGCTGCAGGGACTTTATTTCTGATTCCCCTGGCTCCCAGGTGGCCTAAAATATATTCCATGGGCCTCATCAGTTCATTTAGAGGGGCCCAGCGGCGTCACTATGGGGGTGTGACACCGGGGCCGCTGCTACACACTGGCAGAGTTGCAGCAGAGCGGTGCTAGTGTCACTTCACTTCCCTGTCAGGCGGAGTGATCTCCACCCGACAGGAGCTTCCTAGTCCCGGCTGGTGTGATTCAGAGGCTGGGAGCACGGGATTAAAGACAAGATGCTGCCAATAGCACCTGTAGCCAGAGCTCAGTGCACTGCAAGTGAGTGATCACTTAACTCATTAACACAACAATGCCTTAACTAACACCTTGTCTTAGCTGTGTGAAGTGGTTAACGCTTTGGGGGAGGAGTGGTGGGGTTAAATAATTTACAATAGTAATTGTAATATGGCACATGGAGGGGGTTAATGTACTCACTGATGTATTAGTGACCAGTGGCAATTAACCCCTTTGATGCAGCATTAATGACAGTGGCACCATCAGTGTTAATTAACCCCTTTTATGCTACAGCATGAAGGGGTTTATAAACACTGCCACTAGTGCCACTAATGCAGCACAAATGGGTTAATTAATTGCCACTGGTCAGTAATACATCAGTGAGTACATTAACCCCCTCCGTGGACCATATTACAATTACCAATCATCATCATCATGATAATCACACAGTACAGATGTGTTGAGCCACGGCACATGTATTGTGTGATTATCATCATAATAATGATGATATAGAATGACAGAAAAATTCATCTTTAGGCTTCTTTCACACAGGGTGTGCTGCAGACAAGCGTCTAACATGCAGGGCTGTCTTTTACTGGCTTGGGGATGCATAAAGTGTTACAGGCATCCCAATGCTGACGTCCCATTTATTTCTACTGAGACACACAGCCGCTATATCCCAAATATGTCCCAGAATGCATCCAGGGTGCGTTCAGGGACCTGCACCAACATGTCATATTGGGATATAGCAGCTGTGTGCCTCAGTAGAAATAAATGGGATACAGGTAACACTTTAAAACAGTGTCACTGTTTTAAACAAGGTTAGGACTGTATGATGCGTTAAATACAGTTCTGTAAGCAACACCTAATTTTCTGGCAGTGCCCTCAACCCCCCGAGACTAGGCTCTGGATCCGCCCCTGTCTCAGAGGCTCTTTGCTCAAGGAACTTATAGCAACCTCTGGGGGATTTCTGGTTGAGAATGGCTGGTCTAACCCTTCCTTATTATATTAAAACAACTAATATATATATATATATATATATATATATACACACACACACTGTATACCTTTACAAACACTTCAAGCATGCTAGGCCTATCGCACTGGCAGCCATACAGGCACATACGAGTGGTTTTTTTTTTTGGATGTGTTTAAACTTTAGATTTTGTATAGGTTGTACAGTAAATGATGAGGTGAACCACGTATAAAAAACACTACATACAGTACATTTCACATGCAGTAGCACTCATCACCGCAAGCCACACACATGGGTGAGCACCTGTTCTGCAGCATGCAGGATGTGTGAAAAATTCAGCACACCAAAGCTTGTAGGTTCCAGAGATGCAACAGGAACTAAGAGGAAATCTTCCAAAGTAAGGGCAATTCCCCTCTAAGACGGTTGACCCCAGTGGAAAATTTTCTCTTACCTCCTGCTCTAGGGACAAGCCTAAAGTTTTGATTTTCCCCCAACTTTCTTTCTGTAATAATGGTTATCAGTACACCTAGAGAAGGAGAAAGACAAGAGACAAAGACAACAGTGTGTTTTTTTTTCCCACAGTTACCTTCTGGATGAAAGCATCCAATGTTGGCCCTTGTTGACATCACAGGACACATGGTTTCCTCCTATTCATGACTACTTGGGTTACACTACCACCAATAGGTGAAGGGACACTGACCAAAAACAGGCTTCCCCACCCAAGCATAACATCACCCAGCACAGCAAAGCCCCAGATTTGGGATGTACACCAAGAAAAGGATTTTACAGGTAAACAAAATTCCTAATTTCTCAATTGTACATCCCAAGACACAGGGTTTCTTCTTATTCATAGATACTGAGGATATCCCAGAGTAATAAACAAGAGGGATGAGAAACAACTGCATTAAACCCACACCTGAAAACAGAATAGGGAAAACACAAACACCTCACACCCAAAAATATAATAGGGAACCCCACTACAGAGCCGCCTGTAGGACCTCCCGCACAAAACGAATGTCCACAGAGGCAGGGACATCTACCTTGTAAAACTTAGCAAACGTGAACAGAACACCAGGTAGCAGCCTTACAAACTCTAATGCCCCGTACACACGATTGGACATTGATCGGACATTCCGCCAACAAAATCCATGGATTTTTTCCGACGAATGTTGACTCAAACTTGTCTTGCATACACACGGTCACACAAAGTTGTCGGAAAATCTGATCGTTCTGAACGCGGTGACGTAAAACACGTACGACAGGAATTTAACCAATTCAGCCCCGGAAGGTTTTACCCCCTTCCTGACCAGAGCACTTTTTACAATTTGGCACTGCGTCGCTTTAACTGCTAATTGCGCGGTCATGCAATGCTCTACCCAAACGAAATTTGCGTCCTTTTCTTCCCACAAATAGAGCTTTCTTTTGATGTTATTTGATCACCTCTGCCGTTTTTATTTTTTGCGCTATACACGGAAAAAGACCGAAAATTTTGAAAAAAAATGATATTTTCTACTTTTTGTTCTAAAAAAAATCCAATAAACTCAATTTTAGTCATACATTTAGGCCAAAATGTATTCAGGCCACATGTCTTTGGTAAAAAAAATGTCAATAAGTGTATATTTATTGGTTTGCGCAAAAGTTATAGCGCCTACAAACTAGGGTTCATTTTCTGGAATTTACACAGCCTTTAATTTATGACTGCCTATGTCGTTTCTTGAGGAGCTAAAATGGCAGGGCAGTACAAAACCCTCACAAATGACCCCATTTTGGAAAGTAGACACCCCAAGGAAATTGCTGAGAGGCATGTTGAGCCCATTGAATATTCATTTGTTTTGTCCCAAGTGATTGAATAATGACAAAAAAAAAATAAAAATTACAAAAAGTTGTCACTAAATGATATATTGCTCACACAGGCCATGGGCATATGTGGAATTGCACCCCAAAATACATTTAGCTGCTTCTCCTGAGTATGGGGATACCTCATGTGTGGGACTTTTTGGGAGCCTAGCCGCGTACGGGGCCCCGAAATCCAATCACCGTCTTCAGGATTTCTAAGGGTGTAAATTTTTGATTTCACTCTTCACTGCCTATCACAGTTTCGGAGGCCATGGAATGCCCAGGTGGCACAAACCCCCCCCCCCCAAATGACCCCATTTTGGAAAGTAGACACCCCAAGCTATTTGCTGAGAGGCATGGTGAGTATTTTGCAGCTCTCATTTGTTTTTGAAAATAAAGAAAGACGAGAAAAAACATTTTTTTTTTCTTTTTTCAATTTTTAAAACTTTGTGACAAAAAGTAAGGTCTGCAAAATACTCACTATACCTCTCAGCAAATAGCTTGGGGTGTCTACTTTCCAAAATGGGGTCATTTGGGGTTTTTTTTTTGCCACCTGGGCATTCCATGGCCTCCGAAACTGTGATAGGCAGTGAAGAGTGAAATCAAAAATTTACGGCCTTAGAAAGCCTGAAGGCGGTGCTTGGTTTTCGGGGTCCCGTACGCGGCTAGGCTCCCAAAAAGTCTCACACATGTGGTATCCCCGTACTCAGGAGAAGCAACAGAATGTATTTTGGGGTCTAATTTCACATATTCCCATGGCATGTTTGAGCAATATATCATTTAGTGACAACTTTGCGCAAAAAAAAAAAAAAAAAAATTAAAAAAAATTGTCTCTTTCCCGCAACTTGTGTCACAATATAAAATATTCCATGGACTCGACATGCCTCTCAGCAAATAGCTTGGGGTGTCTACTTTCCAAAATGGGGTCATTTGGGGGGGTTTTGAACTGTCCTGGCATTTTATGCACAACATCTAGAAGCTTATGTCACACATCACCCACTCTTCTAACCACTTGAAGACAAAGCCCTTTCTGACACTTTTTGATTACATAAAAAAATATTTTTTTTTGCAAGAAAATTACTTTGAACCCCCAAACATTATATATTTTCTTTAAAGCAAATGCCCTACAGATTAAAATGGTGGGTGTTTCATTTTTTTTTCACACAGTATTTGCGCAGCGATTTTTCAAACGCATTTTTTGGGGAAAAAACACACTTTTTTAAATTTTAATGCACTAAAACACATTATATTGCCCAAATGTTTGATGAAATAAAAAAGATGATCTTAGGCCGAGTACATGGATACCAAACATGACATGCTTTAAAATTGCGCACAAACGTGCAGTGGCGACAAACTAAATACATTTTTAAAAGCCTTTAAAAGCCTTTACAGGTTACCACTTTAGATTTACAGAGGAGGTCTACTGCTAAAATTACTGCCCTCGATCTAACCTACGCGGTGATACCTCACATGCATGGTGCAATTGCTTTTTACATTTGACGCCAGACCGACGCTTGCGTTCGCCTTAGCGCGAGAGCAGGGGGGACAGGGGTGCTTTTTTTTTTCTTTATTATTTTTTTTTTTTTTTTTTTTTATCTTATTTTTAAACTGTTCCTTTCATATTTTTTTTTAAATCATTTTTATTGTTATCTCAGGGAATGTAAATATCCCCTATCATAGCAATAGGTAGTGACAGGTACTCTTTTTTGAAAAAAATGGGGTCTATTAGACCCTAGATTTCTCCTCTGCCCTCAAAGCATCTGACCACACCAAGATCGGTGTGATAAAATGCTTTCCCAATTTCCCAATGGCGCTGTTTACATCCGGCGAAATCTAAGTCATGAAATGCTCGTAGCTTCCGGTTTCTTAGGCCATAGAGATGTTTGGAGCCACTCTGGTCTCTGATCAGCTCTATGGTCAGCTGGCTGAATCACCGGCTGCTTTCTCAGGTTCCCTGTTGAGACAGGAGAGCCAGAGAAAAACACGGAAGACGGTGGGGGGCATTCCCTCCCACTGCTTGTAAAAGCAGTCTAGAGGCTAAATAGCTGCAAGGATTGCTTTTACATGAAAGCCGACCGCTGGCTGAAAAGAATGATACCAAGATGATACCTAAACCTGCAGGCATCATTCTGGTATAACCATTCAAAGTCGTGAATGGCGTACCTGAAGACAAAAAAAATGGTTAACAATAAAGCACGGTAAACGGCATAGGCGTGCGCAGCCTATTGCATTAGGGTGTGCACCTGAAAGCTCAAGCACACATACGTGTGTATATGTATGTATATTCAAAAGTATTGGGACGCCTGCCTTTACACACACATGAACTTTAATGACATCCCAGTCTTAGTCCGTAGGGTTCAATACTGAGTTGGCCCGCCCTTTGCAGCTATAACAGCTTCAACTCTTCTGGAAAGACTGTCCACAAGGTTTAGGAGGGTGTCTATGGGGATGTTTGACCATTCTTCCAGAAGGGCATTTGTGAGGTCAGGCACTGATGTTGGATGAGAAGGCCTGGGTCACAGTCCTCACTCGAATTCATCCCAAAGGTGTTCTATCGGGTTGAGGTCAGGACTCTGTGCAGGTCAGTCAAGTTCCTCCACCCCAAACTCACTCATCCATGTCTTTATGGACCTTTCTTTGTGCACTGGTCCAAATCATTTGGTGGAGGGGGGAGGTTATGGTGTGGGGTTGTTTTTCAGGGGTTGGGCTTGGCCCCTTAGTTCCAGTGAAGGTAATTCTTAAGACGTCAGGTTACCAAGACATTTTGAACAATTTCATGCTCCCAACTTTGTGGGAACAGTTTAGCGATGGCCCCTTCCTGTTCCAATATGTCTGCACACCAGTGCACAAAGCAAGGTCCATAAAGACATGTACTTAGCAGGGCTGGTGGGAAATAACTTCAAGTGCAATGATTCACATTATAACCGTAACTAAAACATATACAATTAAGTGTAACACTCTAAAAAATAAAATTCCAAAGTGTGAACCTCCCAACTAAAAAGTTGTTGCACTTGAAGTTAATTTGTATTACAATTATCTGTAGAGGGGTTACCACCATCCCTGCTAAGGCAGCACTGATGAGCACTAATAGGCTGCACTGATTGGCAGCACTGATTGGCAGCGTTCATGGGCACTAATTGGTAGCACTGATGTGCACAGATAGGCAGCACTGATTGGCACTGATAGGCAGCATTGGTTGGCACTGATTGACAGCATTGGTTGGCACTGATTTACAGCATTGGTTGGCACTGATAGGCAGCACTGACTGGCACTGGTTGGCACTGATAGGCACCATTGGTTGGCACTGATAGGCAGCACTGGTTTGCACTGATAGGCAGCAATGGTTGGCACTGGTTGGCACTGATAGGCAGCACAGATTGGCAGCATTGGTTGCACTGAAAAGCAGCACTGGCACTGATTGGCAGCATTGGTTGGCACTGATAGGCAGCATTAGTTGGCACTGATAGGCAGCACTGGTTTGCACTGGTTGGCACTGATAGGCAGAATTGGTTGGCACTGATAAGCAGCACTGGTACGGATAGGCAGTACTGGTTGGCACTGATTGGCAGCATTGGTTGGCACTGATAGGCAGAATTGGTTGGCACTGATAAGCAGCACTGGCACGGATAGGCAGTACTGGTTGGCACTGATAGGCAGCATTGGTTGGCACTGATAAGCAGCACTGGCACTGATAGGCAGCATTGGTTGGCACTGATAGGCAGCATTGGTTGGCACTGATAGGCAGCACTGGTTTGCACTGATAGGCAGCACTGGTTTGCACTGATAGGCACTGATAGGCAGAATTGGTTGGCACTGATAAGCAGCACTGGCACTGATTGGCAGTACTGGTTGGCACTGATTGGCAGAATTGGTTGGCACTGATTGGCAGCATTGGTTGGCACTGATAGGCAGCATTGGGTGGCACAGATAGGGGAGAGGAGGAGTTTCACATTCAGGAGATCGTGAGAATTGCCAGAGCTGTTCAGTGTATGAAACTGTCAGCTAATGACACTGCAAGCAGGGAGAGACACCAGCTGTTAAAAGTCAGCGGTGATGTTAGTGGTGGGCGGGACTGAAAAGTTACCAAACACCAGCCAATAGGATGGGTCTGGGCGGGCCGCTACATTTCTCTGGCTCCGCCCCCTCTCAGAAGCAGCCCAATCATTGGCTGGTGTTGGCGCTTGGTCCCGCCCACCCCCCACATCGCGGTTGAGCTGTGATGACTTACAACTCAGCCGCGATGTCCGGGGTGGGCGGGACCAAGTGTTATAAACACCAGCCAATGTTTGAGCTGCTTCAGAGAGGGGTGGGGCCACATAAATGTAGCCGCCCGCCCAGACCCCATCCCATTGGCTGGTGTTTAATGGCCGTTCGGTCCCGCCCACCCCCGACATCACCCCGACATTTTGACAGCTGGTGTCTCTCCCTGCTTGCAGTGTCATTAGCTGACAGTTTCTTACACTGAACAGCTCTGGCAATTCTCACAATCTGCTGCCTGTGAAACTGTTTCACAGGCAGCGCGGGCCACACACTCTCTTGGATGCAGCATTTTGGGGCAAATCTCTGGAGACAGCACGGGGTGATTAGGGTGTGCCCAGGCACACCCGGCACACCCCGTGCGCACGCCTATGGTAAACGGTAAAGTATAAAAAATTGCATACCTGAAAAACAAACATGATAAAACATAATAACAATAAAACATTGCAGAATAGAATACAGTAAAAAAGAGCAGAACAATAGAGAGAATAGAGAGAGAGAGAGAACAATAAAACGACAACTATTTTTTTTTATTTTATATTTTTGTTTGTGTTTTTTTTATTTTTTTACACTTTTTTTTGTAACTGTAACTTTTATAACTGTAACCGGTTCCAGGTTCGGGTCTCTCAAAATGCGATGGCATCTTGGGAGACCCTGTGAAAGTGTGCCTAGTCTGTGGAATGCTGTACCCTACGCTAATACTCAACTAGTATATAGTAGCGTTCAAAACATTCACCAATGCAAAGACCAGGATTGTCAGGACAGGAGGGACAATAATAGTGGGTGTCACGCCTATATCCGCGCTTGCTGCAGACACAACATCTTTTTTGGGGGGTTCGTTGGGTAGGGGTACTCGGGAGGACATAAAGAAAATGCCTCTCATGCAGCCGACTGCATTTGGTTGGGGATGTGAATGGGGGAAGTACGGGCGCTGCAGAAGCGGTGGGTTCCCAATTAGGATTGGCGAATGCAGCAGGAAGGGCACTATGGGCACGACGGGCCTGTGTTTGTCTTTCTGGTGGCAGCGGGACACTACTTGTGCTTGCCACCTCACAAGCTTTAACTGCACTTATGGGACTCGCCACGTCACCAAGTGTTACTGCAGTGCGGGTTTGACTACGACCGGGGTGTACTAGGCCGCTGGTGCTTGCCAGTTCACCAAAACGCTACAAAAAAAACTGTTAGCGATCGCAGGGATCAGGACTGACTCTGCGAACGCTGCAGTTATGCGTTTAGTGTTTTGTAAGTGACAGTGATCGATCGATACTGCACTTGGGTGGGCTGGGCTGGGCCGGGCGGAGGGGCAAAACGCAGGTGCTAGCAGGTATCTGGGCTGATCCCGCTAACACTGCGTTTGTGGGAACCCTAAACTGCTGGGGACGCTAGTATAGATCTGATTGGATCAGATATTGATCCGTTCAGATACTATACCACTAAGGGAGGTGTACGGTGCGTGCGGGGGTGTTAGCGGTACTGGCGCTAACCTGACGCTGCCTGGGGCAGGTGCTTGCCAGTTCACCAAAATGCTACCAAAAAAACTGTTAGCGATCGCAGGGATCAGGCCTGACTCTGCGAACGCTGCAGTTATGCGTTTAGTGTTTTGTAAGTGACAGTGATCGATCAATACTGCACTTGAGTGGGCTGGGCTGGGCCGGGCGGAGGGGCAAAACGCAGGTGCTAGCAGGTATCTGGGCTGATCCCGCTAACACTGCGTGTTTGGGAACCCTAAACTGCTGGGGACGCCAGTATAGATCTGATCGGATCAGATATTGATCCGTTCAGATACTATACCACTAAGGGAGGTGTACGGTGCGTGCGTGGGTGTTAGCGGTACTGGCGCTAAGCTGACGCTGCTTGGGGCTGGTGCTTGCCAGTTCACCAAAACGCTACCAAAAAAACTGTTAGCGATCGCAGGGATCAGGCTTGACTCTGCGAACGCTGCAGTTATGCGTTTAGTGTTTTGTAAGTGACAGCGATCGATCGATACTGCACTTGGGTGGGCTGGGCTGGGCGGAGGGGAAAAACGCAGGTGCTAGCGGGTATCTGGGCTGATCCCGCTAACACTGCGTTTTTGGGAACCCTAAACTGCTGGGGACGCTAGTATAGATCTGATCGGATCAGATATTGATCCGTTCAGATACTATACCACTAAGGGAGGCGTATGCTGCGTGCGTGGGTGTTAGCAGTACTGGCGCTAATCTGACGCTGCCTGGGGCGACGCATATCACCGCCGGGCAATCAGGGGGCTAAACCTTTATTCGGTAATAAACGGCGGGTGCCCTGACACTATAAAAAATAAACAAACTAACCAGCGTCACCCGCAACGGTTATACGGTGATCAGGGGTGAAAGGGTTAACTAGGGGGCAATCAAGGGGTTAAAACATTTATTAGGTAGTATATGGGGGTCCCTGACGCTGTAAAACGCTGACGGCGAACCTAAATATTTACGACCCTAACTAGCATCACCAGTGACACTAATACAGCGATCAGAAAAATGATCGCTTAGTGACACTGGTGATGGGGGGTGATCAAGGGGTTAAAACTTTATTAGGGGGGTACCCTAGACCTACAGGGGGCTAACACTCACTGCCCTACCACTTCTAACTGTCACAAACTGACACCTAGCAGTAATCAGAAAAAAAAAATACTGCTTGGTGTCAGTTTGTGACAGGTGGGGGGGTGATTGGGGGGCGATCGGGGGGGTTGGGGGTGTAAAGTATGCCTGGCATGTTCTACTGTGTGTGTGTGTTGTGCACTCACATGTCTTCTCTCCTCGGCGCTGGAACGGAAACTGCCAAGCCGAGGAGAGATGACATCACATCCTCTGCCTGTGTGAAACTACACACAGGCAGAGGAGGATTCCCATTGGCTGGGAGCGATCGCGAGGGGGGGGCCACGATCGGATGGTCTCCCCCTCGCCTCTCAACGCTCCCAGTCACAAGCCGACCGCCGCTGGCACCGGGGGGGGGGGTCCGATTGGACCCCCCGCCCGCGGGAGGCAGATCACGTATGGGTACGTGATTCTGCCTGCCCGTGCCATTCTGCCGCAGTATATCTGCGTTAGGCGGTCGGCAAGTGGTTAAACGGGGCAGTAGCCAATAGCTTTAGTTTCTTAATTTATTCTTAGCATGCGTGGCACTTTGTGCGTCGGATCTGTTCACACGATCGGAATTTCCGACAACGGATTTTGTTGTCAGAAAATTTTAAAGCAGGCTCTCAAACTTTGTGTGTTGGAAATTCCTATGGAAAATGTGTGATGGAGCCTACACATGGATGGAATTTCCGACAACATGGTCCTATCACACATTTTCCATCGGAAAATCGGACCCCGTGTACAGGGAATTACAGGTTCAGAGAGGGCCTTAACTAGAAAAGTTAAATACCCTTGGTTAAATAAATAAGGTAAAATGCTATGGGCCCAAGAATGAGTTGTCAAATCCACTGAGATAAAAGATTGGGAAAGAGCCTGTACCTTACAAAGCCCTTCAGACTGCACAAACGGAATCAGACTGCAGAAATGAAAGCCAGACAAATCATTCAAAATTCTAAAATGTTGATTGGCAAGGTCTACTGCTCCACTGACCATGTTCCCTGAACCAACCAGTTCTTCAGAACACCTTCCCAGCCAAATCGGCTGGTATCTGTCATTAGAACTTTCCAAGATGTTGGAAGAAAATATTTTCCTGCATCCAGCATCTGGGAAGAGGTCCACCCCTCCAGAGCCAACCTGGCCTTTGGATTCAGATGCATAAGGAGATCCAGAGACTGTGGACTCTTGTCCCAGCCCAACAGAATATTGAGCTGCAACTTCCTGGAGTGGAACTGGACATACGGCACTGCACTGAAGGCAGAGACCCTATTTCCCAGCACCCAATGTATAAGAAAAGTGCGTTTTTTCCTAGAGACCTCTAGGACTTCAACTGAGCTTGGAAGGAAAGGCACCTTTCCTGTGGAAGGCACATTTTGGACTGAGCCAAATCCAGCACTAGGCCCAAGTTTTCAACACCAAGGCTGATTTCTGGAGGAGCAGTACCCAACCCAACTGCTTCAGGACCTGCCCAATTTGACAGATATTTTGACATCAAAGTCTGAGCAGATTGTTGCACCTGCGGCACATTTTTGCTGATGGTAAATTGTGCTCTTTCTCTTCTCTCTGCAGGAGCAATTTTGACTCCCACAAATGATGTATTTTTATTACATGCAGCTGCAACATGCAGTCAGGGCATAATCTAATGGGACTCTGTGGACTCTTACCCAACCCCCATTTTCCATTATATGGCAGATGTAACCTATTTTAAGGGATTTATTTTGAGGTGCTATTCAATGCTATTATCTGTCTTCCTAGATGGATTCCCTTCGGGGGTGGTGAACAAGTGGGAGAGGGACATAGGTACGTTTGAGGAGGAACAGTGGGAGGAGGCCCTACAGGCTGTTCTGATATGCTCCCTCAATGTGGCACAACGCCTGTCCCAGTTATACATTGTCCTTGCGGGTTCATTTCACGCCTGCAAGGATTGCTCAGAATGGGCAGGAATCACCAGGTGTTGGCTTGCAGTTGCACTGTGTCTGTGTGTTGTGTTGAAATGTCCGCAGCAGACTTTTTTTTTCTAAGTCTGCAGCTGCTACTACGCTGCTCTCTGCTCTGTCCTGACACTGTCCTGTGTCCTCTGCTCGGTAGCTCGGCCTTACCACGCTCCTTGTCACTGATTGGCTTCCTGTGTAGTGTGTAGGTGTGTTGTTGTAGATGGATCCACCCACTCAAGTGCGAGCCGCCGAGTCATATGCTGGTAGTCTGCCGCTATGTAGATCCTGGCCGACACTGCCACCGCCCACTCAAGTGCGAGCCGCCCAGTGATATGCTACCTGTGCCTAGGCAACATAAGAACCGCGAGGAACTACAGGTTACAGCAGTTAATGGCAGCAAGGACTCCCAGGAGGAGGAGCATTTATTTATTACTAATTTGCTGGAAAGATATGTCTCTTTAGTGTATTATGTTGTTATTATCATGACTAAAATACAGAGATAATTCATGTCTTCTTCACTTTGTATTAGAAGTTACTACTCAGGCCAGGCGTACCAGACCAGTCCATGCCCATATAATTTATATAGCCTAGAGAATGCAATGTACATCTTTTTGTATTGCAATACATCTGTTGTGGCCAACTGAAGAACACCACTTTATAGAGAACTTTTACTCCATAGGGTACTGCTGAGCAAACTGTTTTGGAGGTGAAAACACCTCACTGGGATGGGCCAAATCAGCATACTTCACTTTCTGCAAATAAGGATGCACAACAAAGGGTTTGGAAATTTTTGGGTGTTGCCAGGATCCAGATCCAGTGACTAATAGCCCGTACACAGGATCCGAATATCGTACGAAAACTGTCGTCCAAGGAAGAATCGTACGATTTTCGGATCGTGTGTACACTACTTTCGACAGCCAATCACGATAGTTCATCTGATATTATTCGATCGGACATGCACGAAAAATTTCCTCGTATGATTCCAGATCGTACAATTTTTGTTTAGTCAGTATAGTTGTCGTCCGAAAATACAATACAAATACATTACCACACATGACATCACTTCTGATTTTTTTTTCTATCGTACGAGAATTTTTGTGACTTTACCTATTCAATTTCTACTTGCGACTATTAAGCGAAAAAGGTCGTACAATCTGTCGTACGATATTCGGATCATGTGTACGAGCCATTAAGCCCTGTACACACAGGTCTAATATTGTCCAAAATCAGTCAGTACAGTAGATAACTGGCCAACATTTGGCCCGTGTGTACAGGTCCTTGTTTGATAGAAGACCGATCGCATGACCGGCTTCTGACGAACAAGCATGCTGGAAAACCAGAAGCCGATCAGAGCTCTCAGCCGATGGCTGCAAGCACTGACCGGTGTGTTCTGGTGGGGGGGGGTGTTCCCCTTGTCAGAACACAATAGCTCAGATGTTAGCTAGACTAACATCGCATCGTTAGTACAGGACCTCTTTGCGAGCTCCTCGGTTATTTTTTGTTTTAATTCATGTACCAGGCTTTAGAGTGTTTTTTTCTCTTTGACCCACAAATCAGTTTTTTGTTTTGTTTTCCTTTGTATAGTTTCATGTTAAAGATTAGGTCATTTTTCAGTTAATTCTGTAACCTTAACCACTTGCCTACTGAGCACTTAAACCCCCTTCCTGCCCAGGCCAATTTTCAGCTTTCAGCGCTGTTATGCTACACTGTATCCAAATGAAATTTTTATAATTTTTTTTTTTTTTACACAAATAGAGTTTTCTTTTGGTGGTATTTAATCACTACTGCAATTTTTTTTTTTGCTAAACAAAACAAGACCAAAAATGTTGAAAAAACAAACAAAACAGTTTTCATAATTTGTTATAAAATTTTGCAAACAGGTCATTTTTCTCCTTCATTTATGTGCGCTGAGGCTGCACTGGTGGGCATTAATAGGTGGCACTGATAGACAGCATTGATTTGCAATGGTGGGCATTGGCAGGTGGCACTGGTGGGCACAGATGAGGTGTGGCAGGGGCTCTCCATGTTCGGGACCGATGTCCCTCTGACAGAAGCCGGTGATCGGCTTTTTTTTTTTTTCCTCAAGTTATCAGCGTGAGGAAAAAAAATAGCAGATTACCAGCTCTGGCTGACAGCTGATCACATAGTAAGGGGGTCGGGATCGGCCCATCTTTCTCGGCTATAGCGTGGGCACAAAGGGGTTAAACACAGGTTGTTATATGCGCTTTATTAAAGTGTTGCTAAACCCAGGACCCTGCATTCACTATATCTGGTCTCCTACAGTACACAGAACATGGAAATGCAATCATTTTAGTAAATATAAACTGCTAAATACCCTTTCTCATCAGCAGTATATAGCAATCTTATGACTTCTATCAGTGTCTGGGTAAAGCTTGTAGAAGGAGTTTTCATTCTCCTCTGACTGTCTTATGAGGCTGCAGGACCCCTGACCCTTCGTTTGGATAGTGCTACTTAGCCCTGTGCTGAGCACATGCACCCGCCCAAGAAAAAAAAGAACCCTCTAGCAATACACAACAAAACTTGCAGAGTAACTTCAATTGCTCTGTACTATCAGGAGATGGATCCAGGACAGTGGAAGAAGGGGAGGATCAGAGAAGACAGGAAACAGCCTTTTTACACAATTCGGAGGATTAACCCCTTAGGTTCCACAGTAAGTATAACAAGCATGCTTTACTGCATATACAGACTGATTTTACTCTTGTGGGTTTAGTAACACTAACTATATTTTGTTCTTCAGTTGACAAAAGCCAGATTCACACTTCGCTGATGCATTATTGCGCCCCTTACTCGAACTCATGTTACCTGTGTTTGGTGGGATATAGTGCCATTCATTCATAATGGATGTGCATTGCAGCATGATGGCAGAAACTGTACATGCATCATTTTTTGCGCATTTCAGTGTGGCAGTCCATTCATTTTTGTTTTGGATAGAGTGAGGAAGGGTTTCTTTTTATTGCCATCTGTGTTCCCACTGGAGTGATCTCTTACTTTCTGTCCCAGGTGGCACCAATTACCAAAATAAGACGCAAGGAACATTTTCCTCACAGAAATAATTACCATAGGGAGTTTTTAGCTTTCCCACTCCGATAGAAAAAAATTTTTTGTTCCTGTTGGAGAGAGCTCCCTGTATTTTCTGTTCTAGTGAAAGTGGAGTCACTGGTACGGGATATGAGGTTACAATTCTCCAGGGGGCACAAAGACAGCAAAAAAAAAAAGTTGAAAACATACTAATTCTTTCCCCATCCTAAAAAATTTTTTTGGTTGAACCGCCATTCTATTCCTGTGCTCCTCCATACAACAAGGACAGGCTGAGCGAGTTTTAGGAGAGACTGCAGAACATCATTCCGACACCAATCCCATCCCCAGACAGATTTAGGTCCGGTAGGTGGGACTTCTACCTTCCCAACTTCCACCCTTACCACAAAATATACAATATTTCAAAGCTAAAAAATTGCATTTCTACAATTACTTTGTTCAGGCTAAATGGAAGTTTATTCTGGTATTATTAAAATGCCATTTTACTTTAACTGGATTCAGAAAAACGAACTTCCTCATTATCCTGTTTCCAGAAGTGAAATCAAATTGTGTTTACAATACAAACACCAAAAGTGTGGCACAACCTCGCATCCGGATGAGGAAGATCAGGAGATTAGTGATGATAATAGTCCTCATTACAGTAAACAGTTTCTCGTTTGGACAAGCCCAGTGAGAGCCATTACACTAATTAACAAGCCCTTCAGGTCCAAAACACATACAGAGTACTGGGGTTCCAGGTCTGTAAAAGTAATTTTCCCCTTAAGAAACTCCTTTCTTTGGGAAGCAAATCTGAAAAGGCTGGAGGTAAAAAGTACATACCAGCAACAGCCTTCCTTCTCACGGACAAATCCTGGGTTGTTCTGATGCTTCCCGGCAGAGTCGAGCTTGCCACTAAGCCCCATTCCCACAGTCCTATTGACCCACCACTCTGATGGGCTAGCAAATAGGAAAGTGCAGAAGGTAGCAGGAGACATTCAAACTTCAACAATACCAGGAAGTGCCAAAGCTTTGCCTGTCAGAACACCCTACCTGGAATTTGGCCCTGACGGGAGAAGGATGCTGCAGGTATGCTTTTTAACACACTAGTTGACTGTCTGGCATGTCGATTGACGACCGTCTTGGTACTTTGATTCAGTAACCTGGAATCAGCATGCAGGAAAGGATTTTTGATCCTCCTCAGGGACTAAAAAAGATTTAAAGCCAGACCATCAACAAAACAGCCAGTTGGTATTTTTTAGAAAGTGGTTACCAATGGTAGCTCCTGTATTCCCCATCACTGTAGTCTTCCCTGGAAATGTACCCAGAAAGTCCTATAAAGCTTGTAAGCGAATAGTACTTCTAAACTGCAGATAACTTGTGGTGCCTCAGAGTGGCTTTTCAAATCAATAATCCAAAGCTAGGGCCTGACCTAACCAATCAGTTCTGGTAGAAGACTGGTGAATGGTGGGGGATGGAGCACAGCTGCAAGAGGAGGGGCTTAGTACTCACCTATGTAGAAGTCAAGATCGTTGAGTCCTGCCTTAACCCATCGAAGGCTCCTGGCTTAGATGGTCTTCTCCCCTAATTTTATAAAACCTAAAGCGAAACTCTGGTCCCCAAACTACACAAATTATTTTCCCATATTTTCAAATCCAGCTCCCTACCTAAATCAATGAGTGAAGCCTTCATAGTACTCATACCCAAACCCAGTAAAAATCTGGAATTCCCTGAATCATATCACCCAATATCCCTCCTTCAATTAGACATTAAGATCTTGGCCAAGGTCCTGGCGCTACGATTGAATAAAGTGATCCTCTCCATAATCCATCAGGACCAGACTGGGTTTATGCCAGCAAAAAAACATGGCATTTAACCTGCACAGGCTATATATGAACATGCAGGCCAGAAATGACCAGATAGGATCCAGAGTTGTGGTGTCTCTAGATGCTGCAAAGGCATTTGACTCTGTAGAGTGGGACTATCTCTGGGAGTGTCTGGCACGGTTTGGATTCGGGCCCAATTTTACCAAGTGGATCCAACTCCTCTACCAAGATCCTTGCGCCAGGGTGTTGGTTAATGGGAGGATCTCTGGCGCCTTCCACTTTTCCAGGGGCACGCATCAGGGATGCCCATTGTCTCCCCTGCTATACGCCCTGGTGGTGGAACCTTTGGCATCCTCCCTAAGAACACACTCAGGAATCAAGGGTCTGCAATGCAGACACTTGACAGAGACAGTGAGTCTATATGCAGACAACATGTTACTTTACTTAGAGGACGCTGGCCCTTCCCTAATGATAGCCCTAGAAGTAATACAAAAATTTGGAAAATACTCAGGCTTGAAAATCAATTGGGACAAATCCCAGGTCCTTCCCCTTGATATCGGTGCGGTGCCCCCATGGAAACCCAAGCCTCCTCCCCCCTCATTCGAGTTAGTTCCATGAAATACCTGGGCATAACAATCACCCGCTCCCTGGATGATTATGTCAAGCTGAACATAGAGCCCTTGTTCGGAACCCTAAAAACCAAGACACAGACGTGGGCCAAACTTCCCCTTGGAGTAATGGATCCCATAAACCTAATCAAAATGGTATTACTGCCCAAGTTCCTATATGTACTGTGGCATGCCCCAGTGTACCTACCCCTGAGGGTTTTCAAATCTATAGAAGCCATTCTAAATAAATTCTTTTGTGTGGGGCAAAACCCGACACAAATTTTCTTGGCAAGTGCTGAAGAACCCCACTGAATTAGGGGGCACAGCACTGCCAGACTTTAATTTGTATTATTTGGCAGCACAACTGTCCCACTTCTTTTATCTGGATAAAAATGATAAGGACCAGTATTTGGCCCTTGTCTGCTCCCCATACACAAGTATCCATACCCACCCCCTTCCAGCTTCTCTTCAGGGACCTGGCAGATCCTTGGACGTTGGGAAGCTGAAGGGGACTACTCTATAATCACTGTAAAATATGGAAGTGGTAAGACGCAGGCTTAAGACCCCTCCTACGCACTCAGACACCCCTCTGGGACAACACAGGCCTAAAAGAATTACTAACGATACCAGACCATAATCTTTGGATTACTCAGGGTGTGATAAGCCTAACAGATGTATTTTGTGGTAATAGCCTGAAGTCATGCCAACAACTCAAAGATGAATTTAATCTCCCTAATTCTATGTACTTTCGTTACCTCCAGCTCCGCCAAGCCTTACAGACTCAATTTCGAGATAAGCCGCCCGCCCCCCCCCCTCAACCTGCAACAATTGGACATTCTGTAATAACTGGGCCGGAATCTCCAAAACGTTCAAATTTCAATATTTTACTATTCTCTCCTTCGCCCAACTGCAACAACACTCGCCTATCGATTGAAAGATCGTTGGACTGGGGACGTGGGGGAGATAGAGGATGACGATGGGAGGATGCATTTGATACGTGTAAAAAAGTCTCTCCCAAGTTTTCAAACCGTCTCACACAATTGTACATCATACACAGGTCTTTTCTGACCCCTCTACGCCTGGCTAAATATAGAACAGACCACAGCCCACTATGCCCCAGATGTGGTAGCTCCACCGGCACCTTCTTTCATATCATTTGGTCCTGATTACTGGTCCCACATAGTGAAATCTATACATGACAAGATGGGGTCTCCCCTTACATTATGCCCTAAACAATGCCTACTGGGAATAGTCCCAGACTCGGATAAATTTCACTATATATTTTTACAAGAAACGCTATTTACAGCCAGACTGCTCATAGCGCGTAAATGGCTCAGGGCGCTGCCACCAACACTCCAAGAACGGATATCTGCAGTGAATAGTGTTCTGCCTTATAAAAGGGAACTCTACTTCCACAGGGGATGCCCAGCCAAGTATGGGAAAATTTGGGACACTTAGTTAGACACTGCATCCACAAGCAATGAGATAGCCGAATAATCCTCCTTATTGTGAACAATCTTTATGTTGAACAATCACTCCTTATAATGTACCTAGTGTGTTGGAATACCCACGTTCACAGAATCAGATAATTAACTATGTGCATAACAATAGACCTTCACGAGTTCTCCAATGTATGACATGTCCTTATCTTTACGTTAGCCTGTTCGCGGACTGTAATACCATTGTCAATACCCTGTAAATATGTATTCTTCTCGAAAAAAAAACAAGTTATTTGTTAAAAAAAAAAAAAAAAGAAGTCAAGATCCTAAGTACAATATGTGACTGGAATCCGTATGTCAGAAAGAAAGCATTGATTCAAACACTACTAGCAGTATTGTTAGTTTAGGCACCTTTTAGGTTGTAATACAGAATAAACACTTTACACACAATGCACAACCCCCAAAACTGCCACTCAAACCACAATATGCTTCAAAACAGCAGCTCCTAATCACAATGGGCAACCAAATCCACACACATCACATGCAACAGTGATGTAATTATAGATTCAAATAAAGTGAATAATATATCCAATTAAAGTTCAAAGTGTGCAAAACATGGTATGTCAGGGGCATTATGGTAGTTTAGTGCACTGTTTGTACTTACGGAATGTGAGTGTCCATTTGTAGTTGGTTTATCCTTTTAATGATAAAAGCATTATTAACCCATGTGATGTTTTTTTTCTGTTGAGCTTTACAATTTGGGGGCGATGCTTTTTCTAACTTACTTATAGTTTGGCGTTCACAACTGTCGACGAGTGCGTTTCTACTGAATGAAGGTGCACAAGGAGCAGCACAAGGGAATTTTTCATCAACGCAACTGAAACTTTGATAATTGCGATTTAGGAATTTTTACCAACTTTACATTATATTTATACCATGTTTTGAACACTTTGGATACATTTTTCACCTTATTCGGTTTTATTTTTGAATGTACAATTACATGACCGTTAAATGCGATAACTTGGGAGTTGGATATGTCTGCTCTTTTGTTGTATACTTTTGAGGTTCAGGGCAGGCTTATCTTAAATCAATTTCTATGTGTTTTTGTGCTGCTCCCACTTAGCACATCACACCAAAGAAAGAGCTCCCCCTCTCATTAAGCCTTCAAAAGTTGTTGAGAACCACGCTTCACATATTCCTCTTCTTCAATTTGGTTGACTAAATTACAGGATCCACCCACCACATTGAGCTGTGCCTGGCTGACCTGTTAGTGTAGCCTATTGTCAATCAAACATCCCAAAAAAAAAAAAAGTGGCAAGTGCTGACAGACAAACATGGAACAAGAAAGCATGAACCACACGTTATGTTCTCTATAAAGATCACTTTGCATTTTTCTCTGGAAAATCTACTATCTTACATGAAAACAGAAATATACAGAAACAAAGTCCCAAAGTTAGTCCACCTCTAAATCTTTTTCAAATACATCCACTTGCGTGTATGACCTCCATGCTTTTAGATTACAAGTTTTTAATATTGTTCCCATTTGCTGCCCTGGTCCCAGTTCAAAAGTCTGTGGAAAGTCCTTTCCTTTCTTTCTTTCATAGATGGTGTGCATGATCTGCTCCCATTTCACAGGGGATACCAGCTGTTTGGCAAGGAGATGCTCAATGGTTGGGCCTTGCCTGTACTTCCTTCCATCAACATTACAGTAAACATTAACTAGAGATCTCTTGAATGTCAAACCATTCAGTGCTTCTGCCAGAGGTTCCACAGCAGGTTCCATTAAACGGGTGTGAAAGGCGCCGCTTACTGGTAGCAGCTTAGTCCGAAAAAAGTTATACTTGCGGGAATTGTTCTGAAGGAACTGAATGGCCTGGAACACATAAGAAATGTTACAGTTTATATCACTGATAACCTTCTGAAAGACTAAACCTGAGAACAAAAACATTATATATTTCAACTTACCAGTGCTTAGAGGTGGGGACTGTATTTATTTTTGAGTTGTTTTCTATGGTTGCACCGATATCAGTGCCGATACTAAGCATTTGCATGAGTACGCGTGCAAATGCTCCGATGTCTGAAATCAAAAACCCCAAATTAATGGGCTCAAATCTCACTGCAAAGAATCACTTATGATTTGAACAGGAATATGCTGCGATTCCTGTCCAAATCACATGCAGTTTCCCCCACTGCTCCTGTGTGAACCCAGGTTTTGTCATAGGTACTTCAGCCTGGGTTCACACGGCAGTGGTGCAGGAAACCGCATGCAATTCTTTGCAGTGCAATTTGAGCCCATTCATTTTGTATGGGCTCAAATTGCACCACAAAAGGTATTGATACTCTGTATCGGCGAGTACATAACATAATCAAAAGTATCTGTGCTCATACTCACTGGTAAAAAAACTGGTATCGGTGCAACCCTAGTTTGTTCCCTTTTATTACCACATTCTCCTGCCTGTAACACAATTCCTGTACTAAAAGGAATGCTCACTGCACTAGATCTATTGAGGAGGAACTGGGTCAACAAAGGCAGAACAAGTATTATTATTATTCTTCACGATTTATATAGCGCCAACAGTTTACACAGTGCTTTACAATGTAGGGGGGACAGCACAATTACAGTACAATACAGAAGGGAAAGGAGGGCCCTGCTCGTAGGGCTTACATTCTAAAGGGAGGGAGTGGTGGTACAAAAGGTAATAGATGCGGGGAATGATTTGATGGGGTTGTTAGGTGGGTGTGGGATAGGCTTCCCTGAATAAGTGAGTTTTTAGGGATCTCCTAAAGGTGGACAGGTTAGGGGCTGATCGGATATAACGGGGCATGGAATTCCAGAGGATGGAAGAGGCTCTGGAGAAGTCCTGAAGACGAGCATGAGAGGAGGTAACAAGGGAACTAGAGAGCAGGAGGTCCTGGGAGGAGCGGAGGGGACAATTTGGGCGATATCTGCAGATGAGGTTGGTGATGTAGCTGGGGGTGATGTAGCGGATGGCCTTGTATGTTGTGGTTAGCATTTTGAATTTTATACGGTGGGATAGGGGAAGCCAGTGAAGGGATTGGCAGAGAGGGGCAGCAGTCACAGATCAATTATTGAGGAGTATTAGTCTAGCAGCAGCATTCATAATAAACTGGGGGATAGCCTGCGTAAGGGTAGGCCATTAAGGAGAGAGTTGCAGTAGTCAAGGCGGAAAATAATCAAGAAGTGGATAAGTTGCTTTGTGGTGTCAGGAAGGGTCGAATTCTGGAGATGTTGCGGAGGTTAAGGTGGCCGGATTTAGCCAGTGATTGGATGTGGGGGCTGAAGGAGAGATCAGAGTCAAGGATTACACCCAGCACCGTGGCATGTGTGGAGGGACCAATGGTTGTGCTGTTGATCTTAATGGTAAAGTCATGGGGGGGGGGGGGGGGGGGGGGCGGGAAGGAGGAAATATTACGAGTTCAGTTTTAGAAAGATTGAGTTTGAGAAAGTGGTGTGACATCTATACCGAGATGTCATTCAGTAAGTTTGAGATCTGTGAGGAGATCGAGGGGGTGAGTTGAGGAGTGGAGAGATAGATCTGGGTGTCATCAGCATAGAGGTGGTATTGGAAGCCATGGGAGGTTATCAACTGGCCCAGGGAAGAGGTATAGAGCGAGAATAGGAGGGGCCCAAGGACAGAGCCTTGGGGTACCCCAACAGAGAGAGGAAAAGGAGTAGGGGAGATGGAGTTGTAAGTGACATTGAAAGTGCCCTGAGATAGGTAGGGGGAGAACCAGGATAAAGCAGAATCACATAGGCCAAGGGAGTGTAGTTTGCTGAGGAGGAGCAGGTGGTCAACTGTGTTGAAGGCAGCAGAGAGGTCTAAGAGTATGAGTATGGAGTAATAAAGTAATGTCCAGATTCAATTTTCTTCATACTCTTATGTCCCCTTTTATCAGCGCTTGGTACAGTTGCACAAATTGTGTACTGGACGGATAAAATTGTAATGATCCTGAGGGATAATTATTCTGATAATTGCTGAAAATGCTGGTTAATTTATCTATGGGGGAGCAGCATTGTCACCCAGAGAAGAATTCTGGAAAAATCAACGGATTATGTTATTGCAATTACCAAGCAGATAAAAATAAATGTTTTCAAAGGTATATTAAACAGACCAAATGGGAGTAAATAAGAGAAGTTCAGGGTTAGGGTTTATATACATTTTAAATTATCTGTGTCTAAAACAAACCCTCTTACCTCCATATGTCCTGCAATCACTCTGCCATCTGGAAACAGATAATTGGCCACCTCGCACACCGGGTCCGTAATACCCAAAGTAAGACAGTGGTCCTGGGCCTCGGCGCAAGCCATGCTGTATTTTGTCTTGGAGTTCCCAATCACAGAGAGCATGCCACTCTGTATGGCTTCAGAGGCCTTCTGCATAGCTTCTGCCCTCACTTTTACTGCATACAGAGCTACAATACAGAGATATTCCAAGATGAATTCTACTCATCAATGAAAGACATGTACATCATAGAGTCTTCACATTTTACTTTCCACAAATACATCCAAAGCTAGCTCCCTTTTGACACCCCCCATACTAATTAGGTTTTAGGTTCTCAGCCAGGGCTAATTTGCATAGCTTCAGTGTACAGCTGCTTCATAAACTAAATTAACTATGACAAATTACAGTATTTTCACTGCAGCTGTAAGGGGAAGCAAAGCAGGCAAAACCTGTCAATCACCCCCCCCCCCCCCCCAAGCAACAGCTCTTAATATGTGCAACTGGGAGTGAGCTCAAATGCAGAGATCTCCATACGCTAACCCCCCCCCTCCTATTCAGATATTACCTTTAGCTGAAATATTGTGTAGTGTAGGGTTGGTTTATGTGTCAGGTTTAATCAGAAGGGTTGACAGAAGAATAGAGTTGTGTGGGGATGCTTGTGCCTTGGTTTCAATACCTGACAGGAGTGCCTGACAGGTTCATTCTTTTCTCCTGAAGCAGTCCCAATGAGTTCATCCTTTGGGTCAGGAGCTGATGCAAATGGTCTATATCTTATAAAAAGTGTGGCAAAATTTTTCAGTGTGTTATAATATATATTTGTGTGTGAATGTGTGTGTCTATGTTTGTCCAACATACAATGGATCTGTGATATATCATAATTTAAAGTATATAGTACTATCTTTTTAGTTTTGGATAAAGAAAAAAAGGGCTGAAACCCCTGCCAGTTTTTTTTTTTTTGTTGCTGTCTATGTGGAAGTGTGGAAGGAACTTCCTGTCTCAGAGACACAGCAGAGAATTAAAGAAAATCTGGTGAATTACCTTCCTAGACAGATCAGGTGCCACTGGAAGATTTCCTTTTATCTCTTATGTTCTGGGGATAACTAACATTTCAGATTTCTAATCACTTTCTTTTTTGGTGACAATGGTCAGTAAAAACAGAGAGGGCAATCACCCAAATGGGAACACAAAGTATTAAAAACTTAAAATCCAGTCTAACCATTCCTTGCTCTAAAACACCTTTTTTTGAGGTAAAAGATTTTGCCTTGAGATGCACTTTAAATGCTCACATTTTTCACGATAATGCTAAAATGCAACCAGTCTGCAATTTCTTGTGACACCACAAGGTGTCACGACTGCATCAAAGCCTGAGGCTACCAAAGGGGTAAGAGTCATTTTATTGATTTTCCACTAGAACCGACTGTGAATCTTGACTAATAATTCCTTGTCTTCCAGGTATGTTTACAAGTTCTAGTGTTCAAGGGGTTTAAACAAGTTGCTGTTGCAGCCATGAGTGTGTTTTTCTAAGCTGATGATCAGCTTTCATGTAAAAGTGAACCAGGCGGCTCACTTTTACAGTACCAAGAAGGTGCTGACCCACCCCACCCTGTGCTGCTAGCCACGGTGGTTCCTGGGCATTCTTGTTCTTCCAGGAAACCTGGGATCGCAATAAAAATGCCCCAATACATTGTGCAGGAGAAGATCGAGGGACATTTGTTCTCTGCAATGAAAAAACCCACCAGTGATACGCATTACATCACTTCTATGTTCAGAGATGTCTTGCTCCAGTTTCTCTGCTGCAGAGCTTAAACTGCGGCAGGGAGAAGCAGCATAGGGAGTCAATAAATTTATCTGCACTGTTCATGTGCTAGCAATAAACATTCTGATAGCAGGAGAGAGCAAAATGACACAGAGAGATGAATTCATCAGTCCGCTGCTTCTCCTTTCACTGTACGAGGTAGAGTATCACAGAGCCACTTTCTGTTCTTTTTTTTTGCTACAGTTCTTTCACGTAGTATGCCTTTGACTACATCGTCACTCATGGGTAATCTGATACTCTATATAAAGCTGAGCTTCAGGTAAACAATGGAATGGGATGAGTGGCAGTGCTGGGGGGGGGGGGGGATGAGTGGCAGTGCTGGCAGGGAGCTGGGATGAGTGGCAGTGCTGGCAAGGATTCAGGATGGGTTTGTAGTGCTGGCAAGGAGTTGGGATGGGTGGCAGTGCTGGCAAGGAGCTGGGATGGGTGGCAGTGCTGGCAGGAGGATAGGGTGAGTGGCAGTGATGGCGGGGGGGGGGGGGGATGAGTGGCAGTGCTGGCAGGGAGCTGGGATGAGTGGCAGTGCTGGCAGGGAGCTGGGATGAGTGGCAGTGCTGGCAGGGAGCTGGGATGAGTGGCAGTGCTGGCAGGGAGCTGGGATGAGTGGCAGTGCTGGCAGGGAGCTGGGATGAGTGGCAGTGCTGGCAGGGAGCTGGGATGAGTGGCAGTGCTGGCAGGGAGCTGGAGTGAGTGAGTGGCAGTGCTGGGGAGGGGGGGATGGGATGAGTGGAAGTGCTGGCAGGTAGTTGGGATGAGTGGAAGTGCTGGCAGGGAGTTGGGATGAATGGCAGTGCTGGCAGGGAGTTGGGATGAATGGCAGTGCTGGCAGGGAGTTGGGATGAATGGCAGTGCTGGCAGGGAGTTGGGATGAATGGCAGTGCTGGCAGGGAGTTGGGATGAATGGCAGTGCTGGCAGGGAGTTGGGATGAATGGCAGTGCTGGCAGGGAGTTGGGATGAATGGCAGTGCTGGCAGGGAGTTGGGATGAATGGCAGTGCTGGCAGGGAGTTGGGATGAATGGCAGTGCTGGCAGGGAGTTGGGATGAATGGCAGTGCTGGCAGGGAGTTGGGATGAATGGCAGTGCTGGCAGGGAGTTGGGATGAATGGCAGTGCTGGCAGGGAGTTGGGATGAATGGCAGTGCTGGCAGGGAGTTGGGATGAATGGCAGTGCTGGCAGGGAGCTGGGATGAATGGCAGTGCTGGCAGGGAGCTGGGATGAATGGCAGTGCTGGCAGGGAGCTGGGATGAATGGCAGTGCTGGCAGGGAGCTGGGATGAATGGCAGTGCTGGCAGGGAGCTGGGATGAGTGGCAGTGCTGGCAGGGAGCTGGGATGAGTGGCAGTGCTGGTGGGGGGCGGGGGATGGGATGAGTTGCAGTGCTGGTGGGGGGTGGGATGATTGGCAGTGCTGGCAGGGAGCTGGGCTGATTGGCAGTGGTGGCAGGGAGCTAGGATGAGTGGCAGTGCTGGTGGGGGCAGGAATGGGATCAGTGACAGTGCTGGGGGGAGTTCTGATCAGCCACTAAGGTGCTCTTGATCAAGGTCATCTGCTGATCTGAGAATTGTAGTGGGGACTTTTAATGGCAACTCTAATCACAGGGATTCGACGACCCCTGGCAAATCGTCATTCGATCCCCAGGTTGAGAACTGCTGATATAGACACACAAATGAAATACATACTGTATATAGGAGTGGTTTTACCTGCCAAAGGGTTTGTTTTCTTTTCCATCCATTTCTGAGAGTTACACAGCTCTGCCACACAGCACAGCACTATCTACTAGGGCAGAAGACCTGTTTTTTATCCCCTTCAGTTCAATAACACGCACAGGTCTTGCCCCAGTTCAATAACACGCACAGGTCTTGCCCCCCTGCCAGCCTGTGATTAGACAATGAAAGGAGATGCAGCAGGCTGATGGGCTCATCTCTCTGGACTCTGTTCTCTCTCCTATCAGCATGCTCCTGGCAAAATAAAACTACCAAGTGGCTCCTTGTGCTGCTTCTTTCTCCCCCAGTCCGTGCTCTGCTGTACAGGGACTGCAGGAGGCTTATACAAGGTCCTATTCAGGCGCTTACACATTTAAAAAAATACTATTCATGCATTACTAAATATAGAGCTGCAATCATTTGTGTCTTTTTAATCTGCTTGGAGGTCAGCTTTAAGGGCCCATTTACATTAGTGTGTTGCAATAACGTACAGTACCGCATTTAACACAGTGTGGGGTCTTGCTTTTAATGTGAGTGACATCCTAATGCAGCACAGTACAATGCATTTGTGCCTTACAGATCCTGATTCACATCTATAGATTGTGGCACACTGAGCTACAAGTTAAAATGCTGCTTGACCCTTATGTGTTCTATGTGAATTGGCTGCCTAAGTGCAACACGTTAATGGACAAAATACGACGAATTAACTTGAGTGCAGTAACGCACCCATACAGTGTGAATGGGTCCTAAAAGATTTTTCTCTAAATGTCTTTAAAACTTTATAGAGCTGTTCCAGCTTTCTGGTTACCAACTAACCATTTCTGCATCCTTACCTTCTGTAAAATCTAAAACACCAGCGCACACAAGTGCAGCATACTCCCCAACACTGAATCCCGCCATCGCAATACACTTCTCTAGAGCCTAAAAAAAAAAAAACACAGAATGTCAGGTTTTAGCCTGGTCTCATAACATCTGCTAAGATTGGTAAAATGCAGTTTAAAGGGATGGGGAAAGCGGCTCTTCAAACTGTATGCAAGCCAATTTTGTTTTTAATAGTTTTGAATGGAGGGAAAAAGGTTGGAACCTCTTTTCGGTTTTTATTCCCATCTGTATGCCAGCTGGGGGGGGGGGGGGATTCACTCTCTGTATTGGTGCTGGTGTCCATTGTCTCCATTATTAACAGGAAATCCAAAAATGCTAAAGCTGTCACAGGACCAGGAGTTGAGAGGAAATATTCCAGTGGGGACACCTGTTCTGGTGACAATGGAAGATAAAAAGATTTGCCCTTGCTTTTATGAGATTTCCTCTCGCTTCCTGTTGTGTTTCTAGGACAGGAAGCGAAGGGAAATCTCTCGAATGGATTTAGTAAACCCTTTTCCTGAGTATATATTGATAAACATTGAAATTATAGAAAGGCTTATCCTAAGGCAAAGAGCTAATTCTATGGGCTGATTCAACTGTGCAAATTGGCAGAGAGCCAACAGCAGGGTGAAGAGACAGAAACAAGGAGCCCTCTTATGCTGGTTTGGCTCCAAGTTCCACTTTTAAGAATCCTCCCCCCTCCGCTAACAGAGGTCCCCACTCCCTGCCCACAACCTCTTGGGACACATCACAGGTCCCCAAGAGGCTGCGAGTCCATTTAACAAAGTACAGCGTGACTCACATATGTGCATTGGGAAGCCGCAAGGACTCACAGCCGGCTTTCCAAACGAGACATGCCGGCGCTGGAAACCCGAAGACCAACGAAAAATCAGCTTGGGTGAGGATGGCGCTGGATCCCTGGACAAGTAAGTGTCCATATATTAAAATGTCAGCAGTTACACTATTTGTAGCTGCTGATTTTTAATGTTTTTTTCTACAGACTGAAGAACCTCTTTAAAGTAGTTATTCATCCTACCTGGATACTAAAGACCTGTGCATCAAACACATGCCATGGTTTGTTTTTTTTTTTAAATATTGTTTTGACCGTTTTTGGCTCTCAGTTCTGACCTCCTGCATCTTTTTTGTGGACATGTCCTGCGTTTCAACAACAGTTGAATGTAATTGTTAAAAGTCGGCTTCCTGATGGGGACAAAGGTAAAACATGCCTAAGCAAATTACTGTTGGTACGGTCGCTTATAGTCTTCATCAGAAGCACATGTGAAAGAGTGACAATGCAGGAAAACAGTTGGAAGACAAGGACAGAGCTGTCACCCTATAACAGGCAGAGTCTGAACAAGGACTTTCATGGCAGCGTCACCAGGAAGTCATTTAATATAAGCTGATTTAAAAAGTAAAAATAGTTTTGAAAGTAGAATTAAAAAGTATGCAGATCAGTATTTCTGATTTCACTTCAAGTCATTGAGCCAAAGTGGAGAAACCAGTGACAAGCATCTAGTATTTTCCCAAGGCCTGCCTTTCTCTTAATGCATTTTTATTTTAGGCTGTTCAAATCTTGTTTATTTAAGATGCATTGTTGGTGTGGTGCAATAAAAAAATTCTGTTTGCTGCTGCTTTGATGCACTTTAATCATAATGTTTTACATAGAATTCAATGGTAAAGCATGTAAAACACACTGCACAGGTGCGAACTGGGATTTAAAGAGATCCTGGCACCAGACTTTATATTTCAACAACAATCTTCACATAATACACATGCATTTATTGTATTTTATGCATGTTATTTACCCGTAAAAGCCTCCCTTGTGTAAAAATCTAGAAGTCCTGATACTGCTGCTGGGTGATGCCATCTTGAATGTGTTGTCACTTGTCAGCAGCCCCAGAGCTGTCACTCAATTGACACTCTATATGTCTTCAACATAACTTCTCTTCTGGCTGTTACATAAAAGGTCATGTTGGGAGGTGAGGGGTGGAGGAGCTGCATCAGCATAGACAGTAATCAGACACTCCCAGAGGAGGAAAGGGCTAAAGTGTGCAAGGAAGGAGGGGGTTGTGCAAGGAGGGAGGGGGTTGTGCTAGGGAATTTATGCTTGCTGAAGCAGGAAAACACTGCACATAAGTATTTAAAATACTTGGTTTTTCTGTGATTTTACTTACAACTTTATTTGGTGGCAGCGTCCCTTTAACCACGTTAGGATTTACCCAGGCCATTTTTTGTGATACGGCACTGGGTTACTTTAACTGACAATTGCGTGGTCGTGTAATGCTGTACCCAAATAAAATTGATGTCCTTTTTTTTCTCTCAAATAGAGCTTTTGTTTTGGTGGCATTTGATCACCTCTGCGGTAAGGATGAGCTCCAGCGTGTTCGCACAGCCCTCATGCAGAGCCCGCTAGGAAGTCGGCACTGTGCTGCACTAATCACAGGCAGCGAGACATTTCCCGATCTCTGCAGCCGTGTATCGGGACAATGTCTCACTGCTTGTGATTAGCGCAGTGCAGACTTCCTGGTGGGCTCTGCATGTGGGCTGTGCGAACACACCGGAGCTCATCCTTACTCTGCGGCTATAAACAAAGACCGACAATTTTGAAAAAAAAACATTTTACTCTTTCTGCTATAAAACACATCCAATAAAAAAAAAAATCGAATTTCTTCATTAATTTAGGGCAATATGTATTCTGCTACATATTTTTGGTAAAAAAAATCCAAAATAAGTGTATATTGATTAGTTTGCGCAAAAGTTATAGCGTCTACAATCTATGGGATAGACGTATGGACTTTTTATTCGCGATTATTAGCAGGACTGCGACATTGCAGTGGACAAATGGGACACTTTTTGGGGACCAGTGACACCAATACAGTGATCAGTGCTAAAAAAATGCACTGTCACTGTACTGACACTGGCAAAGAGGTTAACATCAGAGACAATCAAAGGGTTAAGTGTGTTCCTAGGGAGTGATTTCCAACTGTGTGGGGGGTTGCTTAACTGGAGGAAGAGGGACACCTGTGTTCCTATTAGCAGGAACACAAGATCTCTCTCTGACAGAACGGCAGTCTGCCTTGCATACATAGACAGTCGTTCTGCCTCTCCTATGAACGCTTGGCAGGTCCTGGGGGCTATCGCGGCCGCTGGACCCGCCGACTGGCTCCCGCTGTGTCCAATCACAGCAGGAGCACAGCTCTGGCGGCGTGCACCCCAGAGCCGACATCAGGAATCACGTAAAGGTACGTGATTTTGCGCTTAAGGGCCACCCTGCCGCAGTATATGTACGGGGGGGGGGGGGGGGGGTCCTTAAGTGGTTAAAGGCAGAGGAAGTGGCAGCTATAAGCCAAATCGATGCCGCTTGAAGGCAGGGAACCCCTTTATATCCCCGAATGGCAGAAATTAACTTACAGACGGGTTTTCCTGGTTCAGCTTCTCAGTGGCAGCCACACAAGTGACAAACATAGCAGGCTGGCAATGGATGGTCTTGTTCAGCACTTCGGCGGGGCCCCGGAGGCACAGATCCAGGAGGTCGTAGCCCAGCACCTTGTGGGCGGTCAGGAACATCGCCCTGACATTGGGGTACTTGAGAAGCCCACCGGCCATGCCCACTGCTTGGCTTCCCTGTCCCGGGAAGAGGAGGACTGTGGTGTCAGTGGGGGACCTCCTGTCTGGTTTAGGGCTCTCCTCATCCTCTTCTTCATCTTTCTGTGTATAAGCTTCCTCCAGTAATGTGTTTATCTCCCCTCTGTCCTTTCCTGACAGCCACCTCTGCCCATTATAAAGCACCCCCCGATGCCTCAGTGCCCTGAGAAGAGCTGAGCCCCCCATCCCTGCCTGTGACATCAACCATGTGTCCCTGTCACACAACTTTTACTAATTCACGTGCACCTCTCTATGCCCTGCAAAGCACTTCCGGGTCTGCAGTACGTCTGGAAATCCTTCCCTATCGGAAACATCACCACTAGCACAAAGGTTCCTAGATACATAAAACTGGCACACATGTGGGTTTTCAAAGGATTTTCCAAACTGTTTAAAACAGAACATTTTAAATGTAAAGTGATATTGGCACTACTCTGTGCAGAGTTCAATAAAATAATCTGCAAAGACTTTAAAATATGGCTTATGTGCTCTGATCATGGGATTTCATAGTAACAATCACACACGCATATATATATATATATATATATATATATATATATATATATATATATATATATATATATATATATATATATATATATTGCAGCTGAGCTTACCAGTTTCTTTTTTCTTTTACCCATTAGTTTCACCTGGTGATCTGGCCAATAAGGTCTCATTTACACATTTTAATCTATTTTTAATTTTATTTTTAGGTTCAATAAAAATGTATTGTTTTAACACAGGTTTAAACAGAATAAAGCATGAATAAGACCGGGGCCTAACATTAGGCAAGCCGGTTAACCAAGTACAGGTGCTTATATATGACAGCACAGTGTGATGAATTCTGTTACATATATAAAGGTTGCTGGACATAATGTTTATTAAATTAACGTATAAACAGTAGCCCATTTTCAAATGTTAATGCCCTGTCGGAAGTTCTGGACGCCCCAAAGGGGATCTGCTGCATCCAGGGTAAGATAAACTGTTATTAAGGCTTATACATTCGATATGGTAATGGTAAAAAAATTAATTCCAGTTCTCTTGGAAGAACTCATGGTGAAAACTCCAGAATACTAGTAATTCCTTGGTGTGGCCAAGAGAGGCCAAGGAGAATAGGTTTGAATGTGCTAAAGGTAGCTGAATAGGAAAGGAAAGTATAAAGTAAAGGAGGTCTGGGGAGGGAGGGGGGGGGGGGGGGGGGCGACAGTGGGCCTTGACCTAATATTAGCATCTTTTTCGGGCATATAGAAAAGCTGTTATATTGAAATTTAAAATCTCAGGTCCCATTAATTGTTGAGAGCCTAGGCTTTAGTTTGTCTGAAGCAGAGTAATGCCTCCAGATGCTCCAAATAAAAGAAAATTTTGTTTGTGTATCTAGTACCTCGGCCTGCATTTCTTCCATGAGCATTACATCGTTTATTTCATTTACCCATTCCACAAGAGAAGGGGAGGCAGTGGTTTTCCAATGTCTTGGGATTAACTGTCTCCCTGCACTGAGAAAAAATTTCAGAAGATTTTAAATTTTATTTTTAAACGTTTTAATCTGTGCCCCATGCAGAGCCGAGTTGCGCCATCATTGGGATGCAAAGGTGTTCCATGCATTCTCCTGCAGGCAGTCCCACAGCTGTCAATTGGGACGCACCAGCTTTATCGACACAGCCACTGCTCCCAGTATGACCATCATGTGGGTGCGGTTGCATGTCCCAAACTCACCCAAGGTGCATTCGGGGCCGTGCTCCCACACAGATGTCACATTGGGAGCAGCAGTCATGTCTATGGAGCTGGTGCGTCAGTTGACAGCTATGGGACTGACCACACAAGAATGTACACAACACCTGTACATCCCCATGCTGATAAAAGACGGCCCTGCACAGAGCACGGGGCACAGATTCAATTTCCCCATTTGAATAAGACCTAAGTCTGTTATTCTTTAACAGATCAAGCTGTCCAGCAAAAGTGTCTGTTAGGGGTTTGAGACAAACCATTTAACAGTGACAGGGGTGCTTACAATGGTGAGCTTTTATTCATCAATGTAAAACCTTTATCCTAAAGGAAAAAACTGTTGCTATATCTGCTTATAAAGTGTTAGCTGGAGTCCAGCTTTAATGCGTTAGTCAAGTGCATCTAAATCTGCTAGTGAATCTAATGCCCCGTACACACGATCCGAAAATCGGACGACAGATCGTCCAACTTACTAGTCGCAAATAGAAATTGAATAGGTTACTTAAGTCACAAAAATTCTCGTACGACAGAAAAAAAAAAAATCAAAAGTGATGTCATGTGTTGTAGTGTATTTGTATTCTATTTTCAGACGACAACTCTACTGACTAAACGAAAATCGTACAATCTGGTATCGTACGAGGAAAATTTTCATGCATGTCCGATCAAAGAATATCTGAGGAACTGATCGGCTCTCGAAAGTGCTTTACTAACAATCCGATTATCGTACGATTGTGTCAAAAGCGGTATTTTTTGTACGATTTTTGAATCGCGTTTACAGGCCATAACACTCCTCTCCCCCCAAGACTGACAAAAGGTAAGCTGTCTACAAGCGTCTCTTTTATTCCTCCATCCAGAGTGCAGACACCCTAAAACAGGATCTGTGTTACTGGATGGATCACAAGGTGAAAATAAAATGAATAAAGCCTAAAAAAAAAGAAAACCAATGCAGTCATCACTTTAGGTTCCAAAATTAAAACAGGCAGACAGGCAGGTTTTTTTAATGCAGAAGAGACTTACCTGCCTGTCCGCTCAAGCACAGGTCACTGCACAAATTCAGCAATGTCGAATCGGATGTCACCTTGGCCTGCCGAACCTGGCCATGTCAGCGACCATCGGTGAGTTCCGGGGACAGCGCATCGCTGGATTCAAGGTCAGTATAGTTCAGCTTTAAATATAATTATGCTTGGGTTTAATTTGGCCTTAAAGGGTTAAGGCATGGAACTGAGACATTTCCTAAATTAAAAAAAAACAGTTTGTGATTTAAGGGAATTTAGGGAGAAAAGGCCTGGGGGCTCAAGTGGTTAAAGAGTAGATGATTTTCAGTAATTACAATTGTTCAACTGTAACTATCTGCTTACTTCTCCTGTCAGTTGTTATTGCTTCATTCTTTGTACTCAACAGTTTTCATAACTTGCAACTGTATTGCACTTCATACAAAAATCACACAGTGACATCTCTAATATGTGCCTCCAATGAAAATCGTGTTCAAAGTAAAAAGTATTCTCAAGATGTTGACAGTTATGTATGGGATGCACGCATAAAGTTACAGAAACGCATCTAATGATATTTTAAAATAGAACTAATCCCATTGATTTAACAGTTTCCCAAAACAGTTACATCTGAGGCATGCATGCCATAAATGATAACTGTCACAGTCACTTATTTTGTCAACTAAACTGTCAAGCCCTCAAATGACTGGTGTCATAACTGATCATACGTGTAATACTAGGGCAACTGCTGGTCAAACAGAGGGAAAGATGGCAGCATATATGGCTGGAAAGGGAAGGGGGGTTCCGTTCCGCTTTAAGGCAACCTGTCAGGTGCACTTTTATTACATGTATAAATACATATATACCTTTTTTATTAGAACTGTGTGGGCTTGCAGTATTGAGGCATACCTTACAACTTTTTGAGATGGGAACGAGGGACACCTATTAACAAAAGTACAGTATATAGACATAGGATACACCCCCTTAAAAGAGAACTATACAAAAAAACGATTAGTTAACTGCTTGCCGACCAGACGCTGTCATTATACTGCAGTAGGTTGGCACGGCTGCGTGAATCTCCATAGGTGTACAGCGGCTGCTTTAAAAACTATAGGGGGAGCGGCACCACGCCAAAGACGATGTGTGTGGCCGGCGCCCGCGATGTCCACCGGCGACCCGGAATCTCAGAGAGCCAGAACGTGGATCTCTCAATGTAACAGACAGATCCACATTTTGTCAGGGAAGTAGAGAGAGATCTGCTGTTCCTGGTAATCAAGAACAGCGATCTCCCTGTACTCCCAGTCAGTCCACTGCCCCCACAGTTAGAAACACCACCCTAGGGAACACTTAACCCCTTGATCGCCACCCTAGTGCCAGTGACATTTATACAGTAATCAGTAGCTATTTTTAGCTCTGATCGCTGTATAGATGTCAATGGTCTCAAAAAAGTATTAAAAGTGTCCAATCTGTCCTCTGCAATGTCGCATTCGCTTAAAATTGCTGATCAAAAAATCTAGTAAAAAAAAAATTTATAATAAAAATGCCATAAATATATCCCCTATTTTGTAGACGCTATAAATTTTGCGCAAACCAATCAACATACGCTTATTGCGGGGTTTTTTTTTACCAAAAATATGTAGAAGAATACATACAGGGGGTCCCCGGATTACAAACAAGATAGGTTCTGTAGGTTTGTTCTTAAGTTGAATCTGTTTTTAAGAAACTATTTTTAAGTTTTTTGGATAGCATAGGAAAGGGTTAACACCCCTGTAACATTTGTTTTGCTGTCTGTGCCCCTGTTCAGAAGATTTCACCTCACTTTCTGTCCCTATGAGAATTGGATTTTGAAATTTTTGGGTTGTTGTGGAAACAAGGATTGGTGATAAAGCATCAGTGGAGACACCTTTTCCCCATAATAACTCTAATGCCGCGTACACACGGTCGGACTTTTCGTCTACAAAAGTCCAACGGACGCTGACGGACTAAAGCTGGCTGGTAATCCGATCGTGTGTGGGCTTCTCCGGACTTTCAACGTACTTTTTTAGCCTCAAATCCGACGTACTTTAGATTTGAAACATGCTTCAAATCTTTACTTCGTAACTACGACGGACCCCGAAATCCGCTCGTCTGTGTGCTAGTCCGACGGACAAAAAGCCACGCTAGGGCACCTATTGGCTACTGGCTATGAACTTCCTTATTTTAGTCCGGTGTACGTCATCACGTACGAATCCATCGGACTTTTGTGTGGTCGTGTGTAGGCAAGTCCGTTCGTTAGAAAGTATGCCGCAAGTCCGCCGCAAGTCCGCCGAAAGTCTGCCGGAAGTCTGTCGGACAGGCTGTCTGACTTTTGTAGACGAAAAGTCCGACCGTGTGTACGCGGCATTACAGGAGTGAATTTCCCTTCCTAGGGGTAGATTTCCTCTCACTTGCTGTTGTCACCCTCCATTTGTAAGTAGGAGTCGTTTGTAAGTCGGATGTTTGTAACTAGGGGACCGCCTGTACTGGCTTAAACTGGTGAACAAATTGTTTTTTTTTTGTTTCTGTTTGGGGATATTTATTATAGCAAAAAGTAAAAAATATTGTTTTTTTTTTTTCAAACTTGTCACTCTTTTTTTGTTTATAGCGCAAAAAATAAAAACCGCAGAGGTGATCAAATACGAAAGCTCTATTTGTGGGAAGAAAGGGACATAAATTTTGTTTGTGTATAGCATCCCACGACCGCGCAATTGTCAGTTAAAGAGACGCAGAGCCGTATCGCAAAAAATGGCCTGGTCATTAAGGGGGTAAATCCTTCCGGGGCTGAAGTGGTTAAACTCACAAATGCTTTTTTACCACTACTATTCCTTTATACAGGTGTTCCCCGGGTTACAAACAAGATAGGGTCTGTAGGTTTGTTCTTAAGTGGAATCTGTTTGTAAGTCGGAACAGGTACATTTTTTTTAGTGTAGCTCCAGCCAAAAAAACGATTTGATTTTTAAGCTTTTTGGATAGCATAGAGAAGGGTTAACACCCCTGAAATGTTTGTTTTGCTGTCTGTGCCCCTGTTCAGAAGATTTCACCTCACTTTCTGTCCCAATGACAATTGGATTTTGAAAATTTTGGGTTGCTGTGGAAACAAGCCTTGGTGATAAAGCATCAGAGGAGGTACCTTTTTCCCATAATAACTCTAATGCCCTGTACACACGACAGGATTTTCCGACAACAAAATACATGGGATGTTGGCTCAAACTTGTCTTGCATACACACGGTCACACAAAGTTGGTCGGAAATTCCGACCGTCGAGAACGTGGTGACATACAACACATACGACGAGCCGAGAACAATGAAGTTCTTTTTTAAATCAGATAACAAATTTTATTTTGATTTCCGCATAGTCATATACAAGTCATGCAAAACAGTGATATAGCTGTGAATTTATCATATAACATTTGCCTACTTATAAAGCCATCAAAATTATACCATATCTGAGCCTCATTTCACTTATATGTTTATGTAAATTAGTGATGGCAGTGCGGAACAAAACTAAAAACAAAGAAAAGAAATGAACATCACCGTGATTACAGCTCATTGCATAATATATAACCTACTAAAGATCCATTTTCTATATACTGGGAATATTACTCATTTGGTATATCTACCCATCACAATATTAACAGCAGTTTTGTTTATTTTTCCCCCTTTCCTCCCCCTGTACTTTGCTTAAACATTATTATCTGTTGATTTGAAGTCAGTTATTTCAATTTGATGTTTATCCCTGTAACAGTCTATATTTGACCAATTGGTGTGGTGCCAAGCCTGGGATATCCAGCCATTCCTGCCATAACGTGTAGAACTTACGAGGTACCTTTCTGTGTTGGTAGGTCAGTTTTTCACGTATTAACATTTTGTTAACTTGATCAATCCATTGTTGTCTGGTAGGGACCCTGGAGGTAATCCAATGTCTAGCTATCAATTCCCGTGCTACATATAGAAGCCGAATAATCGCTGTATGAGCAGAAGGGGTCAATGACTCCTCATCCAGGGCACCCAGCAGGCACACAACAGGATCTTTTGAAATTGTAATATTGAACACTTGTGAGATTAACCCCAAAATTTCTGACCAGTATCGAAAAAGTTTTGGGCATCTCCAAAACATGTGCATGAGGTCCCCTTGGTCCCTCATGCACTTAGGACAAAGTGGTGTATCACGAATCCCCCATTTATGTAATTTAGATGGTGTTCTGTAGGCTCTATGTATCAGATAGAGGTGTGAGAGTTTCTGTGATGCTGATACTGACACCTTTGGAGCAGTGGCAAGACAGAGACTCCATGTCTCCTCATCTAACTGTCCTAGGTCCTCTTCCCATTTGCTTTTGCAAGGTAACCCAAAGGGGTCTTGAAGTGCAGCTAGAATAATATTATATCCTCTTGAGATCATACCCTTAGTTTCTTTTTCCATCAAAATCCCTTGCAAGATGGCATGGTCAGTCATCTGGAGATGAGTGTATCTAGATTGTAGCTGTAGAGCATGCCTTAACTGCAAGTATCTAAAGAAATGTGTTTGTGGGATATTAAACTCTGTCTGGATCTCCATAAAGGACTTGAGTACCTGACCACTGTATAGTTGTGATAGGAATTGTATCCCGGCTATTTCCCAAGATCTAAAACCCTTCAGTTTGTATATTTCTCTATAGTTGGCGTTTCTCCAAATTGGAGTGCTGGCTAAGAAACCTTTTATACCCAGCAATCGTTTAAGGTGGGACCATAACCTTTTAAGCAAGATTATGGACGGGAGTTTTCGAGAACAATGAAGTTCAATAGCCAGTGTGGCTCTTCTGCTTGATTCCGAGCATGCGTGGAACTTTGTGCGACGGAAGCTCCGTCTGGCGTGCGGAAGTAAGAGCCGACAGCGAACGGCGGGAATCTCCAAGCCCGTTCCGGTGGTCTTTCGGGCCAGATCTCATCCCCACTATACCCAATATCAAGCGCCTGCTACCCTCCATGCAGCAGCTGAAACAAGGTAACTGCATCTGAACATCTCATGCCGGAGGCTTGCGGAGAAAATAGAGATAAAGGTATGAAAAGTGTGGCTGTGTTGTAATTAGTAATGAATGCCTACAAGAAAGATTAATGGGATCTGGAGTTTGGACTAGTAAACAATAAAACCTGTGTGAACAAGGATAAAGGGCCACAAGAGATCAGGACTGTCATGTGCCTATATTCTCATGTCTTGTCTCTGACTGAGCTATTCTATGACTAAGTCGTTGTCCCACCTGTTCCCCTCCCATTTGTAATGGTGAAGGTTGAAGGGTAGCCTGCGAACTAGGCAAGCATTGTGCTGTACCAAATATTGAATACCCTCAAGAAAGAATAAAGGGGTTTGGAGTCTGAATTCTTCAGAAAAAAAGGGGAAAGGAGAAAAAAAGAAAAAAAAAGAAAAGGGAAACTGGTGTTAACTGGGATAAAGGGCCACAAGAGATCAGGACTGTTATGTGTTTATATTCCCTTGCCTTGTTTCGGACTGAGCTATCTGTGATTGAGCTATTGTCCCCCCTGCTGTGTGGGGTAGCGTATGAACTAGACAAGCATTGTGCTGTAATTAATATGGAATACCTTCAAGAAAGAACATTATGGTTTGGAGTTTGAACTCTTCAACAAAACCTGTGTGAACAAGGACAAAGGGCCACAAGAGATCAGGACTGTCACGTGCATGTTTTTTTTTTTTTCTGCTATTTTGCCCTGACTGAGCCATATGCAACTGAGCCGTTGTCCCCCCGGCTCCCCTCTTGCTTACAATGGAACAGCATGTGGCGTAGCCTGTGAACTGGTCAAGTAAAACCCAGGAATAAGCAAACAGGGGTGTACCCCAGGAGCTCATCAGGTTGCCAGGTTCAGGGGAGGAGAGGGAAGGGTAAGGAAAAAGGCCCGGGACTTTTCTGGGACTTCTCTGGAGTAATAAAGGTCTGCTGGTCCGGTGTCACGGCGGGAGGGGGAGCACAGACCTGCGGAGAGGTATGAAAGTCTGGGAGGTGGAGGCCTAGAAACTACAAATAATATATACCTACCTATTAGTAAGGTTAAGGAGCAGGCAGCAGGTTGAAGTATGAGAGGTCGGTCTCTAAGAGCAACGGAACCCCAGAACTCTAGGGAGAGTCTGAATACCAGCTCCATACAAAAATATCTAAAAGAAGCAAACCTAAAAAGCCCTGGAATGGAGGCGAAACAATCAGGAACAAAGGATAAGAAGAAAGACCAGCAGAAACAAAAGGGGGGACAGGGGAACAGACCCAGGGAAGATCCAGAGCCAGAGGGAGCATCTGCCAGTAGCGGTATGGAAGAGCAAAGAATAATGGCGCTTGTACCAAGTAAAACTGAGATGATCGAAATGTTCGCTAAACTTGAAAGTGTAATAAAAGCTGAAATTTTAAATGTTCGTACAGACATGGGACATCTGCTGCATAGAGTGGAGGAAGTGGAAGAGGCTTCAGGAAAGCAAGCAAAAGAGATTTTTGCTTTAAAAGAGCTAGTCAGGAAAATGCAGAATGAAAATCGCATATTGGCATATAAAATAGAAGAACAGGAGAATCAGAGCCGGCCTCAAAATTTGCGCATCAGATCCATCCCGGAGAAACAGAATGAGGACTTGGGGGAGAAGATGAGAAAGATATTTAACCCCATCCTGGGTAGGCATGAAGAAGAGGCCCTAAGGATCGATAGGGTCCATAGAGAGAGGAAATCCCCAGAGACGTAATCGTGAAGTTTCACTTATACGAGGATAAAGAAAAAATCTGGAAGAACCTGAGGGGGGGGCCCCCCAATAAGTTTCGAAAGTAAAAATTTACAGATCTTTACAGACGTCTCGGCGGGAACTTTGGCATGGAGAAGGCAGATGAGACCATTACTCGATCAACTTAGGAGGGCCAACCTGAAGTACAGTTGGGGGTTCCCAACATCCTTGATCGTTATGAAGGACGGGAGATCCTATAAAATGAGATTCCAGGAAGAGATGCAGGAATTCTGTGACAGATTGGGTATACCCATCCCTGACGAGGCAAGAAGGGAGAGCCGCTGACTATAAAGAACCCCAGCCTGATAGTAAATGGAGTCTAGGGAGTTGACCGGGGGGTGGGGGGGTCTTTTTTTTTCTTTTTTTTTTTCCCCCACCTCTGTCAACCCCTCGGGGAAACGCATGGGATGTGACTCTGGACTCAAGTTACAATAATGCATGGATTGGGGAATAGGGGGGGGGGAGATGCACCTGATAAATATGAGGCTGTTGCAGGGTGGGGGGAATTGCGGAGGAGGCTGTATTGCCTGTACAGGGAGCTGGATCTCTGCCCCTCCGGACCTCCTCTGCCCTATTTCAGGGTGGGGAGGTACTGGATGCTGGCATTGGAGCTTCACCCCAGGAAAGGAGGCACGCAGTATGGGATTGGGAACATCCCTTACGTGCGGGCTTTGGGCTGGTTTAGAGCCGGGGGGGAAGGGGCGGGGGTTGGGAGGGGGGGTGGGGTGGGAGGAGGGGGGTTGGGTAGGGCGTTCCTGCAGGTTGGGTTCTAGGGGAGCAGTAGGTAGGGGAGATGGATCGAAAGATCGAAATGCCAGAGCTCAAATTTATATCATACATGTGAAAGGGTTAAACTCGCCTATAAAAAGACATAAAATATTAAGGGAACTACAACACTATGGTGCCGATATAGTATTTCTTCAGGAGACACACTTGGCCTTAGATTCAAGAATTAGGCTGTTCTCCCCAGGCCTGCCCCTTTGGTTTTATGGGGATACGCCTATTAAAAGATCGAAGGGTGTAGCAATAGGGTTCTCGAAGGCCTCGAATTTTTCAGTGGTGGACAGGGTGACGGACCCCGAGGGTCGTTATATTTTTTTGAAGGGCAATATAGGGAATAAAACGTTCACTCTAGTGAACCTTTATTGCCCCAATAAAGATCCGACAGTATTTTTGGGACAGGTGTTGACGAAGCTGACAAAGTTCAGGGAGGGGGAGGTGGTGTTGGCGGGGGACCTCAACTTTTATTTTGATCCTGATCTGGACAGTACGTCCCGTGCCCAGGGGATAAGGAAGGCCTCGATTAGGCGGCTGTTCCGCTGCCATCTGATGGATGCTTGGAGGCTGCAGCATGCTAAGGAAAGAGATTATACCTACTTTTCCCATGTGCACGGGACGTATTCAAGATTAGATCGCATATTTGTCGACCATAGCCTTTTGGAGTGGGTGGAAGAAACTAGAATAGAAATCACATCCCTCTCAGATCATTCACCGGTCACGATGAAGGTAAGGATCCCAGAAAGGCAACGACAATCCTTCTCGTGGAAGTTGAATGAATACTTGTTGAAGGATCCAAAAATAGTAGAAAGGGTCCAGGAAGAAGCGGATTTTTTCTTTAAATCAAATGATACAGGAGAGGTGTCCCCCTCTATTCTATGGGAAACGCATAAAGCGTATATTAGAGGGGTCCTCATTTCCATAGGAGCAGGGTTAAAAAAAAAGAGAAAGGAGGAAAGGGACAGGCTGATAGAGGAAATTTTTTCCCTGGAACAGGCCCATAAAAAATCCAAGGGGCAGAATCAGGACGACTTCCGCCAACTAGCCGCTAAAAGGGAGGAGTTGAGGGACTTTGTGGAACAGGATTCCAAAAGAGCTCTCAATAAGATAACAAAGGATAACTATCTCTGGGCGAACAAGTCGAGCAAGCACCTGGCCAGACTAGTGAGAAAGAAAAGGAGCCAGAACTTTATTGAAAAAATACAAAATAAAAAAGGGGAGTTAATAGTGACCAGTAGAGGCATGGCAGAAGAGTTTAAAAAGTTTTACGCAGCACTATACTCCATTGGGCAACGTAGAGTGGAGGACTCTACTTGTATGGGCAGGGAGGAGGAATTCCTGAAGGGGGCGGGGGTAGTGGAGTTAACCGAGGAAGAGAGATCTACCTTGGATAGACCTATCGAGGAGGGGGAAATCTTGGTAGCCCTGAAAGACTCCCCAAAGGGCAAAAGCCCAGGTCCAGATGGATTCTCTACTCTATACCTCGAAAAACTGAAACACATCCTTATCCCTAGGCTTTGTCACTACTGGAATAAGTTGGGTGCTAACTGCGAAATGGAGAGAGATGCATTAGCCGCGTCGATCACACTGATACTAAAGGAGGGGAAGGATGCTAGGCTCTGCTCGAGTTACAGACCCATCTCGCTGCTGAATGCAGACGTTAAACTCTATGCGAAAGTGCTGGCCAGCAGATTGAAGGAGAAAATGACCACCCTGGTGCATGCAGATCATGCAGGTTTTGTGCCCGGGAGACAGAGCAGGGATAATGGCGTGCGAGCAGCGCTTCTGCTAGAAACCAGCAAACAGGGAGGGCCCCCAGTTCTATTCCTGTCAGTGGATGCAGAAAAAGCGTTTGACAGGGTAGACTGGGGGTTCATGATGAAAACTCTGGAAGCAATGGGGGTGGGCCCGAGGTTCATCTCGTGGGTCAAAATACTTTACAACAACCCTACGGCCTCCGTGAAGGTAAATGGGATTCTCTCAAAACCCTTTAATATGGAAAACGGCACTAGACAGGGCTGCCCTCTTTCCCCTCTTTTGTTCGTCTTGTTCCTTGAGCCTCTACTGGCCACTATTCGCAATAATCCTGACTGTAGCGGGGTGAAGATAGGAGCAGAGGAACATAAACTCGCGGCATTTGCCGACGACGTCATGTTCTTCATTGTGAACCCCAGAATCACTCTTCCAAACGTGTTACGGATCCTCAGAAGATACGGGGAAATTTCTAATTTTAAAATAAATCTGAGGAAGTCAGAGATCCTGAACATCGGTGGGGGAAAACAAGAGGAGGCCCATTTAGCTGAGGTGTTTCCTTTTCCCTGGAAAAAGGAAATTAAGTATCTGGGGATAAAATTATCTAACACTTTTAAAAAGCTATACTTAAAAAATTATATTCCGTTGCTGGATGAGATTAGGCAGGAAGTTAATAGATTATCATCGAGGCCTCTTTCTTGGATCGGGCATGTGAACGCGGTCAAAATGATATTGACACCCAAAATACTGTATAAATTTCAGATGTTGCCTATTCCTCTCCCTCAGTATTATTTTAGAGCTTTACGTAGTTTGATGGCAAAATTTGTCTGGGGTGGCAAAAAACCACGTATCTCCTATGCAGTTTTGAGTAGGGGGAAAAAAAAAGGTGGACTAGCTCTACCCGATTTCAATAGGTATTATATATCAGTAGTATTGTCACGAGTTATGATTGGGCCAAAAAGGATTCGGAGAAGAGATGGGTTAATATAGAACACTATTTGAGTAACACTAATTTAGGTCACATTCTCTGGAATCCCCCAAAATATAGAGCACTGGGCACTATCACGGCTGTATTGACACTTAACACTTTCAAATATTGGGACCAGATACACATTCAGCATAAGTGGACATACAACTCACCATTGATCTATATGAAAAATAACATATTTTTCGAGCCTGGGATGAGGGAGGTGGGAGGGAATTGGTTAAAAGATGATTGTATTCAATTAAAAGAGTTAATGGCTGAACCGGGGTTGTGGGCGATGGATGGATGGAGGTATCTCCAGCTGTCGCACTTTATAGGTAAGTTACCGAAACCACTCAGAAGTGAGGAGGAGTATAGACCACTTGAACAGCTCTGTGTGAAGGAGCAAGCGGGGGGTGCTATTGCCCAAATTTATAGGATTCTGGGTGCGGAGATGGAACTGGAGGTGCCTCCTTACATCAAAAATTGGGAGCGGGAGTTAGGGTCACAATGTAGTAAACCCACGTTAGAAAAGATTTTGAAGTTGGCACATTATTCGGCACGGGATACTAGGAGAACGGAAACACACTATAAATGTCTTGCAAGATGGTATGCCACCCCAGACAGGTTAAGCAAAATCGATAGTACGAAATCTGATACTTGTTGGAGGGGGTGTGTATGTTTAGGAACAATGGCCCACATTTGGTGGGAGTGTCCTATTATTAAAATATTCTGGAAAAAAATCATAACATTGATTAAGGAAATTACTGAGGAAGATATAGGAGAGGATCCATGGGTTTGCCTCTTCCATGGTACAGTGAAGTCGGTGAAGAGATACCAATCCTCCATTGTCCCCATAATGCTTGATGCGGCTAAGAGGCAGATAGCGACGAAGTGGCTTGATCCGGCAAGTCCAAACACTCGAGATTGGCTCTTTTGCATTAACGAAATATATAACGTCGAGAATATAGACGATGGGCGTTTGGTACCTGACGGGGGAGAGGAACCGATGGATAAATGGGCAGGGTGACAAAAATTCAAAAAGACCTGGAGTTACCTAGAGGAGATTTTAAGTGTGATATAAAGGGCAGGAGTTCAAGTTGAGACTGGCTGGAACAATAGTGTAGGCCGTTCCCTCTGTAGCCTTCTGCAGGAACGGGCGAGGGAGGTGGGGTGGGGGTAGGGGGAGGGGTTTTGGGGAAAATAATATTATTCTGTTGTATCTTAATAATGTAATTTGTATTGTTACCGGTTGGGTGTGGTTTTGTATAAAAGAATAAATAAAGAATTAAAAAAAAAAAAAAATAGACACACAGTTCATCTTGGGATGAAGCCTGTGCGAGAATCCCCCAGCAAATGACTTGCTAGTGGGGGTATTCGAAGGCAGGAGAAGCCAGGAACACCAGCAGGGGACCCCAGAAGAAGGGGGATCAGGGCTGCTCTGTGCAAAACCATTGAACAGAGCAGGTAAGTATAACATGTTTGTTGTTTTAGAAAAAAATAAATAAAACTTTAGAATTACTTTAAATATTTTTGCTTCTGAGGCTCCTGTCAGCAGATAGATCTTCAATCAAGCTGAGCTGTCCTGGCCGCCCTGCCACATTTGTGGGTGGAGAGTGTGATTAAATGTTTTAATGGACTGGTTACTGTATGTATAGCTTAATGCCCGCACACAATCGGATTTTCTGACAACAAATGTTGGATGTGAGCTTGTTGGCAGAAAGTCCGACCGTGTGTATGCTCCATCAAACATTTGTTGTTGGACTTTCCACCAACAAATGTTGGCTAGCAGGTTCTCAAATTTTCCACCAACAAATTTTTGTTGTCAGATTTTCCGATCGTGTGTACACCAGTCCGTCGCACAAAAGTCCACGCATGCTCAGAATCAAGTACGAGCCGGAAGCGCTCAGTGTTGTAAAACTAGCGTTCGTAATGGAGATATCACATGACTATTGAACTTCCTTTTTATCGGCTTGCTGTATGCCTTGTACGTCACTACATTCGTAATTGTTGGCCAACATTTGTGTGACCGTGTGTATGTAAAGGCCCGTACACACGATCGTACTTTTTGACACCAAACATGCAAATTAGCTGTTTTAGAGCAACATCCGACCCTGTGTACACTCCATCGGACAAATACCAGACCCTTATCCGAGCACGCAGCCCGGCCGGTCAGGAAAGGGGGTGGGGACGAGCGCCCCCCCCCCCCTCCTGAGCTGTACCAGGCCGCATGCCCTCAACATGAGGGGTGGGTGCTTTGGGGGAGTGGGCGCCCTGCAGCCCCCCCACCCCAAAGCACCTTGTCCCCATGTTGATATGAGGACAAGGGCCTCTTCCCGACAACCCTGGCCGTTGGTTGTCGGGGTCTGCGGGCGGGGGGCTTATCGAAATCCGGGAGCACCTCTTAATAAGGGGGCCCCCAGATCCCGGCCCCCCACCCTATGTGAATGAGTATGGGGTACATGCCAACCGAAATTGGGCCCATGTGTACTAGGCTTTATTGTTTATTTCATTAACTTACTTTTCTTTTCATGTTGTTTTTGTTACTGTTTTTGTCTTGGGGGACCATGTGGGGTCTGCAATCCCATTGTACTGCTGAGGTGTCGCCAGATGTAGAGTGACCTGCCTGATAAAGCATGGACCACAAGTAAAGGAATATCTGCCACAGATAGCAGTAAAAACTTGATAGGAGGTCAAACTCTTCCTCCACTCTATCCAAAACTAAAAACAGTTTTTTTCCTGGAATTTTAATGTAAGACTCCTGATAATTTGATATCATGGTAAATTACTATTATTTCTCTTTTTTTTTCTCCTTTTCAGTGTTTTTATTTCGGAACATTTGTCCGTTACAGTTTAACTACTTAAGGACCAAGCCTCTTTTTCAAACTTGTTGTTTACAAGTTAAAATCATTTTTTTTTTTGCTAGAAAATTATTTAGAACCCCCAAACATTATATATATTTTTTTCAGACACCCTAGAGAATAAAATGGCGGTCGTTGCAATACTTTATGTCACACCATATTTGCGCAGCGGTCTTAATAGCGCAATTTTTTGGGAAAAAATACACTTTTTTGAATTAAAAAATAAGACAACTGTAAAGTTAGCCCAATTTTTTTCTATATTGTGAAAGATAATGTTACCCTGAGTAAATTGATACCCAACATGTCATGCTTCAAAAATGCGCCCGCTCGTGGAATGGCAACAAACTTTGACCCTTAAAAATCTCCATAGGGGACGTTTAAAAATGTCTACAGGTTACCAGTTTTGAGTTACAGAGGAGGCCTTGCGCTACAATTATTACTCTCACACTAACGATTGCGGCGATACCTTACATGTGTGGTTTGAACACTGTTTTCATATGCAGCCACAACTTACGTATGCGTTCGCTTCTGCGTGCGAGCTCGGCGGGACGGGGCGCTTGAAATTTCTTTTTTTCTTATTTATTTTTTATTTTTACACTTAATGTTTGGGTTAGGGGTGTTGAAATTAATCGTCGAATCGATGCATCGGGATTCGACCGTCCACGATGCGGCATCGATTCTATAGCCTTAAGAAATCGATTATTGAGGATGACGTCATCCTCGCGCCGTGCCGCCGCACCATGCCCTGCCTCCGAGTGGAGCTGAAAGCCGAAATTTCCGCGCCGTTTTGATCCGCCTCCCACTGACGTCGCCCCCCTCTGTCGCGAGGAGAGGAGGCCTTCCATCCATTCCCTTCTCTCTCCCCTCATCATCCCACCCCCTCACCAGCCAATAGAAAGTGATCCTAGGCGGCGTCATGGTGGTGGAATGCGGAAGTGAGGAGCCGCGCTGTGTGCATGTTGGGAACATGGAGCGCCGGGGCCGGAGCTTGTTGTGGCTGGAGCTGTCCCTGCTGCTGATAAGAGTGGTGGCCACGGCCGGCTTCTGGAGCACGGAGCTCCGAGGAGGAGAGTGGAGCCATCAGTGCCTTTGGTCCCGGAAGGTTTCAGAGCGGTGATGGAGGAGGATGAGGCAGAGCTGGAGGAGAGCCAGAAGAGCAGTAGAGCCAGGTGAGGGGGCCACGGGGAGGACACTGAGAACTAAAGACTGACATGGTAAGGGAGGTGCCAGACTGTATGCAGATAGGGCAATAAAACCAAAAATGGTGTGCAGTGCTTTGCAGTGACAAATGTACAAAAGAGTGGTATTAAGTAGTGAACAAATATAGTCCTGAAATATATATATAAATCTGTGATTTGATTGAAAGAAATCTTCTGTATATTCAAAGTAATTCCAGTGCTGAGTGTTCTCTGCTGTGTTCAAATCATTCCTGATTTCTGGTGAATGATTTGAACACAGCAGAGAACACTCAGCACTGGAATTACTTTGAATACACAAAAGATTTCTTTTAATCAGATCACAGATTATATATTTCAGGGCTATATTTATTCACTACTTAATAAGACTCTTTTGTGCATTTATTATCACCACAAAGCACTGCACACAATTTTTTGTTTTATTGCCCTATCTGCTTGCTCACTGTGTAGAGGTGGGGGGGAGGGGGGGCGGTGGAGAGCAGAGGACTGTGTGGATGCTGGTCGAGAAGGATGGGAATTGGTCCATGGTGACACTGGGCAGGGGAGCGCTATGGTAATAGTATTATATGGGGACAGGTTAGTGGTGAGGGGGGCGGGGTATTGGTCAACTTGGATAGGACAGTCTGGCACCTCCCTTACCACGTCCAGCAGGTCTGCAGTCTCTGATCATCTCCTGTACCATGTCTGCAGTCTCTGATCATCTCCTGTAGTATGTCTGCAGTCTCTGACCATCTCCTGTATCATGTCTGCACTCTCTGATCATCTCCTGTAGTATGTCTGCAGTCTCTGACCCTCTCCTGTATCATGTCTGCAGTCTCTGACCATCTTCTGTAGTCATTTGGGGGCAGTCTGGAGCTCCTCTTTAAGTTGTCTGCTGTGTTTACACTTTGCTACATGCAGGGAGTGTTGTCTTTTTTTTAAGAACAGATAAAATTTTAAAAAAATGGAGTTCTGACTACTTAAATTTTTTGGATGAAAACCGCGCGCAGTAATCGTGATGCATCGTGAATCGTGGACCTGATAATCGTAATCGAATCGAATCGTGAGGCCAGTGAAGATGCGCAGCCCTAGTTTGGGTCACTTTTATTCCTATTGCAAGGAATGTAAATATCCCTTGTAACAGAAAAAAAGCATTACAGGACCTCTTTAATGTGAAATCTGGGGTCAAAAAGACCTCAAATCTCATATTTACACTTAACAGCAATAAAAAAATTTAATAAAAAATTCATTTTTTTTTCCAATAAAAAAAAATTTCCCCTTTAAGACCATTGGGCAGAAGCAGGCATGGACTGGCCATCGGGACTACCGGGAGTTTCCCGGTGGGCCGATGGCTCAGTGGGCAGTCAGGTGCGGTCCTGGAGCCGCTCCTCACTGACAGTGAGTGATCGCGATTTCACTCTGTCAGGAGGAGCTGCTTCCGTCACTTGCTGGAGAGAGCATTAGGCGTTATGCTCCCTCCAGCCTGCAGGGGGAGATGGACAGCCGGCAGACTTTCCTTCCTCTCTCCCCTTATCACTTGTTATCACATGACTGGTGTCACAAGTCAATACTCACCGAGGCCGAGATGCCGAGAGCGGCTTGCCCTTACGACCACGCGCACCCGAACCCCCGAAAGTGAGACAGGGGATCGAGAGCACGCGGAGGCACGGGTCTCCGGTAAAACTGATGGGAGGACTCCGGATGGCCTGGAAGGCAGGAAGTCTTCTGGAGGAGTGCCTGGAAGTGCAAGAACAAGGTTAAGAGAGATCAGACTGGTGGTTAGGAAGTCCTTATGACTGAGGGGATCAGGAGAGGTGGCAGCCCCGTGAGGAGATTGGTTGGAGACACAGGCAGAAACCAGGAGGTCCAGCAGGGCTGGAGTGATCCTTAAACAGGCAGAAGGTCAGGGTATCCGGCAGACAGAGAGTGGTCGTATTCAGGCAGAAGATCAGGGTATCCAGCAAACAGAGAGTGGTCGTTATTCAGGCAGAGGGTCAGGGTATCCAGCAAGCAAAGAGTGGTCGTTGTTCAGGCCGAAGGTCGGGGTATCTAGCAGGCAGAGAGTGGTCGTAGGTACAGGCAGGAGGTCGGTTTCACAAGAGACAGGAAGCAGAAGTTCAAACACAGGCAGGGTAGACTGACGACAAACCAGCAACCCGACTGGGTGCTGGTGACGTCTAAAGTAGCCTCCCAGTGGGCGCGTCAGCATGACGCGCTACCGGGCACCCGCACGGGCGACGGCGCGCACGCGTGGGCCGCCGTGCACCCGCGCGCGCCGCACCATCAGGCCGCGAACGGGTGCACGTCTCAACAGCAACCCCCTGCGCATGCGCCCCGCAGCCCGGCGAACGGAGGCGACTTGTCCTTCGTGACAGTGCCCCCCTCCTAAGGGCGGACACTGGACGCCCAGGCTAGACATCAACTCCGGATGGTCTTGATGAAAGGTTTGAATCAAGCGAGGGGCATGTAGGTTCTTCGCAGGCTCCCATGAATTGTCTTCAGGTGGGTATCCCTTCCATTGGATCAGGTACTGTAATTGTCTGCCCTTCTTTCTACAGCCCAGGATAGCCTCCACCTCGAACTCGTTCTCACCGTCCACCCTGATTGGTGGGGGAGGAACCTCTCCTCTTTCTGGAAACGGACTGGGTACCACAGGCTTCAGTAAAGATACATGAAAGACAGGATGAATCTTGTATGTTTTAGGCAGGGCTAACTCCATGGCCACAGGGTTGATGATCCTTTTGATAGGAAAAGGGCCAATAAATTTAGGTCCTAATTTTCGGGATGGCAACTGCAGCTTGAGATTAGAGGTGGACAACCAAACCTCCTCCCCTATGTTAAATGTTGGATTCTCCTTCCTGCCTCGGTCATACTGCTCCTTGTAGGCCTTTTGAGCTTTCTGTAGCATACTTTGGATTTCTTGGAAGTTAGTTTGTAAGGTTATGATTCTGTCCTGTACTGCAGGAACTGTTATTTCAGGGGTGTCCTTAGTCAGGAACGTGGGGTGAAACCCGCAATTGGCCCAAAAGGGCGTTTGGTTGGTAGCCGCGTGAACTGAGTTATTATACGCAAATTCCGCGTATGGAAGGAGTTTTGCCCAATCATCCTGAGATCCTGAACAGAAGCAACGGAGGTACTGCTCCAAAGTTTGATTTGTCCTCTCCGTTTGGCCATTGCTCTGAGGGTGATAGGCTGATGAGAGGCATACTTTAATATCCAAGGCCTTACAAAGTTCTTTCCAAAATTTGGACGTGAATTGCGCGCCTCTGTCAGACACTATATTCTTTGGTACCCCGTGAAGTCTTATGACTTCTTTCAGAAAAACGTTGGCTGTTTCTACTGCGGAAGGAGTACCTATCATAGGTAGAAAGTGGGCCATCTTAGACAGACGGTCGACCACAACGAAGATGGTAGTGTAGCCTTCTGAGACTGGTAGATCCACAATAAAGTCCATAGACACGTCAGACCATGGTCGTTCTGGAATGGGTAGTGGTTTAAGTAAACCCCAGGATTTGGTGTTCTGGCCCTTGTTGCGTTGACAACGGAGACAAGAGGCCACATATTCCCTGCAATCTCGTCTCCAACCCGGCCACCAGAAGGAGCGAGAGATCAAGTCAGCTGTCTTCCTAACTCCAAAGTGACCGGCCAATTTATGGTCGTGGCACATCTTGAGGGTGGTTAACCGAGTCTGTTGGGGTACAAAGATTTTGCCCCGGACCCAGAAGAGACCTTCGTCTTTCCTCAGGGATTGTACCCCCGGATCAGTACATGTATTGGACGATCTCTTGATTGAAGACATTAGGTCTGTTTGTGTCACCCCAAGAAAATTTTGAGGTGCAAGGATTGTACTAGGTTCTGAAGTCTGGAGGTCTGCTGAGAACATCCGGGAAAGGGCGTCTGCTTTTCCATTCTTACTGCCAGGCCTGTAGGAGATATGGAAATTGAAGCGCGAAAAGGACAGGGCCCAACGGGCTTGTCTGGGTTTGAGGCGTTTTGCTGTTCGGAGGTACTCCAGATTTTTGTGGTCTGTGAAAATCATCACTGGATGAAGTGCCCCCTCAAGTAAGTACCTCCATTCTTCCAGGGCAAATTTTATTGCCAGCAGCTCCCTGTCACCTACGTCGTAGTTTAGTTCTGCCGCACTGAGTTTCCGAGAAGCAAATGCAACTGGATGTAAGATGGCCTTGGGTCCTTGTCTCTGAGAAAGGATTGCTCCCGTGGCTATTTCTGACGCATCCACTTCCAATATGAATGGATGAGAAGGATCAGGATGCCGGAGAATAGGGGCGGAACTGAAGAGATCCTTTTGCTTTATGAAAGCTTCTTGTGCTTCTTGGGACCACTGGAATGAACCGTGCCGATGGGTTAACTGAGTGATGGGTGCCACTATGGCAGAGAATCCAACAATGAACTTCCGATAGAAGTTAGCGAACCCTATAAAGCGCTGGACCCCTTTCTTATCAGAAGGAGCTGGCCACTCCTGGATAGCCTGTATCTTTTGAGGATCCATCTCTACTCCATTTGCCGAAATGATGAACCCTAAAAATTGCACCACTGATCTCTCAAATTCGCACTTCTCCATTTTTAGATAAAGCTTGTGCTGTCTCAAAATGGTCAGGACTGTTCTGACGTGATCCCTATGAAGTTCCAGTGTAGATGAAAAAACTAAGATATCATCCAGGTAGACTACAAGGAAGTCATCTAGGTATTTGCGGAAAATGTCATTCACCAGGTGTTGGAATTTAGCCCGGGCGTTACAGAGCCCAAAGGGCATCACCAAGTATTCGAAGTGCCCGAACCTTGATCTGAAGGCCGTCTTCCATTCATCTCCCGCTCTAATTCTGATAAGATTATATGCCCCTCGAAGATCCAATTTGGAGAAAATTCTGGCTGACCGAAAGCGTTGGAACAACTCTGGGATGAGCGGCAGCGGGTACCGATTCTTGATAGTAATGTTGTTCAACTGCCGGTAATCCACACAGGGCCTAAGAGAACCGTCCTTCTTACCGACAAAGAAGATACCTGCTCCGGCAGGTGAAGATGAGGGACGGATGAACCCCTTTTCCAGGTTCTCGTCTATATATTGCTTGAGGGCCTCCAGCTCTGTTTCGGAAAGGGGGAAGATGCGACCAAAAGGAATTGCTGATCCTGGCAATAGGTCGATTGGACAGTCGTATGGACGATGAGGTGGAAGGCGATCGGCCATTTGTTTGCTGAAAACTTCCTGGAACTCATGATACTCCTGAGGGACATGCTGGAGGTTAACTGAAGGAGCTGAGATTGTAGCACAGATCTTGGGTTTCGGAGGGCGGCAGTGCTGGGAACAGTAAGAGGAGGGAAATGAGACCATCTTAGAACTCCATTGAATAAGAGGATCGTGGGCTTGTAGCCAAGGTAAGCCTAGGATGACTGGGAACATGGGAGAGTGGATAAGGTCCAGGCGTAGAAGTTCTTGGTGTCCCGAATCGGTGGTGGCTAGAATAGGTCGAGTCTCTTGGGTGATTGGGCCTGAGCTGGGAAGGGACCCATCCGCCAAGTGGACCTGTAGGTGTTGCGTTTTGGGTTGTAAAGGCACATGCAAGGTTCGGGCCAGAGCAGCGTCCATAAAGCAGCTACATGCTCCTGAGTCAATGATCGCCGGTAGGCGGGATTCCCCTTCCGGTAGCTGTAATGAGATAAATAACATTACGTAAGACTTAGAGGTATTGTTATCTTGGTAGGTCATTGTTTTGGGTTGAAAAGACTTACTAGGCCTTATCGGGCAGTTGCGCAGAAAGTGACCGGCACCCCCGCAATAGAGACACAGGTTGGACTGCCGTCTACGTTGTCTCTCTTCGGAGGTGAGTGGTGGTCGTACTAAACCAAGCTGCATCGGTTCGGAATCGGGAAGTGTAGTAGGCCCCGCTGTAATGGGTGAAGATCCTGGAATGGGTTGGAGTCTTGGAGTTGCCCATGCTGGGCGAGGATTTTGGAAACGTTCTGACCGGCGTTCCCTCAGGCGCCTATCTAATTTGGTAGCTGCCTGAATTAACTCCTCCAAAGATGTGGGGGTTTCCATCCTGGCTAGCTCATCCTTGAGGAGCTCTGATAGACCTTGGCGGTACTGGTAGCGTAAGGCTGGCTCATTCCAGTTAGTGTCGGCCGCCCATTTGCGGAATTCCACCGTGTAATCCTCGATTGGTCTCCTTCCCTGGACAAGATGATGCAGGATAGCTTCGGCGGTGGCCATACGCTGTCGGTCATCATACAGCTGGGCCATACTTTCAAAGAATGTGTCAATAGTATTAAGCACCGGACTCCCTGATTCCATCAGACCGTGCGCCCAGGCCTGAGGTTCCTCTGATAGCAGAGAAATCGCAAATCCCACCTTGACCACTTCTGATGCGAAGGTTCGGGGTTGCAACGCGAAGTAAAGGGTACAGGCATTCTTAAAGGCCCTGAACTTCTTACGGTCCCCCGAGAACCGTTCCGGTGTGGGGACCCTGGGTTCTGGAAGTGCCATTACTACTGTAGGGCTGGCAGCGGCCTGAGGGAGCGGGCCTTCATTACTAGGTGCAGGAGCTGCGGCAGCAGGGGGGAGTGCCCCCGTTAGTTGTTGGAGGCGGCTATCAACTTGCGTATATCCCTCTTGCAGCCTCTGTACTGAGTCGGCCAAGGCGGAGACTTGTTGGCATAAGATCTCCAAGGGAGAGCGCGCTCTGTCGGCCTCGGACATCTGGCTGGTTTGTACTGTCACAAGTCAATACTCACCGAGGCCGAGATGCCGAGAGCGGCTTGCCCTTACGACCACGCGCACCCGAACCCCCGAAAGTGAGACAGGGGATCGAGAGCACGCGGAGGCACGGGTCTCCGGTAAAACTGATGGGAGGACTCCGGATGGCCTGGAAGGCAGGAAGTCTTCTGGAGGAGTGCCTGGAAGTGCAAGAACAAGGTTAAGAGAGATCAGACTGGTGGTTAGGAAGTCCTTATGACTGAGGGGATCAGGAGAGGTGGCAGCCCCGTGAGGAGATTGGTTGGAGACACAGGCAGAAACCAGGAGGTCCAGCAGGGCTGGAGTGATCCTTAAACAGGCAGAAGGTCAGGGTATCCGGCAGACAGAGAGTGGTCGTATTCAGGCAGAAGATCAGGGTATCCAGCAAACAGAGAGTGGTCGTTATTCAGGCAGAGGGTCAGGGTATCCAGCAAGCAAAGAGTGGTCGTTGTTCAGGCCGAAGGTCGGGGTATCTAGCAGGCAGAGAGTGGTCGTAGGTACAGGCAGGAGGTCGGTTTCACAAGAGACAGGAAGCAGAAGTTCAAACACAGGCAGGGTAGACTGACGACAAACCAGCAACCCGACTGGGTGCTGGTGACGTCTAAAGTAGCCTCCCAGTGGGCGCGTCAGCATGACGCGCTACCGGGCACCCGCACGGGCGACGGCGCGCACACGTGGGCCGCCGTGCACCCGCGCGCGCCGCACCATCAGGCCGCGAACGGGTGCACGTCTCAACAGCAACCCCCTGCGCATGCGCCCCGCAGCCCGGCGAACGGAGGCGACTTGTCCTTCGTGACAACTGGAGAGAGGAACGAGAAGATGCCTTCAAAACGGTGATTACATGTGGCAGGGAGAGGAGAGGGAGGACACTCTAATGTGAAGGGGACCTCTGATGGGGACTCTCTGATGTGAAGGGGACTTCTGATGGGGACTCTGATGTGAAGGGGACTTCTGATGGGGACTCTGATGTGAAGGGACTTCTGATGGGAACTCTGATGTGAAGGGGACTTCTGGTGGGGACTCTGATGTGAAGGGGACTCTCTGATGTGAAGGGGACTTCTGGTGGGGACTCTGATGTGAAGGGGATTCTGATGGGGACCCTCTCATGTGAAGGGAACTTCTGGTGGGGACTCTGATGTGAAGGGGACTTCTGGTGGGGACTCTGATGTGAAGGGGACTGCTGATGGGGACTCTCTGATGTAAGGGTTCGCTGTTGGGGACATTCAAAATTAAAGTGGGCCGGTCATGATGAAGTCCAGGGCCAAATTTTTGTCCCAGTCCAGCCCTGGGCAGAAGTGACGTTTGACGTTGCTTCCGTCATCCAATGGTATTGAGCCGAGTGGGGGGCCATCTTTTCCTCACTCGACTCCATGCCCCAGAGGGGAAAGGACCCGATTGTCTCCGCTGCTACCGACGGCTCCGGCAAGGGGCGGAGACCACCGGGGATCGGCGGGAGGGGCACCTCTTCCGATAAAAGTGATCTTGCTGCAAATCTGAAAGCGGACAGCCCGCTGTTTAAAAAGATACTGGGGTTATGGCAGCTATCTGCTGCCATAACAAAGGTATTCAAATGTCAAACAGACGACATACGATGTTGGTGGGTGGTCCACAAGTAGTTATTGTATGTGGCAGTAATGGTACTTAAAGTGTTACTAAACCCACAACAGTAAAATCAGTGTGTATATGTAGTAAAGCATGCTTGTTATACTCACTGTGGAACCTAAGGGGTTAATCCTCCGCATTGTGTAAAAAGGCTGTTTGATCCTGTCTTCTCTGATCCTCCCCTCCTGCTACTGTCCCCTGAAAAAATCCTGATAAAGCAGTTTATGGAGTCACTCTGCACATGCTCAGTTTGGTGTCTATTGCTAGAGAGGTTTTTTCTTTTCTTTGGAGGATGCATGTGATCAGTACAGGGCCAATCAGCACTGTCCAGATAGAGGGTCAGGGGACTTGCAGTCTCATAGGACAGTCAGAAAACTCCTCCTACAAGCTTTCACCAATGCTTGGCTGGATATTGCTAGAAATCACAAGACTGCTATATACTGCGGATGAGAAAAGGTATTTAGCAGTTTACTAAAATATGTGCGTTTCTATGTTCTGTGTACTGTGGGAGACCAGATATAATGAATGCAGGGTCCTGGGGTTAGTAACACTTTAAGATGAAGTGTATTACTTTTTACATACGTTATCTTATATATTCTGTGTTTACAGATCATTGGTATAATTTCACTTTTTCTTTTTATACTGCAGATATAAAAACAAAACTTACACAGCCAATTCAGGCTGCACTAAGCAGTAGTTCAGTTTTTGCCCAGAGTTATGATGGCTTCTATCATTGGCATGTGTCTGAACGGACCCACCCCCTGGTCATGTGACCTGCACACGCCCAAAGCTGTATGTATGTGCTGACAGTCCCGGAGCCTCCACTGCTAGCAAAGGACAGCAGAGGTGAGTGGGCATGATAATCCTCTTTATGTAACTAGGGATCGCATACCATTGACTGGCAGATCACTGCAGATTAGATTGAGGTTGGCTGGGTAGGCATGCTGGAACTTGTAGTTCCACACCAGGCAGAAAGACAGAGATTGCATGTATTTGAGCCTGAATATTGTTTTTTATTTATACTAGTAATGTATTATTACTTTTATTTGTGTGTTCCTGTCTGCCAGATGTATTCCAGTAGATAGCTGGATGTAGAGATGATGGATTCAGGGGCTGGTGATCAGCTGTATCGAATTTGTTTATTATTTAGTCTGAATAATCATGATTTTGGGTGGCATACCCTAATATCACCCCCTGACCCCTGCAAAAAAAAATGTAAAATAGGAAGAACTTTTATTTCTCATTTTGGAAGGAGTAAGGTAGGGCTAAAACTTTTCTTGTTTTGATTAATATACATTTTTGGAGGGCTATCTGTGTCTCAGTAGGTGATTTTCTTTTCACTATGGGTGTATCTTCCTGGTGCATGTGTGTTTTGTTTTTTGTTTTTGTTTTTTTTTTTAAATGACAGATTATTTACCAATAATGTTGGTTGAATGTCACATTCACTTCTTTATAAATGTGCCCCTTACACACAACGTTCAAGTTCACCGAACATTCAGAAATATTCAGAAACATTTAACAATAGACCTCTTTTAGTTATGTAATATTTTCGGTGTGGGCAGTACAGTGGAATGTTCTCCGGCTAGCAGACAGTGCAGGGAAGAATGGCAGTACATACATGCTGCATATACAGCTCAACACAAAATGCATTCCAGTGTATTTAAAGATATACAAAATTTGTCAAAAAAAAAAAAAAACGTATTCAAAATCAATGCACTTCTGTGCATACACACACGTATATGTATTAAAAATTAATACAAAAAAATAAAATAAAAAATAATCCTTTTTTCTGATGTAAATGCAGACCATTATTTTTAATGTATAGAAATCCTTTTAGTTATAACTCCACTTGTATGTATCAAAAAAAACAAAAATATCCAGCAATGTATTTCCCAACTTAATATTTATTCACATCAATATTCTCAATCAATTGTGCACACAAAAATATTTTAAAGTCTAAGAAAGTTCCAGTTATGGGTCTTCGTGTATTAGTCCCATAATGAGTTGCCAGTCAGTATTTTTGGGCAAATACATATAAATGCCACACTTCCTTCATTAAAAAATAAAATAGAAGAATATTTATGCTTGTGTGTGCATATGCACAAATAGAACACGATTACAGCGCACACATACAAAAATTAAATGTAAATCCTGCAAGGCTATTTAAAACACCTGAACATATTCAGCAAAAAAAAATATGGGGATTTGGTCACACCATATATCCATATAGTGCTTAAGCCCACTACTGCGTCAAAGTACCCCATTATTTGTGGGTCCTACACTATTCATAGAATGAAATATCCTGCTTCTCATAACCATGGGAGAAATGCACTCCTCCTATATGGAAGAACTAAAGGACTCCTCCATCTTTAATGTAATGCATTTTTAGGGTGTGCCCCCCCCCCCCCCCCAAATTTTTGTTTGTCATATGCATAAATACACGCAAGTGATCTACAGCCTATCTTTGCGGGGTTTTTTTTTGGGGGGGGGGGGGGGGGGGTTCTGCCAAAAATGTCTGATGCTCCTACAAAGTGTGCAAGAGGCCTAAAACCCATCACCTTTTTTCTTGTCATGTTGGGGAGATTTCCTTTTACGTTCTGTCCTGGAGACAACACTAGGATGTGAGAGGAAATCCTCTCTTGTGAATGCACAGGTGTCCCCAGTAGAAGATTTTCCTTCTATTCCTCTTATGGTGACAGCTGTAAAATGTTTGATTTCACTTAATTTTCTATCCGAGTGGGCATAGGGCATATCCAAGTGAACATAGTAACTAAGACCAATCGAGAGGCAGATTCTATCGAGAACACAGAGCGCAATTAAAAACTTGACAGGGGTACTAATTCCTTTCAGTTGTTCCCAAAACTGCAAAATTTAAATTTTGGCTTTGTATATAGTTTAGGCCCAGAAATCTAAATGGATCATTTAGACCCTGCTAAGTTCACACCATGTCTTATACTTTAAATAGGACACCCCAATACACGAAGGGCTCACTCACATGAACCCCTTGGCACCCCTTCCCTTTTTAAGCCGTAAACAACGGCCGGACAGGGTTGTACACATGCTGTAGCCACAATGCTTTGCAGTCGCAGCAGAAATGATGCCCCATATTGCGTTCAGCTGTGATTGTTCAAATGAATGGAGGGGTGTCGCAACCGCACAGGACTGCAACACGGTGCTGCTGGCTTTTCGAGGTTAAGAGGCAGTAAGGGGGCACCAGAGTAGACATATATCTTTAGATCCTGGTCTGCTGATCATGTGATCACATACTGTATATAGTAGATGCCAGTCACATGCTGTCATCTTGCTGTGCGTGAATAAAAGTCACAGGCCAAAGAGGAGTCTAAATTTACTGTAGAAGAGGCCGCACTATGTCCGAGCTCATCCACAGTCAGAATTATGGCTCTGGACAAGCATACACACAGGTGGCCCACACGTCTCCCTGCAGATATAAAAGCATGAAAATCAAATGGTGCATCAACATGACAGCATATGATGGTGCCACTTGCATACATTTTTTGTGTTTTATTCTTGAAGCTAGGTCCACTGTGTGTGTTCTTTCAGGAAACCTTATTTAAAACTGCATTGGGAAACTTCCCTGCCCAGTGTTAGTGGTGTCGCACGTGTGATCCCCTCCCTGTGTTACACAACCTAATCAGCAGTTATCTAGGAACTTGAGAGACTGTGAATGCATGTTACTAACAATAGGAACCTGCTTCTATCCCATGGATTTACTACAGCAATGTGAATAGAAGACTCACAAAGAAAACTGGAACCACAAGTTGATAAGCACAGCCAGACATGAAGCAAAATCCTATATTGAATATAATTCGAGGCGGGTACAAAATACACACGACTAATATGACTCATTTTACCCATTCAGGTCTATACCAAATTAATTATAAATAATCTAAAGGTCTCCTTAAATCAAAGCTCCCCTGTATGGTGTCCCCTCCTGTCGCTTGATCCAACCAATTAAAAGAACTCAAACATAGTAATGTTAATGTTCAAACAAACCGCCAGGAGGGGAGCCCAAACAATCCTAATGAAAGCGGTAGAAAACTGCGACCTTTAAAAAAAAAAAAATGCCATGCATCGCATACTAGCACACTATGAAATACTTACATTAGACGGAAGCCCTTCAGTGGTGTGCTGTCACCGCTGACAGGGCTTCCATCTTCCCCCGGTCTTCCTTCCGGGTTTGCTGGCTCCAGTCCTATGAATGGCTGAACTGTGATGATGTAATTCCCATGCATACGCACAGGAGTCACGATTTACGGCACAAAGCTCCCGTGCTGTCCTTTCAGAGCGCATGCGCCGGTGAGGTCACTGGCTGCATCCAGTTTGAATATGTATGCAAGTTTAGGAGATATTCACTGTACCTTTTTTTTTTTTTATTATAAGCTTACTTGTAGGTACAAGTTCAAAAGCGAGTTTACTACTGCTTTAAGGCCCCTTTCACACTGGGGCGGTAGGGGGCGTCGGCGGTAAAACAGCGATATTTTTAGCGCTGTTTTAGCGCGGTATTCGGCCGCTAGCGGTGCGGTTTTAGCCCCCCGCTGGCGGCCGAAAGAGGGTTAAAACCACTCGTACAGCGCAGCTATAGCCGCGCTGTCCCATTGATTTCAATGGGCAGGAGCGGTTTAGTAGCGGTGAATACACCGCTCCTTCACCGCTCCAAAGATGCAGCTTGCAGGAGATTTTTTCTTCTCCTGCCAGCGCACCGCTTCAGTGTGAAAGCCCTCGGGCTTTCACACTGAACAAACAGCGGAGGCTGTTTAGGGGCGGTTTGCAGGCGGTATTTTTAGCGCAATAACGCCTGCAAACCGCCCCAGTGTGAAAGGGGCCTAAAGCTAGCCACAAATCTAGCAAATTCCTCCATTTACAGTATACAGCATAGATGAACAAATCTCCCACTGTGGTTGTCAAAATATCCAGAAAGCGTGTGCATCTGATTGGATGTAGCCGCTGTCCAGCTGGCAATTTTCAGTCCGACTCCTTGGTTTTTTTACTGTAAATCAAGAGATGTTGAGCCGAAAGAGGCCAACAGGGCCCACTTTTGTACAGTGCATAGTCAGCTTAACCCTTTTAGGGATGACTACAAAATCTGCTTGCTTAACACATTTGAGAAACAAATAGAATAAAATATCAAAATCATTATCTATTACGGGATTACAAACCAAATATTATCAAAGATATAGAATAGAAAAAGATACAAACTATATAAAATAAATAGTAAAAGGTATAATCCTGTGAATTTAATAGATTTTATTTTACTTTCTGGCTCTGCTAATCCATTTACGGTTTCCAACTTGACAACATGGAGGAGCACACGGATCATACACCCCAGATCTAAATGAGAGCCAAGAGGGTGAGCACGTCTGGGCATTTACCAAGGGGAACTGGAAATAGAGTTCACGTTTGACCCTGCAGCTTACCAAGAACTTTGCGTTGGGACAAGCATTCAATAGTCCCGGGGAGTTGAATTTTTTTTTTTGCAGGTCATAATTTTTCACTTTTTCTTTTTAACTCAACAACAGAGTTGCTTTAAGGGCTACAGCCGGCTAAACCTTCTCTTTTTTTTGTTTAGGTTAATGTGGAGGTTCGAACTTTTATCAGTTTGATAGCTGGCTTTATCCTGTTGAAGAGATTTTTCATTTCCAGTCTTCTTGGTGTCAGAACATGAAGTAAAGGAGACATTTGGCCCCCTCCCTCCCTGAATGGAGACCAAAAACAATACAAAATGTAATTTTATTTTTTTTTAGTAGATTTAAAATCGAGTTCCCTTAAAATACATTTTCTATGACCTTTCTGTCTAAATAACTGGAATAAGACAGATCAGGGAAAAAAAAAATATTTATGGAGATATTTAGAATTTTCTCAAAAGTGCAGAAACAACTTTTAAATCCTGATAGAGGTCCCAAACCTTCTACACACTATCCAAATCTAACGACAAAAGGTTTTCCCCGAGTTGGGCTAGAAAAAGAATGTAAATTAAAGTAGACTGAGTGAGATATGAGTGCCAAATCAAACGTTTCACCCCGTTGGTTGGTAATACTTGTCCTGTGATACAGAGATAACGGGTTTGGGATTCTGAGACAGAATTAGGAGACGGCAGAATCTAGTAAACGCCCAACATGCGACTGTCAAAGCAAGATAAATGCGGTCAGAAGTGTATTTGTGTGTTTACTCCCAACTTTAATGAGACTTCAAGAGTCATATATGTACTATTACCGCTTACCTCCACCCCATGTTCTATAAGTTTAGAATCTTAATAGAAAAGGAGGTGGTTGTATAAGGTGATCGTGTTACATCCAGAGACACCAGTCGGTTCAGTTGCTTGAAGTATTGAGTCAGACAAGATCAGGACTCCTGGGGAAACAGAGAAATACTTCTATTGACTTCTTTCCTCTCACCAACTTGTGCTGTGTGTTGCCACTAATACCACTGGTAGGTTTGAACATTGAAGAGCAGTTGCTTGTTGAGTACAGTGAGGGGGGAAAAAAGTATTTTGATCCCCTGCTAATTTTGTACGTTTGCCCACTGACAAAGAAAAGATCAGTCTATAATGTTAATGGTTGGTTTATTTTTAACAGTGAGAGACAGAATAACAACAACAAAAATCCAGAAAAACACATTTCAAAAAAGTTATAAATTGATTTGCATTTTAATGAGTGAAATAAATATTAAATATTTGACCCCTTCGCAAAACATGACTTGGTACTTGGTGGCAAACCCCTTGTTGGCAATCGCAGAGGTCAGAAGTTTCTTGTAGTTGGCCACCAGGTTTGCGCACATTTCAGGAGGGATTTTGTCCCACTCCTCTTTGCAGATCCTCTCCAAGTCATTAAGGTTTTGAGGTTGACGTTTGGTAACTCGAACCTTCAGCTCCCTCACATATTTTCTATGGGATTAGGGTCTGGAGACTGGCTAGGCCACTCCGGGATCTTTATGTGCTTCTTCTTGAGCCACTCCTTTATTGCCTTGGCCGTGTGTTTTGGGTCATTGTTATGCTGGAATACCTATCCGCGACCCATTTTTTTTAATGCCCTGGCTGAATGAAGGAGGTTCTCACATGGCCCTGTCCATAGTCCCTTTTTAATGCGGTGAAGTTGTCCTGTCCCCTTAGCAGAAAAACACCCCCAAAGCATAATGTTTCCACCTCCATGTTTGACGGTGGGGATGGTGTTCTTGGTCATAGGTAGCATTCCTCCTCCTCCTCCAAACATGGCGAGTAGAGTTGATGCCAAAGAGTTCGGTTTTGGTCACCTCTAACCACCACACTTTCACCCAGTTCTCCTCTGAATCATTCAGATGTTCATTAGCAAACTTCAGACAGGCCTGTACATGCATGTGCTTTCTTGAGCGGGGGACCTTGTGGGTGCTGCAAGATTTCAGTCTTTCACAGCGTAGTGTGTTACCAATAATCGCACCAACTGTTGTCTCCCTCTCACCAAGCTGCTTGACGATAGTCTTGTAGCCCGTTCCAGCCTTGTGTAGGTCTACAATCTTGTCCCTGACATCCTTGGATAGCTCTTTGGTCTTGGCCATTGTGGAGAGATTGGAATCTGATTGCTTCTGTGGACAGGTGTCTTTTTATACAGGTAACAAGCTGAGATTAGAAGCATTCCAGTTGAGAGAGTGCTCCTAATCTCAGCTCGTTACCTGTATAGAAGACACCTGGGAGCCAGAAATCTTGCTGATAGGGGGTCAAATACTTATTTCACTCATTAAAATGCAAATCAATTTATAACTTTTTTTAAATGCGTTTTTCTGGATTTTTTTTGTTCTGTCTCTCACTGTTAAAATAAACCTACCATTAAAGTTTTATAGACTGATCATTTCTTTGTCAGTGGGCAAATGTACAAAATCAGCAGGGGATCACCGTATGTCTTTTCTTAAAGCTATCCAATTTAGGAGCTGTTTAAGTAGTAGATCATGGCTGTTTTGCCTATTTTGTAGGAGACCATAAATGTTCTTTTTTCATTCTTTGAATGAATATAGGATGAATTATGATTTGGTATAAGCAATGGCTCCCTTTTTCCATCCATTTTTGTTACTTCTTCCTTTTGGTTCTCATCTCTAAAGGTAAAATGTACTATAGTGTGTATATAGCCAACAGTTTGGATTCCTGACCATCACACCTACTATATGGCTAAAGTTATGTGGACACCCCTTCAAACGATTGAATTTAGTTGTCTCTATTGAAGGGTATTGTTAATACTACAGCGTACAAAGACACTTTAAACAGTTGTGTGTTTCCAGCTTTGTGGTAACAGTTTGGGGAAAGCCTTTTTCTATTTCAACATGACTGTGCTCCTATGTACAAAGCCAGCTCCATAAAGACATGGTTTGAGGAGGTGCAGAGGAACTTGTGTGGCCTGAGCCAGATCTCTGACCTTAACCCTTTGTTATAACTGCAGGGGGGGGGGGGGCGCAACTCTATTTTAATGGTTATGGAATGTCCAGCACATTTATATATTCATATAGGTGTGATGGTTAGGTGTCTATAAACTTATAATATAGAGTAAGTGGCATTGTATATATTTTCTTCCTTTCTGTGTAATAGCACTAAAACATCAGTAGTGTAAATGTGAAAGATTCCATATGAATTTTTTGGTTTGAATTCACTATGGTCTTTAGATGGAGGTTTTTCTTTACTGTAGAGATCGGCAGTAGAGGAGGTAAGTATTCTGTGATTCCTTTGCAGAGAATAGTGTCTTCTGAATCTTTCTGTGTAATTCATGTATGGGTTTAAAGCTGAACACCAGGCACACATGCATCTTTAAATACAGCTCTAAAAAAAAATTTTTTGTGTAGACTTTACTACACTGAATGAGACAGGGAGAGTGTCCAGTCTCGGCTTTTATGTAGGCACCCCACATCAGCAGGAAATAATGTAGAGCACTCTGTGGACCCCCTCCTCCTAACTCCCTAAGAACAAAAGATCTTTTGCAGCCACAGTGATGTCATACACTCACCGGACACTTTCTTAGGTACACTGTAACGGAAGGTCCCACTCTCCGCTTGAGTACTTCCGTCAGCACACTGCTTCTTCCAGTCTGGAACTTCAGATATCAGATATTGTAAGAACCAGGCGAGACTAGCTCAGTTACACAGCTTGAACATGGAATATTTATTTGAACAAACTCGCCCAAATATATACACCAGGAGGACATCTCTCTAGCAATACAATCTGTAACCAGAAACAGAATTAACATAGCTAATTAACTAGTCCCTAAGACCCCATTCACACAGGGATGACTTGTCAGGCGACCTAGTCGCCTGACAAGTCGCCTCCCGTTCTGTGCTATGGAACCGTTCTAAGGGGAGCGATGCAAGTCGCTCCGACTTAGAAAAAGGTTCCTGTACGACTTCGGGGGCGACTTGCATAGACTTCTATACAGAAGTCATTTTGCAAGTCACCCGGGCAGTCGTGTGCAGGTCGCCTCGGTGAGGCGACCTGCAAGTCGTGTTGCCCCTGTGTGAATGGGGTCTTAAATCAGCCGAGGTGACTCCATGCCCACCTGGCAATTGTTTTGATTAATCAGGATTTCACTACAGTCAACAAGAGGGAAATGGCGCTGTTCTATGAATCCAAACTACTATGAATGTAGAACTCTCATGAGTGATGAGAGTTTTACCATATATTTTGCAATATATGTATTCAATTAAATTTTTCAGTTTTTTGCTGGATACACTATATTGGCCTTCACATAGTTTTCTCGTACAGTTTACACAGATTATCACCTGTGTTTGGGAAGTCATTCCCTTGTATCACATTTCTAATTTTTATCACCCTCTATTCATCACCCATGAGAGTTTTACAATCACGATAGTTTGGATTCATAGAACAGCGCCATTTCCCTCTTGTTGATTTTAATTTTGTAGATTTTACTTTGTGAAGTTTGTTTTAGGGAGGCAGCAGTTCTTATTAGGCCCGGTTCACACTGATGCGCTTTGATTTTGTTCCGTTTTTTTTGTCCTTTTTGTGAGGTGCGATTTTACCTCGATTTTACAGCAAATTTCAGGAGTTGGACATAGCTGCGATTTGATATTCTAGCCAATGGAATCGTAGTGTAAAAAAAAAAGGTGTTAACTTCCTGTGTACTTCCTGGTTTTTGTGGGGAGTAGTGTGGTGGAATTCGCACATATGTGAACCATCAATGCGATTCAAGAACGATTTACATTGATGTCTATGGAGACTGAATTCGCAACGCAGTAAACTCGCACAAGACCCTTTTTTAAACGACCGTCATTGAAAACATTGACTTTAGGGATGACATGCGAATTTAAAGTGGAGTTCCACCCAAAAGTGGAACTTCCACTCATCAGATTCCTCCCCCCCCCCCCCCTCCGGTGACACAGTTGGCACCTTTCAGGGGGGAGGGGGGTACAGATACCTGTATATTACAGGTATCTGTACCCACTTCCGGCATAGATAGCCGCAGAATCTTCAGTTATTTACGCCACTTCCTGCTCCCTCCCCGCTGCCTGCTGGAAAACACACGGGTCCCAGAGGCAGCAGGGACCATCCGTATTGCGCTGCACAGCTCGCGCATGCGCAGTAGGGAACCGGGAAGTGAAGCCGCACGGCTTCACTTCCTGATTCCCTTACCGAAGATGGAGGCGGCAGCACCCGAGGACGGAGAGACGGTTCGGCCTCGGATGCCGACATCACGGGTGCCCTGGACAGGTAAGTGTCCATGTTTTAAAAGTCAGCAGCTGCAGTATTTGTAGCTGCTGACTTTAAAAAAAAAAAAATTTCGGCGGCGCTCCGCTTTAAAGTGTTTTTGACGCATCACATTCGTCATGAACTCGTATCAGTGTGAACCAGGCCTTACTCCTAAGCGCGGAATTCTTATTTTTAGGATTTCACTACAGGTCAGACTTGTCACCGAGCTTCACACAGTAGATTATACATTATCATAAGTAGAAATACAAGATACCTTCTCACAATAGCAGGAGCTTCCAGTAGCAGACGGACTATCTCCTACATTGTACAGAGGCCAATGTGACCAGCTCTCTTAATTAACATGTCGAGTTCAGAATCAAACAAACCAGGAATAGTGTGTGTGATCTATCTATCTGAAGATATTGTGGATAATAGGGGTGCAACGGATCAAAAAACTCACGGTTCGGATCGTACTTCAGATCCGAGATATCGGATCATTTTCGGATCAGCAAAAAAAAAAAAAGACAAATAAACATAACCCCCACTGTAATGTCCGCACTCTCCCCCACTGTAATGTCCGCACTCTCCCCCACTGTAATAGCTCACCGCCACCGCCGGGTGTACCAAGATGGCCACCGCTCCAGAGCTAGACCAAAGCCACAGCCTTTCCTAAGGCCGAGGCAGTGAAGCGGATTGCGGGTGTGCCGATCCGAACAGGGTGAACCGTTCGGATTGCGGATTGGTGACGATCCATTGCACCCCTAGTGGATAAATATAACTGTCCCATTTTAAGTAATCCAAGCCACATTTTCTCAGTCTCCCTGTGACCCTAATGGACACAGGGCCCATTAGACATGGGGAGCTGAAACAAGGGTTTCCCAACCTCTCCAAGGGATTCTGGTTTCCACGGGCCCTTCCGTCACATACACCTTTCAAGAACTGGGTTGCACCCCCCCGCCTTTGCCTTCAGAACTGCCTTTATTCTTTGTGGCATAGATTCAACATTCCTCAGATATTTTGGTCCATATTGACATAATGGCATCAGGCAGTTGCTGTAGATTTGGTGGCTGCACATCCATGATGTGAATCTCCCATTCTACCACATCCCTAAGGTGCTATTGGATTAAGATCTGGTGACTGATGAGGCCATTGGAGTACAGTGAACTCATTATCATGTTCAAGAAACCGGGTTTAAGATGATTTTAGCTTTGTGCGTTATCCTGCTGGAAGCAGCCATCAGAAGATGGTTACACTGCAGTCATAAAGGGATGGACATGGTCAGTAACAATACTCAGATAGGCCATGCCATTTGTACGATGCTCAGTTGGTACTAAAGGACTCAAAGTGTTCCAAGAAAATCCCCCACACCATTACACCACCAGCCTGAACCCTTGATACAAGGCAGAATGAATTCATGCTATCATATTTACGCCAAATTTTGACCCTACCATCTGAATTTGAGACTCCTCAGACCAGGCAACGTTCTTCAAATCCTCCATTGTCCAATTTTGGTGAGCCTGTGCGAATTGTAGCCTCAGTTTCCTGTTCTTAGCTGACAGAAGGGGCACCCAGTGTGGTCTACTGCTGCTGTAGCACATCTGTTTCAAGGTCTGCATTCAGAGATGGTATTCTGCATACCTTGGTTGTAACGAGTAGTTACAGGGGGTCCCCGACTTACGAACATCCGAGTTGCGAACGACTCCTACTTGCGAACGGGGCCCGAATGACATCACTGACGGCCGAATCTTCCTCTCCTTGCTGGAGTGAGCCGTTCCTCCATTCCTGGCCTGGCTGCAGGCCCCCCTCGTCATCCTGCCTGCCCATCCACAGGCCTGGTACGGTCCGGTGGCCTGCCAGGCCGCTAAAACTGCCCGTCATGGCCGAGGCCTTGTCTGGCCTAGTGCGGCCTAGTGAAGTCTAGTGAAGCCTCCAGGATCCCCGGTCTTTCCTGCGCCGCTTCCCCGCGGAGCTGCACCGCTGCCGGCCTGCCTGGACTCGGACTGCTGCTTTCACCATCCATCTCCCTGCTGTGCCATACAGTGTACCTCTCTCTGCTGTCTCCTGTCCCTGCCGCCATGAAAACAGTGAGAGGGGAGAGCTGTGCACAGTGCTAGGACTCCTGTTTTGGAGTTGACAGGGTCAATAAAGAGAACCTGTCACCTCCAATTGCTATCACACAGGGAATTGTTTTCTCCTGTGTGATGGCAATAAAGTTAAGTGAAAAAAAATTGATAAAAAAAAAAAGAAGAAATACAGTAATTAAATTAATAAAAAAAAGTAATTAAAAAAAGTAAAGAATACGAAAAATAATATTAAAAATAAGAAAATTATACAAAAATAAAAAAAGTAAACGACAAGCTACAAATAAATAAAAAGTGATAAAGTAAAAAAAATAAAAGAAACAAAACATATTTGAACTTACCGTGCCGCCCCTGCCATCCGGTTGCCTTTCTCTGTTGATTTGGGTTCACTTCCTTTCTCTGAGACTGGATTTGCACTTAAAGGTACTGTTCCGACTTACAAACAAATTCGACTTGAGAACAAACCTACAGTGCCTTTCTTGTTCGTAACCCGGGGACCCCTGTATTTGGTTCGAGATGATAGAAAGCCAACAGTAAGGCTCGGTTCACACAGGGGCAACACGACTCTGGCCGCGACTTTGTGAGGCGACCTGGACACGACCTGAGGGCGACACCAAAGCGCGACTTGGGGCGACTTACAAGGCGACTTCAAGTCGCCTCCAGGACAGGCGACTTTCCAGTGGCCAATCAAACAACAATCAGCTCTGTGGGAGGGAGGGGGGAGGGAGGAGTTTGCTTGAGAACCACTTTCTCTTCCTGTATTGTTGCTTCAGTTAAGACACTATCCGACTTTGGAGGCGACTTCCATTGAAATCAATGGGTACAAGTCGCCTAGAAGTCGGATTGAAGTAGTACAGGAACCTTTTCTCAAGTCGGAGCGACTTCAGTAGCGTACATTAAGACGGCTCTCATTCACTTGAATGGAATTTCTGATGTCAAGCGACTTGGGGCGACTTGAGGTCTGACAAGTCGGAACCCAAGTCGCGGTAGTGTGAACCGACACTAACCCAGTCTGCCCATTCTCCTCAGACATCAAGGCATTTTCGTCCACACAACTGTTGCTCACTGATATATATATATATATATATATATATATATATATATATATATATATATATATATATATATATATATATATATATATATATATATATATATATATATATATATATATATATATATATATATAAATATAAATTTTTTATTTATTTTTTTTTTTATTCCGGACCATCCTCTGTAAACCCTAGAGATGGTTGTGTGTGAAAATCCCAATAGATCAGCAGTTTTTGAAATGCTCCCAACCAGGGGCGTTGCTAGGTCTGCAAAAGATCTGGGGCTAGAGCCCATAGCAGCGGTCACCAACCGGGGGGGGGGGGTACGCTGGTGGTAAGCAATGTTTCGTGGGCAATGGCCGGTGTTGGCGGTACAATCATCATGGCACCATGGTTGATATGGTGTCAGGGTGATTGAAGCGCATTGTTTCTATTGTTACATTCTAATATAGAATGCCACCAGATGCAGCTTGTTACTTGCCACTGTCACCTGCCACTAGATGTGGATTGTCACTTGCCACTGTCGCCTGCCACCTGATGTGGATTGTCACTTGCCACCATTTTCAGATTGCCACTTGCCGCGTCACCTGCCACCATTTGCAGATTGTCACTTGCCACCTGATGCGGATTGTCACTTGCCATGTCCCGTGCCACCATTTGCAGATTTTCGCTTGCCATGTCGCCTGGCACCAGATGTGGATTGTCACTTGCCAACTGATGTGGATTGTCACTTGCCATGCCAGCCAGTGCCACGAAATGTGCACTGTTGCTGCATTGGTGGCAGGCTGGCAGCACTGGTCCATTTAGTGAGGGCAGGAGAGCGGTGATGCGGGTGGGCAGTGAGAGATGATGTCATCTCTGCTCGTCCGCCCGCTCACTTCTTTCCTCTCTTTTAGGCTACTTTCACACTGAGGCACTTTACGCTAAATATTGCGCCTGCAAAGCGGCTGTAAAGCACCTCTCCTGTCACTCCAGTGTGAAAGCCCGAGTGCCATTGAAATCAATGGGCAGCGCCACCGAAGCACCTGCAAATCGCTTCGGTAGCAGAGCTTTGCGGGTGCTATTAACCCCTTAATCGGCCACTAGCAGGGGGTTAAAAGTGCCCCGCTAGAGGCTGAAAAGCACTGCTTAAACTAAGGTAAAGCGCCACTAAAAATAATGGCGCTTTACCGTCGATGTCCCCCCGCCACAGTGTGAAAGCTTTGCGGGCGCTATTAACCCCTTAATCGGCCGCTAGCGGGGGGTTAAAAGCGCCCCGCTAGTGGCCGAAAAGCACTGCTTAAACTACGGTAAAGCACAGCTAAAAATAGAGGCGCTTTACCGTCAATGTCCCCCTTCCACAGTGGGAAAGTGCCCATAGAGTAGCTTCTGTGTGTGGGACATCTGCTGCAGGGAAGGCAGAGAGGGAGTCAGTGTTCTCCTCCTGATCAGTGGGTTGTGCTGGCAGTGAAGCCTAGTGCTGCTTTTTGGCTGAGGGCAACTTAGTGGGTGATGAGGCTGGGGAGACTGCAGCTCTCTTACCTCTGTCAGATGAGGAGGAGAGGGAGGCTTTGTCCATGTCAGAGTCTGGGTGACAAGACAAAGTCTCTGGGCAGTGGTTGTGGTGAGGCAGGACGGCCGTTCTCTGCAGAGCCATCATGGACTGCTTTGTGCTTCATAAATCTGTGAGGCGGCAGACAGTGGCGTCACTAGGGTTGGTGTCACCTGGTGCGGCAAAAAATTGTGTCACCCCCCTCCTGTCTATCCTGCCCAGCGCCCTGCAGGCGCACCTCCAAATGGTCCCTGTTAATTAAAGTATAGGGTGGTATAGGGCAGGCTGGGGTGATATAGGGCAGGTTGGGGTGGTATAGGGCAGGCTGAGGTGGCACAGGGCAGGCTGGGGTTGTATAGGGCAGGCTGGATTTGTATAGGGCAGGCTGGATTTGTATAGGGCAGGCTGGATTTGTATAGGGCAGGCTGGGGTGGTATAGGGCAGGCTGGGGTGGTATAGGGCAGGCTGGGGTTGTATAGGGCAGGCTGGATTTGTATAGGGCAGGCTGGGGTGGTATAGGGCAGGCTGGGGTGGTATAGGGCAGGTTGGGGTGGTATAGGGCAGGTTGGGGTGGTATAGGGCAGGCTGGGGTGGTATAGGGCAGGCTGGGGTGGTATAGGGCAGGCTGGGGTGGTATAGGGCAGGTTGGGGTGGTATAGGGCAGGCTGGGGTGGTATAGGGCAGGTTGGGGTGGTATAGGGCAGGCTGGGGTGGTATAGGGCAGTTTGCGGTGGTATAGGGCAGTTTGGGGTGATATAGGGCAGGCTGGGGTGATATAGGGCAGGCTGGGGTGATATAGGGCAGGCTGGGGTGATATAGGGCAGGCTGGGGTGATATAGGGCAGGCTGGGGTGATATAGGGCAGGCTGGGGTGATATAGGGCAGGCTGGGGTGATATAGGGCAGGTTGGGGTGATATAGGGCAGGCTGGGGTGATATAGGGCAGGTTGGGGTGATATAGGGCAGGTTGGGGTGATATAGGGCAGGCTGGGGTGGTATAGGGCAGGCTGTGGTGGTATAGGGCAGGCTGGGGTGGTATAGGGCAGGCTGTGGTGGTATAGGGCAGGCTGTGGTGGTATAGGGCAGGCTGGGGTGATATAGGGCAGGCTGGGGTGGTATAGGGCAGGTTGGGGTGATATAAGGCAGGCTGGGGTGGTATAGGGCAGGCTGAGGTGGTGTAGGGCAGTTTGCGCTGGTATAGGGCAGGTTGGGGTGGTATAGGGCAGGTTGCAGTGGTATAGGGCAGGCTGGGGTGGTATAGGGCAGTTTCCAGTGGTATAGGGCAGTTTGTGGTGCTATAGGGCAGGCTGGGGTGGCATAGGGCAGGCTGCAGTGGCATAGGGCAGGTTGCAGTGGCATAGGGCAAGTTGCTTTGGCTTAGGGAAGGCTAGGGTGGCATAGGGCAGGTTGCGGTGGCATAGGGCAGACTGGGGTGGCATAGGGCAGGTTGCGGTGGCATAGGGCAGACTGGGGTGGCATAGGGCAGACTGGGGTGGCATAGGGCAGACTGGGGTGGCATAGGGCAGACTGGGGTGGCATAGGGCAGACTGGGGTGGCATAGGGCAGACTGGGGTGGCATAGGGCAGGTTGCGGTGGCTAGGGTGGTATGGTGCCAGGTTAGGACTCTATGTAGTGACATGTGCATCAGTGCAGTAACTTACAGCATGCCTGGAGCTGAAGACGCTCTGGGCTGCTGCGTTCTAGTCTCTTTCTCCTTCAGCTGTGGGATCAGTGAAGGAGTCTGTGGGAGGAGTGGAGGAGGCAGCCACACCCCCAGCTCCGCCCACCAACTCCGGCTGCCTCCGGAGACATTGGAGATCTCCGAGGCCGAGGGACAGCTTAAGACGGAGGGAGTGCTATAGGCAGCCTCCCCCGCACGGCTTGGTGCTCTGCTCACACCGCTCCGCTGCGGCTCTGCAAGCAGAAGTACAGAGTGTAGCGGTGGGCGGCGGCCCTGGTGTTACCCCTCTGGCGGGAGTCACCCAGTGCAGCCCGCCCCCCCCCCCCCCGCGCCCGCATAGCAACGCCGGCCGGGACCTGATTTCTGCACTCTGTAATCGCCGCTGGGCCATGATCTGCTGGTGTGCAGGGATCTCCTCCTCCCTGGGACAGACGGGCTGAGATGCAGAGAGCCGGGTTCTTCACTGTGTGAAGCGGATCACACAACCATACTGCTCGGCGGCAAGGACACACCCCCGCTTCTCTCCTCTCATCCGCCTCTCATGCAGTTTGCCTGCCGCAGCCGCGGCCCGAGTCTCTGCAGCAAGAGACTCGGGGCTATGGGACCCAGATTCGGGGCTATAGCCCCAAAAGCCACCCCCTGGTGACGCCTCTGCTCCCAACCATGCCATGTTCAAAGAGTCACCTTAAATAAATACCCTTTCTTCCCCATTCTGATGCTTGGTTTGAACTTCAGAAAGTTGTCTTCACCATGCCTAAATGCACTGAGTTGCTGCCATATGATTGGCTGAGTAGCAATTTGTTTTACCAAGCAATTGAACAGGTGTACCCAATAAAGTGGCCGGTGAGTGTAAATGATAAGGAGGATTACACAGGGACAAGGCAAATAAAAATGTAATCAGGAAAACTACATAGGAGAAGAGGGAGATTTGAGGGCACTCTAGGTGCTACTGCTACCTGGAGTTGAGCATTAAAGGGTTGTCTTGCAAGGCTAGGTTTATGGCATTTTACATGAAAAAGATTGCAGGAGGTGTGAGACTTTGTAGTGAGGACATAACGCATTGAACACCTACTGCATCCTCAGCTGACCCACAATCTCTTCCATTGGTTCAGGGAGAAGCTCTGCCTACTGAGCTCTCAATCTGCATTCATGTTATACAAAATAGATATCCAAGTACACAAGGAATAATGTCCTATGGTGGAAGTTCTAAAAGAAGTGCAGCTTTATTGAATCTCCAATATACGGGATTCCAACGGTTGGGAAAGCGGATTATCTAATGTGTTGTGATGTGCCCAGCTAAAATAATGTGAATATTGACTTCTTTTTATATGTCTGTAACACTCTTATCTCCCCTCCAGTTATCACAATGCCTTCCTGGGTTCCTGCCGTTGGCCTCACACTCTTCCCCCATGTGGGTGGCATACTAGGAGGGTTAATCACACGGAAGGAAGTCAAAACGTGGTACACAACGCTGGTGAAGCCATCATGGCGCCCACCTAACTGGATGTTTGCACCTGTCTGGACTGCATTATATACTTCCATGGGGTATGCAACAGAAGCAGTAGATTTCTTTATTCAGCCTATGCATTTCCTTCCAGTCTGTGCAGTGAATGTTCAACTTGGCGACCTGAGCCATACATGGTTGCAGGGATAACACATTCTTGCCTGTGTGGAATATTTACATATGAAAAAAATGCAGCGCATATGTATAAATAAATAATCAAAACTAATAAAGTTGTGAATTGGTGCTGGAAAAATATTAGTGAACCAAGGGTGAATTGAACATAAAGTCCATAAATGAATGTGAATGTCCCACTACACAGGAAATGGGGGTACTCCAGGGGATGGTGGTATTCAGATGGTTGTCAGAAGTCGCCTTGCATGATAAACCGACCCCTCAGTAGGACGAGCCAATATGGCAGAAATGAAAAAAGGAGACTCTTACCAGATCCCGTGGATTCCTATGTCAGCGACAGGGAATCACATGCGCAGTGTGTCACCAAAGACGTGGAGTGGAAGGTCTGGACGCTCAGATCCTATAACTATGCCCCTGTTGAAGACCCCTAGGTCGAAACGCGTCTGACCCATACACCACTCTCTATGTTGCCCATTTGTTTTTATTCATCGTGATCACATTTTTATGTGTATACGGTTGTTTTATCAATAAAAACACCCTTTTTACCTGCACTATGTGGAGGCAATATCTTTTTTCTCTTTACATCCACTGTATAAGATCAAGTGCCTCCAACTGCTCCACAAGCGACTTTTTGGCCCTCCTGATCTACGTCTTGGCCGTCCACTGTGAGGACCTATCTGGTTGTTCCTGGAGATCTATGCATACTGCAGCCCAGAGGATCTGAGCGTCCAGACCTTATACTCCACGTCTTTGGTGACACACTGCGCATGCGATTCCCTGTCGCTGACATGGGAATCCACGGGATCTGGTAAGAGTCTCCTTTTTTCATTTCTGCCAGGAATGGCTCGTCCTGCTGAGGGGTCGGTTTATGATTCAAGGTGACTTCTGACAACCATCGGAATACCACCATCCCCTGGAGTACCCCCATTTCCTGTGTAGTGGGACATTCACATTCATTTATGGACTTTATGTTCAATTCACCCTTGGTTCACTAATATTTTTCCAGCACCAATTCACAACTTTATTAGTTTTGATTATTTATTTATACATATGCGCTGCATTTTTTTCATATGTAAGTTTACTGTTTTTGTCAGACTGTATGCACCAGCTCCTGTTAGCCGTACTAGTTAGCGCGGCATTTTTATATTTATTTTGACACTGTGTGGAGTATTTGACTTGCTTTTGTTCTTGTTTTGTAGGTACGGTTCATATCTGATATATAAGGAATTGGGTGGTTTCACCGAGGATGCCTTGGTTCCATTAGGACTCCATGCTGGGCAGTTGGCACTTAACTGGGCCTGGACACCCATCTTCTTTGGTGCTCACAAAATTGGTTGGGTAGGTAGAACAATATGTGAACTAAAATGAAATTAATAAATTTATAGTGCAAATGATGTATCAAAAAATAAAGTGAAAACAATTCTTAAGTAAGTGAATGCCCATAGATTGGTGAATGATGTGCTCCAATTCATAAAGTGTGATTATGCTCCAAACTCAAGGTGTGCCACACTCCCTCCTGCATGCATGACTACCTGTTCGCTCAGGGGTCCATGCTCTGAGGTGAGCGTAGAACATAGAATGGAGGTGGAGGGTCTGTCACCATTCATTTTGATATTCACCGGTGGAGTCATCTTATCTTCTGGGACTTGTAGTTCACCAGTTTATTGGACTGTATTTTATTGCGCTGCACCTTTATTTGTTTATTTATATATATATATATATATATATATATATATATATATATATAATATATTATATTTTTGTGTTGATTGCACATTTTATTATACATCAGTTTGAATTGCCTAAATCCTATTTTAAACCGTTATTTTCATTGGAGGACATCTATGAATTTAGTTGCGCTTTTTCATAGTGTGCAAGTGTATGCGTATTCCTGTTGTGGCTGAATGTTTGTAAATGTTGCTTCACTTCAAGTTCTGCAATCTGCTCACCAACTTTGCAACAAATTTGCAAATTTGTCACAAGTACACAAAATGCAGCACATTTTCGAATGCAAAATCTGTGACTTGATTGTCCTCATTGACTTTTCCATTGTGTGCATTATGCTGCTGTGTTTGCAAGTGGAGCTTGTCTGAATGACAGTTGTACAATTTAATAACAGATCACCTGTTTCCTTCACCTTGCAGGGCTTTGTTGAAATAGCAGTCCTCACTGGAACAGTTGTGCTCACAACCATCTCTTGGTACCCAATCAGCAGAACAGCTGCCTACCTGATGTTGCCATATATAGCCTGGCTGTCCCTGGCCACTTCCTTGAACTATGTCATATGGAGGGACAACAAAGACAAGTCAGAATAGAAGGAACCTGCTGGAGTGAACTGCACTAGACCAAGGATAAAGACTTCTTTTTTTTTAATGGCCATGTTATCTTTTACATTATAATGAAGGTCTCTTTGGAAGTCAAAAACCAGCACAACATTAGAAAAGTGATTTTGAATGTTTCAAACCAATAAATGTTGCCTTATCTTTGTGTGTTCGACAACAAATGGAGAAATAAAGGACTTTTTTTCCTGTTTCTATATATTTGAAAAGTGCTGTGATAGAACCTGATGTCCAATTGGTGATTGAGCTGGCTGTTTGGCCTTCAGGGCAGTCAGAGTTTAAGCCCAACTCAATCCAAAACTTTGATTTTGTTTTGGATAAAGAGGTGAGGAGTTAGAGCCTCTGTCAGGATTTTACTGCTGTCTGTATTCCTGTTGGGGAGATTTCCCCTTCCTTCCTATTAGGGCAAGAAATATATGAGAAATCTGCCCAACAAGGACTCATTTAGGCCTTGTTAACACAATCTTTAGTATGTAAAAAGCAGTATGTACAGATGGAATTTATGGAGGATTTGCAGTGCTTTTGGCAACTTTTGTTCAAGCCTTTAAACATCCTATCTGCTTCAATTTCTTTGTTAGACGTAGATTTTAATGGTAGTGCTGACTGTCACCTTAACAAGCTGCTAGTAAGTTTCAGCACTGGTTAAAGCTTGATGAATACAAACTGAAGCCGGTATGAATAAGACCTTATGGTCAACTACACAATCAAAAAATACTGACCACCTGCCATCTCTATATTCATGTTCCTTGGCATGATGCCCCATGCTGAGGACACAATAATAAACTTTCTCCCTTTGAAATGAAATCAGTTGCATGCAGAAAACATAAGATGTTACCTGAAGAAGCAAAACCTTTCCATCTGTTTTATCGGGGATATTGATGTTGCCATGGGTCACTTGAAGACTCCATTAGTGATATTTAACTGCAGTTTGCCTCTGCCCCTCCTACATTGGTGAAATAAAAGCCAGTTCCACAAAAGCTAATATTTTATTTTTGCATGGCTGGTAGCAAGGTGAATCACATGAGGGTTAGGGCAAGATATCTGCTGTGGGATTCCCAGTTTTCCCTATCTGATGACAATTCCAAATTTCAGTTATGTGCTCATGCTTTTCTGATGAATGTTTAATAAATACGAATTTAAAAAACAGGTAACACTTTAACCGGCAACTCCAGGCAAACAAAAAAATTCACAGTTGAAATACATTTTTTTTTTTTTTTTTTTGTCCACCAAATGATTTGGTAATTTTTACAGACAGTCTTGTGTTTTGCACTTATTTTTCACACTCCACAGCCAGACAGGTGAAACGCATAGTTCCTGGTTAAACAATTAACCTTGCTGGTTCAGTAACTAATCTTTCGGTGTCACCTCTCCATCTCCAGCTTCCTAACCTTACAGTGAATCTGCAGAATTATCTCTTTCTATTGACCAAGGAGGTGGTGTAGAAAGTGAAGGGGGAATCTTATCATATAGATATCATTATCATATACAGTGGGGACGGAAAGTATTCAGACCCCCTTAAATTTTTCACTCTTTGTTATATTGCAGCCATTTGCTAAAATCATTTAAGTTCATTTTTTTTCCTCATTAATGTACACACAGCACCCCATATTGACAGAAAAACACAATTGTTGACATTTATGCAGATTTATTAAAAAAGAAAAACTGAAACATCACATGGTCCTAAGTATTCAGACCCTTTGCTCAGTATTTAGTAGAAGCACCCTTTTGATCTAATACAGTCATGAGTCTTTTTGGGAAAGATGCAACAAGTTTTCCTGATGCCAACATGGCAGCATACTAGTGATAGAGCTCCGCCTCTTGACCACTCCCTCAGGACCAGTGAATAGTATAAATAAAAGGCCTAGTTAGGCCCTACCCCATTCTTCTTTTTTTTCCCCTCATACCTCAACCCACCAGTGAAGAGTAAGCAGTACTATGTCCCCCCCCCCCCCCCCCTCTGCCTCAGTGCAGCATCCGGCTGGGTTCAAGCCTCTCCCAGTGCAAAGTCCCAGCGCTTAGGCTGCTAACATGCGCTATATATTCTGGGAGCCCCTTCTGTGGGTCTTATTGGGGCCTCTGCAGTGTTTCCTCTTTAGGAACGAAATCTGCTTTTAAAATTGGTAACAACTGCAGCGCTTGTGGAATATGGGGGGGCCAGCTAATCTTTATCTTTAGCCCCTTGTGCCATACAGGGTCGCCTGTACCTTTCTTTTCAAAGTTTTTATTGAGATTTTAACAATGCTCAAACAAGTACAGACTTTTCATAGAGGCAACAAAAGAAGAAATAGAAACATTGATGCTTCGGTGTCTATCTTAACAGAGGATTTGCCTAATTTGCATAGAAAGATCATGAGAAGTGACTAAGGATTATGGCACCTCCAGGATTATTAAAAACCCCACGATCCAATGGGTTCCATGGGATGCCTCTTGGTAAACAGAGTCTGCCCAGCTGCGCCAAGGTTGGCCCATTGGGCCCCCTGGCACCCCTATTGGGATCAAACTGTGCCAAGGAAACCCTCCCGAGGCCCCCCAAGCCCGACCAGGACTATTTACGCTACAAGAACATCCCAGAGGGGAATAAAAAATTAAAGAAAAAAGTAGTATTTTCCAGTGTTTGCCTGTACCTTTTACCTATGTCTCCCTCTTTTGTCTTTCATTACCTTTCCCATTCCTTGCTGTCCTCTGCAGGCGTTGCATGTGTGTGTAGGTATGTATATGTGATATGGGTGTGTGTATATGCACATTTAAAAAAAACAAAAAAACAGTATGTGGATGTGTGGGTATACATATGTGTGAGGGTGTATGTAAATACATGTATGTATTGTAGGGGATCAGAGGGGTGAAAGGCCGGTTCAGACAGTTCAGTAAAATAAAAATGGCTTTATTCAGCAGAAGAAAACGACAGGCTTGTCTTGTCACACAGGTGCAGAGATAGGAAAAGTTCAGTCTCTTTACCCAACAGGCTGATATATAGACAAAGTAGATGGCTCTAGCAGAGCTAGTCTCTGATATGGTTTTGCTCACCCCATCAACCAATCCTCTCACACAGCAAGCTGCTGTGTCTCTCTCTCCAAACACACAACTCCTCTGACATCTTCAGCTCAGCTGACAGTAAGCAGGGCAGAAGAATTTCCTACCCTCTTTAATTAACCCTTTCCTAACTCACCCCAGACTGACCCTCTGCAGTATGTGTGTAGGTATGTGTGTATATATGTGTGTGTGTGTGTGTATATATGTATATATATATATATATATATATATGTGTGTGTGTGTGTATGTAGATATGTGTGTATATGCATGTAGGTATATGTAGATAAATAAAAAAGGAGAGTGGAATCCTTTATCTACTCCTGATCCTTCTGTCGCTTTTCAGCTATCCTCACCTCAGCTGGCCATCCCATTTCTCCACAGATCAAGAGTCAGTTACTGCTCATATAAAGACCCTCAACAACTAGGGTGGGGACCACCGTATCGATAAGTTTTCAGGAAAAAGAGTGCCCTCTCATGCGGATTGGCTTTGATTTGCTTCAGCCCCGCACGCCCGCGCTCTAAAAGGGCTGGCAGAGGCAAGGTGGACGTTCTTCAGAGGAGCATAGCCCGGATGGCGCTCCCACTCAGGAGAAGAGCTCCAAGGAAGACGTCTTTTCTCCTCTTCCCCAGAGCCAGCGCCTCAGCAAGCGAGTCCTGCAGGGCCTGTGGCGCAGTATCTATGCCCAGGAGGCTGGTGAGTAGACACTGCCTGGAGGAGTATCCAGCTAACAGGTAATGCCAAATGTCTTTATTATTGATAAGAATGGCACAAGATTCTGTTTTGAACTCGCCTTAATTACCTGAACTAACTGTTATAGACTGGAGAATTGTTACGTTAATGTCTGCAAGACAGCTGAGGAGGGTAATCTTGAACGTGCTGGGGGTTCAAACAGCCCTTTTAGCACTTTGGCCTTACTACACAGCGTCAAGGAGGACCAATCTCCTTGCAGTTTAGCAACAGGGCAGCAGTCGCCTATATTCAGCTCCAGGATGAAAACTCACAGCAATATGCTATTAGGAGAGGTGAAACCCATAACGCCTGGGGTGGAAGATCACCAGCAAAATTTTGGAAGCAGTTTACCCCCCAGCGGATTTTTCTTTTGAACAAGTACAAGCTTCCCAGAGCACAACGAGTGTGTCTACGTCCCAGGTCTTCTCTGAGCTGGTCCACGGGTGGGGCCTACCACAGACAGACCTCCTCGTTTCCCACAGTAATCGCAAACTTTGGTCTGATTTTGTTTCCGTACCCCAAGGCGCAAGGGGCAGATGCTGTGGTCTCTCCCTGGGACTGCAATCTAACCTATATGTTTTTCCCCAACATTTCCCGTAAATGAGTTTCCTCTTGAGGCTGTCAAGGGAGAAAATAGTTGTCATAGCCAGTCGTCCATATTGACCAGGAGGCCCTGGGTTTCCCTGGCCGTTCTTTTCAGGGTACAGAAGACATTTCCCCTCCATAGCATATGCAGACTGGGGCTGCAAGCAGGGGCACTAAACGGGGAGCATGAGCAACTCTGGTTGCTCCAGTTTCACTCCAGAGTGATCTTTACTTTGTTGCCTGCAAGAAGACATTCTACTTACAACATCTAGACCTAATTCTGGAACAAGTTTGCCTTTTCTTGGTGGGGCGAGACATTGATCCTATCGGCCTTCCAGTCTCAGCTGTTTTATACTTCCTCCAGGCCTTAGCCCACACTCGTGAGCTATGTGAGGATAGGCTATCTCGGCAGTAACACATTTAAATGGGCCACTAATCCTTCAGTTTGCACAACTTTGGAGGGTAGTCGTGAGGAGTTGGTCACCAAGAAAGAAAGATCTATTGGAGTTGCTGGATCTCATATCAGTTTATTCCGACAGAGCAATGTTCGGTTCAGGCCATCACTTACAAGGCAGTATCAATTACAAGAACTTTAAGCAGAAGGTTATCAGAGATTCAAGCTCTTAGAGCTTCAAAGTAAAAAAAATAAATATATATCTATATATATATAGATATATATCTATATATATTATTTTCTTTCCAGAAAGTGTAGAGTTGGGTCTTGTAGATCATCCTGCATCAAACATAACAGCAGCCTGCTATTTAACAGACAGCTGGACATAGCCTAATGCCGCGTACACACGGTCGGACTTTCCGGCATGCTTGGTCCGGCGGACCAGAGTGTGCCGGACAATCCGCCCGTGTGTGGGCGGCGGCGGACTTTTCCGGCGGACTTCTTCCCAAAAGCCCGCCGGACCTAGATTTGAAAAAAGTTTTAAATCTTTCCGTCGGACTCAGTTTCGGGCGGAAAGTCCGCTCGTGTGTGTGCTGGTCCGACGGAAAGCCCGCTCGGGTGTAGGCTGGTCCGACGGACCAGATACGACACGAGGGCAGGGTATTGCATCTCGCGCTCGCTGCAATAGGAAAAACAAATCTTCCTATTGCGGCGAGCGTGGTGCATACCAGGCCCTTAGGTCTGGTATGGATTATAAAGGGAACCCCGCTACGCCGAAAAAACGGCGTGGGGTCCCCCCTAAAATCCATACCAGACCCCGATCCGAGCACGCAGCCTGGCCGGTCAGGAAAGGGGGTGGGGACGTGCGAGCGCCCCCCCCCCTCCTGAACCGTACCAGACCGCATGCCCTCAACATGGGGGGTGGGTGCTTTGGGGGAGGGGGGCGCCCTGCGGGGCCCCCCCCACCCCAAAGCACCTTGTCCCCATGTTGATGAGGACAAGGGCCTCTTCCCGACAACCCTGGCCGTTGGTTGTCGGGGTCTGCGGGCGGGGGGCTTATCGGAATCTGGGAGCCCCTTTTAATAAGGGGGCCCCCAGATCCCGGCCCCCCACCCTATGTGAATGAGTATGGGGTACATGGTACCCCTACCCATTCACCTAGGGAAAAAGTGTAAGTAATAAAACACACTACACAGGTTTTTAAAATATTTTATTAAACAGCTCCGGGGGGGATCTTCCCCCGGCTTCGGGGGTCTTCTTCCGGCTTCGGGGGTCCCTCCGCTTCATCTTCTCCCGGCGTCCGGTTGGTTCTTCTCCGCTCTCTTCTCCCGGTGTTCCTGTTCTTCGGCCGGCTCCTCTGCTGTCTTCAGGTAGCTCTCTTGCCAGCAGAGGTCCGGACTTCTGGGCTTCTTGTCTTCTTGTCTTCTCTTCCCCAGATGTTGACACGACGCTCTCTCCTGCTGGACTGCTCTCCGAGGGCTGCGTTGTGACTTATATAGGCGGAGACCCCGCCCCCTTTTGATGTCACAGTCCCTGGGCGTGCTGGGACTGTGACGTTTTAGGGGCGTGGTCAACATCACCCAGTGACCACGCCCCCTAAAACGTCACAGTCCCAGCACGCCCAGGGACTGTGACATCAAAAGGGGGCGGGGTCTCCGCCTATATAAGTCACAACGCAGCCCTCGGAGAGCAGTCCAGCAGGAGAGAGCGTCGTGTCAACATCTGGGGAAGAGAAGACAAGAAGCCCAGAAGCCCAGAAGTCTGGACCTCTGCTGGCAAGAGAGCTACCTGAAGACAGCAGAGGAGCCGGCCGAAGAACAGGAACACCGGGAGAAGAGAGCGGAGAAGAACCAACCGGACGCCGGGAGAAGATGAAGCGGAGGGACCCCCGAAGCCGAAAGAAGACCCCCGAAGCAGGAGGAAGATCCCCCCCCCGGAGCTGTTTAATAAAATATTTTAAAAACCTGTGTAGTGTTTTATTACTTACACTTTTTCCCTAGGTGAATGGGTAGGGGTACCATGTACCCCATACTCATTCACATAGGGTGGGGGGGCCGGGATCTGGGGGCCCCCTTATTAAAAGGGGCTCCCAGATTCCGATAAGCCCCCCGCCCGCAGACCCCGACAACCAACGGCCAGGGTTGTCGGGAAGAGGCCCTTGTCCTCATCAACATGGGGACAAGGTGCTTTGGGGTGGGGGGGGCCCGCAGGGCGCCCCCCTCCCCCAAAGCACCCACCCCCCATGTTGAGGGCATGCGGCCTGGTACGGTTCAGAAGGGGGGGGGGGCGCTCGCTCGTCCCCACCCCCTTTCCTGACCGGCCAGGCTGCGTGCTCGGATCGGGGTCTGGTATGGATTTTAGGGGGGACCCCACGCCGTTTTTTCGGCGTAGCGGGGTTCCCTTTATAATCCATACCCTGGTATGCACCGCGACGGGGCTCGCAAGGTGTCAATCTCGCCGATAAAAGCGGCAAGATTCACATCCTTTGCTAGTCCCGTCGCACCTGAGTCACGTTCAAAATGAACGGACTTGTCCGTGTGTGGGCAAGTCCGTTCATTCTGAAAGTCCGCCGGAACTCCGGCGAAAGTCCGTCGGAAAGACGGGCGGACCTAGCCCGCCGGAAAGTCCGGTCGTGTGTGGGCAAGTCCGTCCGTTTTAAAGTCCGGCGCACCTGGCGGACAAAGTCCGTCGGAAAGTATGCCGGACCAAGTAGGATAGAAAGTCCGACCGTGTGTACGCGGCATAACTTTCCACAACATCACACAGGAAAGTCACACGTACTGTTCATTTTCAGAACTTTTAAGTAGTATCTGTCCACAATTGTCCGTTTTAGGTCATCTAAATAAACCTTTTGTCATTCTAGCTGGGAATCCTCAAGGGAAAGAGGTTACCGCCTGGATTCTAGCAGGCTTGGTTGTGCATATAGGACTAGGGGTCACGAGTCTCCTTCAGTGGTGGCGGAGCACTCTACCAGAGCGGTTGAAGCCTCATAGGCAGCACATTCAAGACAATCTATGGTGCCCATCTGTACAGGGGTATCATGGTCGTTCCTACATTCCTACTCAAACTTGACGGAATAGACCTGGGAGACTTTATAGGAAGGACTATTCAGTCTTCTGTCTCATCCTAATTAGAAGATTGGTTTGACAAGTAGATCCCACCCTGTCAGCTAGTTATTTATCACTAGTATGCTGCCATGTTGGTGTCAGGAAAACGGAAAATTGTATCAAATACTTACCATAATTTTCCTTTCCTGACGCCAAACCATGGCAGCACACGGTCCCACCCTTATACGTTTCGGTATGTAGCTAATTAGAGAATGGGATGGGGCCTAACTAGGCCTTTCATTTATGCTATTCACTGGTCCTGAGGGAGTGGTCAAGAGGCTGAGCTCTATCACTAGTATGCTGCCATGGTTTGGCGTCAGGAAAGGAAAATTACGGTAAGTATTTGATACAATTTTCCGTTCTTCACACCTGGATTTGGGGGATCCTCTGCCATTCCTCCTTGCAGATCCTCTCCAGTTCTGTCAGGTTGGATGGTAAACGTTGGTGGACAGCCATTTTTAGGTCTCTCCAGAGATGCTCAATTGGGTTTAAGTCAGGGCTCTGGCTGGGCCATTCAAGAACAGTCACGGAAATGTTGTGAAGCCACTCCTTCGTTATTTTAGCTGTGTGCTTAGGGTCATTGTCTTGTTGGAAGGTAAACCTTCGGCCCAGTCTGAGGTCCTGAGCACTCTGGAGAAAGTTTTCAGCCAGGATATCCCTGTACTTGGCCGCATTCATCTTTCCCTCAAATGCAACCAGTCGTCCTGTCCCTGCAGCTGAAAAACACCCCCACAGCATGATGCTGCCACCACCATGCTTCACTGTTGGGACTGTATTAGACAGGTGATGAACAGTGCCTGGTTTTCTCCCATATCACTTAGAATTAAGGCCAAAAAGTTCTATCTTGGTCTCATCAGACAAGAGAATCTTATTTCTCACCATCTTGGAGTCCTTCAGGTGTTTTTTTTTTAGCAAACTCCATGCGGGCTTTCATGTGTCTTGCACTGAGGAGAGGCTTCCATCGGGCCACTCTGCCATAAAGCCCAGTAAAGGTTGACTTTCTACAACTTTCTCCCATCTCCATCTCTGGAGCTCAGCCACAGTGATCTTTGGGTTCTTCTTTACCTCTCTCACCAAGGCTCTTATCCCCCGATAGCTCAGTTTGGCCGTAAGGCCAGCTCTAGGAAGGGTTCTGGTCATCCCAAACGTCTTCCATTTAAGGATTATGGAGGCCACTGTGCTCTTAGGAACCTTAACCACTTGCCGACCGCCTCACGCCTATATACGTGAGCAGAATGGCACGGGCAGGCAAAATCACGTACCTGGTACGTGATTGCCTTCCCGCGGGTGGGGGGTCCGATCGGACCCCCCCCCCGGTGCCAGCTGCGGTCGGCATTTGGCTGGGAGAAGTGAGAGACGAGGGGGAGGCCATCCGATCGTGCCCCCCCCCCCTCGCGATCGCTCCCAGCCAATGAGAAACATCCTCTGCCTCTGTATAGTACACAGAGGCAGAGGATGTGATGTCATCTCTCCTCGGCTCGGGAGTTTCCGTTCCGGGCCGAGGAGAGAAGACAGGTATGTGAGTGCACAACACACACACAACACAGTAGAACATGCCAGGCACACTAAACACCCCGATCCCCCCCCGATCGCCCCCCGATCCCCCCCAATCACCCCCCCCCCCTGTCACAAACTGACACCAAGCAGGTTTTTTTTTTTTTTTTTTTTTTTTTTTCTGATTGCTGCATAGTGTCAGTTTGTGACAGTTACAGTGTTAGGACAATTAGGGTTATCCCCCTGTAGGTCTAGGGTACCCCCCTAACCCCCCCTAATAAAGTTTTAACCCCTTGATCACCCCCCGTCACCAGTGTCACTAAGCGATCATTTTTCTGATCGCTGTATTAGTGTCGCTGGTGACGCTAGTTAGGGAGGTAAATATTTAGGTTCGCCGTCAGCGTTTTATAGCGACAGGGACCCCCATATACTACCTAATAAATGTTTTAACCCCTTGATTGCCCCCTAGTTAACCCTTTCACCACTGATCACCGTATAACTGTTACGGGTGATGCTGGTTAGTTTGTTTATTTTTTATAGTGTCAGGGCACCCGCCGTTTATTACCGAATAAAGGTTTAGCCCCCTGATCGCCCGGCGGTGAAATGCGTCGCCCCAGGCAGCGTCAGATTAGCGCCAGTACCGCTAACACCCACGCACGCTGCATACGCCTCCCTTAGTGGTATAGTATCTGATCGGATCAATATCTGATCCGATTAGATCTATACTAGCGTCCCCAGCAGTTTAGGGTTCCCAAAAACGCAGTGTTAGCGGGATCAGCCCAGATACCTGCTAGCACCTGCGTTTTGCCCCTCCGCCCAGCCTAGCCCAGCCCACCCAAGTGCAGTATCGATCGATCACTGTCACTTACAGAACACTAAACGCATAACTGCAGCGTTCGCAGAGTCAGGCCTGATCCCTGCGATCGCTAACAGTTTTTTTGGTAGCGTTTTGGTGAACTGGTAAGCACCAGCCCCAGGCAGCGTCAGGTTAGCGCCAGTACCGCTAACACCCACGCACGCACCGTACACCTCCCTTAGTGGTATAGTATCTGAACGGATCAATACCTGATCCGATCAGATCTATACTGGCGTCCCCAGCAGTTTAGGGTTCCCAAAAACGCAGTGTTAGCGGGATCAGCCCAGATACCTACTAGCACCTGCGTTTTGCCCCTCCGCCCGGCCCAGCCCAGCCCACCCAAGTGCAGTATCGATCGATCACTGTCACTTACAGAACACTAAACGCATAACTGCAGCGTTCGCAGAGTCAGGCCTGATCCCTGCGATCGCTAAGTTTTTTTGGTAGCGTTTTGGTGAACTGGCAAGCGCCAGCGGCCTAGTACACCCCGGTCGTAGTCAAACCAGCACTGCAGTAACACTTGGTGACGTGGCGAGTCCCATAAGTGCAGTTCAAGCTGGTGAGGTGGCAAGCACAAGTAGTGTCCCGCTGCCACCAAAAAGACAAACACAGGCCCGTCGTGCCCATAGTGCCCTTCCTGCTGCATTCGCCAATCCTAATTGGGAACCCACCGCTTCTGCAGCGCCCGTACTTCCCCCATTCACATCCCCAACCAAATGCAGTCGGCTGCATGAGAGGCATTTTTATGTCCTCCCGAGTACCCCTACCCAACAAACCCCCCCAAAAAGATGTTGTGTCTGCAGCAAGCGCGGATATAGGCGTGACACCCACTATTATTGTCCCTCCTGTCCTGACAATCCTGGTCTTTGCATTGGTGAATGTTTTGAACGCTACCATTCACTAGTTGAGTATTAGCGTAGGGTACAGCATTCCACAGACTAGGCACACTTTCACGGGGTCTCCCAAGATGCCATCGCATTTTGAGAGACCCGAACCTGGAACCGGTTACAGTTATAAAAGTTACAAGTTTGCAAAAAAAACACAAACAAAAATAAAAAAAAATAGTTGTTGTTTTATTCTCTCTCTCTATTCTCTCTCTATTGTTCTGCTCTTTTTTACTGTATTCTATTCTGCAATGTTTTATTGTTATTATGTTTTATCATGTTTGCTTTTCAGGTATGCAATTTTTTATACTTTACCGTTTACTGTGCTTTATTGTTAACCATTTTTTGGTCTTCAGGTACACCATTCACGACTTTGAGTGGTTATACCAGAATGATGCCTGCAGGTTTAGGTATCATCTTGGTATCATTCTTTTCAGCCAGCGGTCGGCTTTCATGTAAAAGCAATCCTAGCGGCTAATTAGCCTCTAGACTGCTTTTACAAGCAGTGGGAGGGAATGCCCCCCCCCCCACCGTCTTCCGTGTTTTTCTCTGGCTCTCCTGTCTCAACAGGGAACCTGAGAATGCAGCCGGTGATTCAGCCAGCTGACCATAGAGCTGATCAGAGACCAGAGTGGCTCCAAACATCTCTATGGCCTAAGAAACCGGAAGCTACGACCATTTTATGACTTAGATTTCGCCGGATGTAAACAGCGCCATTGGGAAATTGGGGAAGCATTTTATCACACCGATCTTGGTGTGGTCAGATGCTTTGAGGGCAGAGGAGAGATCTAGGGTCTAATAGACCCCAATTTTTTCAAAAAAGAGTACCTGTCACTACCTATTGCTATCATAGGGGATATTTACATTCCCTGAGATAACAATAAAAATGATTTAAAAAAAAAAATGAAAGGAACAGTTTAAAAATAAGATAAAAAAGCAAAAAAATAATAAAGAAAAAAAAAAAAAAAAAAAAAAAAGCACCCCTGTCCCCCCTGCTCTCGCGCTAAGGCGAACGCAAGCGTCGGTCTGGCGTCAAATGTAAACAGCAATTGCACCATGCATGTGAGGTATCACCGCGAAGGTCAGATCGAGGGCAGTATTTTTAGCAGTGGGCCTCCTCTGTAAATCTAAAGTGGTAACCTGTAAAGGCTTTTAAAGGTTTTTAAAAATGTATTAATTTTGTTGCCACTGCACGTTTGTGCGCAATTTTAAAGCATGTCATGTTTGGTATCCATGTACTCGGCTTAAGATCATCTTTTTTATTCCATCAAACATTTGGGCAATATAGTGTGTTTTAGTGCATTAAAATTTAAAAAAGTGTGTTTTTTCCACAAAAAATGCGTTTGAAAAATCGCTGCGCAAATACCGTGTGAAAAAAAAAAATGAAACACTCACCATTTTAATCTGTAGGGCATTTGCTTTAAAAAAATATATAATGTTTGGGGGTTCAAAGTAATTTTCTTGCAAAAAAAAATAATTTTTTCACGTAATCAAAAAGTGTCAGAAAGGGTTTTGCCTTCAAGTGGTTAGAAGAGTGGGTGATGTGTGACATAAGCTTCTAAATGTTGTGCATAAAATGCCAGGACAGTTCAAAACCCCCCCAAATGACCCCATTTTGGAAAGTAGACACCCCAAGCTATTTCCTGAGAGGCATGTGGAGTCCATGGAATATTTTATATTGCGACACAAGTTGCGGGAAAGAGACAAATTTTTTTTTTCTTTTTTGCACAAAGTTGTCACTAAATGATATATTGCTCAAACATGCCATGGGAATATGTGAAATTACACCCCAAAATACATTCTGCTGCTTCTCCTGAGTACGGGGATACCACATGTGTGGGACTTTTTGGGAGCCTAGCTGCGCACGGGACCCCGAAAACCAAGCACTGCCTTCAGGCTTTCTAAGGGCGTAAATTTTTGATTTCACTCTTCACTGCCTATCACAGTTTCGGAGGCCATGGAATGCCCAGGTGGCACAAAACCCCCCAAAATGACCCCATTTTGGAAAGTAGACACCCCAAGCTATTTGCTGAGAGGTATAGTGAGTATTTTGCAGACCTCACTTTTTGTCACAAAGTTTTGAAAATTGAAAAAAGAAAAAAAAAATTTTTTTTCTGGTCTTTCTTCATTTTCAAAAACAAATGAGAGCTGCAAAATACTCACCATGCCTCTCAGCAAATAGCTTGGGGTGTCTACTTTCCAAAATGGGGTCATTTGGGGGGGTTTTGTGCCACCTGGGCATTTTATGGCCTTCAAAACTGTGATAGGTAGTGAGGCGTGAAATCAAAAATTTATGCCCTTAGAAATCCTGAAGGCGGTGCTTGGTTTTCGGGGCCCCGTACGCGGCTAGGCTCCCAAAAAGTCCCACACATGTGGTATCCCCATACTCAGGAGAAGCAGCTGAATGTATTTTGGGGTGCAATTCCACATATGCCCATGGCCTGTGTGAGCAATATATCATTTAGTGACAACTTTTTGTAAATTTTTTTTTTTGTCATTATTCAATCACTTGGGACAAAAAAAAAAAATATTCAATGGGTTCAACATGCCTCTCAGCAATTTCCTTGGGGTGTCTACTTTCCAAAATGGGGTCATTTGGGGGGGTTTTGTACTGCCCTGCCATTTTAGCACCTCAAGAAATGACATAGGCAGTCATAAACTAAAAGCTGTGTAAATTACAGAAAATGTACCCTAGTTTGTAGACGCTATAACTTTTGCGCAAACCAATAAATATACGCTTATTGACATTTTTTTTACCAAAGACATGTGGCCGAATACATTTTGGCCTAAATGTATGACTAAAATTTAGTTTATTGGATTTTTTTTATAACAAAAAGTAGAAAATATCATTTTTTTTCAAAATTTTCGGTCTTTTTCCGTTTATAGCGCAAAAAATAAAAACGGCAGAGGTGATCAAATACCATCAAAAGAAAGCTCTATTTGTGGGAAGAAAAGGACGCAAATTTCATTTGGGTACAGCATTGCATGACCGCGCAATTAGCAGTTAAAGCGACGCAGTGCCGAATTGTAAAAAGTGCTCTGGTCAGGAAGGGGGTAAAATCTTCCGGGGCTGAAGTGGTTAAGTGCAGCAAAATTTTTTTTGTAACCTTGGCCAGATCTGTGCCTTGCCACAATTCTGTCTTTGAGCTGTTCAGGCAGTTCCTTTGACCTCATGATTCTCATTTGCTCTGACATGCACTGTGAGCTGTAAGGTCTTATATAGACAGGTGTGTGGCTTTCCTAATCAAGTCTAATCAGTATAACCAAACACAGCTGGACTCAAATGAAGGTGTAGAACTCAAGGATGATCAGAAGAGATGGACAGCACCTGAGTTAAATATATGAGTGTCACAGCAAAAGGTCTGAATATTTAGGACCCTGTGATATTTCAGTTTTTATTTTTAATAAATCTGCAAAAATGTCAACAATTCTGTGTTTTTCATCAATATGGGGTGCTGTGTGTACATTAATGAGGAAAAAAATTAACTTAAATGATTTTAGCAAATGGCTGCAATATAACAAAGAGTGAAAAATTTAAGGGGGTCTAAATACTTTCCATCCCCACCATATTTAATATATATATATATATATATATATATATATATATATATATATATATATATATATACACACACACACACAGTATCTCACAAAAGTGAGTACACACCTCACATTTTTGTAAATATTTTATTATATCTTTTAATGTGACAACACTGAAGAAATTGCACAATTGCTACAATGTAAAGCAGAGAGTGTACAGCTTGTATAACATTGTAAATTTGCTGTCCCTTCAAAATAACTCAACACACAGCCATTAATGTCTAAACCGCTGGCAACAAAAGTGAGTACACCCCTAAGTGAAAATGTCCAAATTGGGCCTAAAGTGTCAATATTTTGTGTGGCCACCATGGTTTTCCAGCACTGCCTTAAAGCGGAGCTCCACCAAATTTTTTTTTTAAAGTCAGCAGCTACAAATACTGCAGCTGCTGACTTTTAAAACATGGACACTTACCTGTCCAGGGCGCCCGCGATGTCGGCACCCGAGGCCGAACCTTCTCTCGGTCCTCGGGTGCTGCCGCCTCCATCTTCGGTAAGGGAATCAGGAAGTGAAGGCTTGCGGCTTCACTTCCCGGTTCCCTACTGCGCATGCGGGAGTCGCGCAGCGCAATACAGATGGTCCCTGCTGTCTCTGGGACCCGTGTGTTTCCCAGCAGACAGCGGGGGGGGGGGGGGGGGAACAGGAAGTGGCGTAAATAACCGCAGATTCTGCGGATATCTATGCCGGAAGTGGGTGCAAATACCTGCAATATACAGGTATCTGCACTCCCCTCCCCCCTGAAAGGTGCCAACTGTGTCACCGGAGGGGGGGAGGAATCCGATGAGTGGAAGTTCCACTTTTGGGTGGAACTCCACTTTAACCCTCTTGGGCATGGAGATCATCAGAGCTTCACAGGTTGCCACTGGAGTCCTCTTCCACTTCTCCATGATGACATCACGGAGCTGGTAGATGTTAGAGACCTTGCACTCCTCCACCTTCCGTTTGAGGATGCCCCATAAATGCGCAATAGGGTTTAGGTCTGGAGACATGCTTGGCCAGTCCATCACCTTTACCCTCAGCTTCTTTAGCAAGGCAGTGGTCATCTTGGAGGTGTGTTTGGGGTCGTTATGTTGGAATACTGCCCTGCAGCCCAGTCTCCAAAAGGAGGGGATCATGCTCTGCTTCAGTATGTCACAGTTCATGTTGGCATTCATGGTTCCCTCAATCAACTGAAGCTCCCCAGTGCCGGCAGCCCTCATGCAGCCCCAGACTATGACACTCCCACCACCATGTTTGATTGTAGGCAAGACACACTTGTATTTGTACTCCTAACCTGGTTGCCACCACACATGCTTGCCACCATCTGAACCAAATAAGTTTACTTTGGTCTCATCAGACCACAGTACATGGTTCCAGTAATCCATGTCCTTAGTCTGCTTGTCTTCAGCAAACTGTGGGCTTTCTTGTGCATCATCTTTAGAAGAGGCTTCCTTCTAGGATGACAGCCATGCAGACCAATTTGATGCAGTGTGCGGCGTATGGTCTGAGCATTGACAGGCTGACCCCCCCAACCCTTCAACCTCTGCAGCAATGCTGGCAGCACTCATACGTCTATTTCCCAAGGACAACCGCTAGGCATGTGCACTCAACTCCTTTGGATGACCATGGTGAGGCCTGTTCTGAGTGGAACCTGTCCTGATAAACCACTGTATGGTCTTGGCCATCGTGCTGCAGCTCAGTTTTGGGTTCTTGGCAATCTTCTTATTATAGCCTAGGCCATCTTTATGTAGAGCAACAATTCTTTTTTTTTTCAGAGCCTCAGAGAGTTCTTTGCCATGATGTGCCATGTTGAACTTCCAGGGACCAGTATGAGAGTGAGAGCGATAACACCAAATTTAACACACCTGCTCCCCATTCACACCTGAGACCTTGTAACACTAACAAGTCACATGACACCGGGGAGGGAAAATGGCTAATTGGGCCCAATTTGGACATTTTCACATAAGGGTGTACTCAATTTTGTTGCCAACGGTTTAGACATTAATGGCTGTGTGTTGAGTTATTTTGAGAGGACAGCAAATTTACACTTTTATACAAGCTGTACACTACTTTACATTATAGCAAAGTGTAATCTCTTCAGTGTTGTCACATGAAAAAGGTATAATAAAATATTAACAAAAATGTGAGGGGTGTACTCACTTTTGTTAGATACTGGTGGTGTGTGTATATATTTATATATATATAGCATAAGCATGATCTGTATACTGAATATAATTTTGTAGTAACCATATACAGACCAGAATACAATAGTTTTGCCAAAAATGGTCCTTAAATCACTTGAGGCTAGGTACCATTTTACAATGCATTTTAAAGAGGTTCCTGCAACTTCTGTATTGGAACCATTTTCTGTCTGAGACAGCCTTGGTCCAACACTTAGCCCAACAGCTCGGTCAATCTTTTCCCTAACTTTCGATCTGCTATACAGTGAAGCATCTGCATTGTGTTTGCAAAGGAAATGACACAATGTCGCTAGAGCAAAGCTGAAGCTCGTTGCCCTTTGTCCCCCTGCAGCTATTAATAAAGCTGCATGGGTAAGGAAGGAGCAGATAGATCAGGTCCCCACCCGAAGAAGAAAAAATGTATATAGATGAAATAAAACATACATATATTGTGTTTATATATAATACCTAAAAATTACATTATATGATGATCTGAATAAAATTTTCTGCATGACGATGACACTGAAATGCTCCTGAAAGTAGGCAGAATGTCATTCAAAATTAGTGACTGTAATTTGTGCCCTGGCCAACCTGATCCTAGCATAGTTTTAAAGGTAGAATGTTTTTTACCTTAAAGCGAAAGTAAACCCATCCATAAAACAGTTTAATTTCCGTCACGTGCCGGAAATGTAACACTACCATTGGTTGTACTATCAACCAAACTGTCTGGTGTGTAAACTGATCATGTGCAGCATCATGGAAGTTGTAGATTAAACAGAGGCAAAGATGGCAGCTTCCTTGGCTGAAAATGATAGGGGGTTTACTTTAATGCATTTTCTGCATTAAGGTAAAAAACATTCTGTGTGCAGCTTCTCCCAACCCCTGCCCCCCATTTTATACTTACCTGAGCCCAATCCTAATCCAGCGCTGTGCCTGAGAGCAGCAGCTCTCGCTACTCTCTCCTCACTGGAGATTGAGGCAGCAGTAGGAGCCATTGGTTCATACTTCTGTCAATCACAGCTAGTCAATGGACACATGGAGCATGGCTTAGGAGCAAGCAACTTTCTATGGGGGCACTAAGAGGGCAGAGGGAGCCAAGGGAAACCAGCGGGGGACCCCAGAAGAGGTGGATTGGGGATGCACAGAGCAGGTAAGTATGAAGTTTAGTATTAATATATATATATATATATATATATATATATATATATATATATATATATATATATATGAATTAATAGTATAATAAAAAATTTAATTTACAGAAAAAATAAATTAAATGTAATCCCCGTTGCCTTGCACACCACCACAAATGCAAACACATGCATAGGGTGCACACATGTATGTAAACCGAGAGTGCTCCACACGTCCCCCACCAGAGTGGGAGCAATAATTCTAGCTGGGGCCCGCCCAGACCCCATTCCATTGGCTGGTGTTTGATAGCTGTTCAATCCCGCTCACCCCCGACACTGAGCAATCTTACAAGCCCCAATATCTGCTCAATGTGATATATTGTCTCACAGGCAGCGCGGGGTACACATTGCTTGGATGCAGCCTTTCACAGCAGCCCAGGCAGATCTCGGGAGACAGCCGGCATGGGGCTACACAAACACTGCATGGGTGATTAGGGTGTGCCCAGGCACACTCAGCACACCCCGTGGGCACGCCTATGCTGGTTAATAAATGATTCTTTATAACAGTGGTAATCAACCCCGTCCTCAGGGCCCACTAACAGGCCAGGTTTTATGTATTACCTTGGGGAGATGCAGACTAGAATACTGCAATCACTGAGCAGCAAATCATATCACCTGTGATATATTTCAGTTACCTTGCAAACCTGGCCTGTTAGTGGGCCCTGAGGACAAGGTTGATGACCACTGCTTTATAACATTACATAAAGGTGTATTAAAAGGTAATGAGATGGCTTTGCAAAGTATACATGCAAGTATCTACAGTATGTGCAAGTAATGTTTTGTGTCTGTGGGGAGCTGGGAATCTGTTTTATAACCTGTCTCAGTGGCACTCCCACATGTTATACAAGCCAAGACATGGGTGGAGCTGAGATCCTTAGAACTGCACGTTGCACTCACTCATTTATATCTTGCTTGTTCTGCTGCTGCAGAGGTTCAGTTAATAGGATTTTTCATAATGATTTGCTGTTGAGACATCATTCTGTTTGTTGGCTAAGTAAATCAATAAAATATTATTATTATTATACACAATTTATATAGCGCCAACAGTTTACGCAGCGCTTTACAATGTAGAGGAGGGGACAATTTTAGTACTGCTCGTAAAGCTTACATTCTAAAGGGAGGGGGTGGTGGCACAAAAGGTAATAGATGCGGGGAATGATTTGATGGGGTGGCATCAAATCATATAGTAGAAAATTGAGTACTCACCTTTCCGTAATTTTCCTTTCCTTGTGCCTACCCATGGCAGCATAATAATGGTTGGTTGCTCCGCCCCCAACCAACCCACAGGACCACTTAAAACTCTCTCTCTAAAAAAAAAAGAGCTGTTCCCCCCCTCAGGCATTCTTGTAACTAGTCTTCAGAACCTTAAGGATTATGGAAGGGAGGGTGTATGCTGCCATGGGTAGGCACCAGGAAAGGAAAATTACAGAAAGGTGAGTATTCAATTTTTTTCCATTTTCCTGGTGCCCCCATGGCAGCATACCAATGGTAAATAACTTGCTTACAGGGAGGGTACTGCAATAAGAATTTTATTGAGATTACAGAAATGATAGTTGTAAGGTCTTTTCCTCACAATCTCTGGAAGTATGGACCGCTGGATCTAAGCTATAGTGTGTCATGAAGGTAGCCGCCCGGCCAATTGTCCCAGGGGTGACCCATGCCAAAGCTGCCCAAGAAGAGGCCATTCTCCACGTTGAGTGAGCATTGACCGCATCTGGGACTGGAAGACCACTAGCCCGGTATGCCTTCTGGATTAACCTCACAATCTAGCTAGCCAAGGTCGTTTTGGATGCTGTCATTCCCTTTTTAAGCGCCTTTGGGAATAATTAATAAATTATGATGATTCTTGCGGAACTGCTGTTTCAGTTCTAAATAGCACCTCAGGGATCTAGCTACATCTAATTCATGCAGCTTTGAGGAGGTTGGATCCTCCTCGAAGGCTGGAAGAACCCATTCCTGGTTGAGGTGGTAGACTGAAGGTACCTTGGGGACAAACTGGTGAATGGGCTGTAAAACCACCCTGTCTGGGAAAAAGGTGATGTAGGGCTTCTGCGCCCCTAGTGCTTGGATCTCCGATAGTGCCTTAATGATTTTGTCCGACCCTATGCCTTGTCTGAGGGCTGTTACGATATTATCCGACCAAACTCTGGTGGCCCTAGAAATTGATGTCAGGGCCACTGCCGGTTTGCACGCTCCTCCCACTGCTTGATAAGTTTTCTTTATATCTGAGTCGATCCTACAGTCAAGGACATCCCTGAAGGAGACTGCGATCTGCTTCCGCCAGTGGATATAGTTTGTAGGCATGTGCAATTCGTTTTGGTCCGAATTCGTTTTGTAACGAATTTCGATAAATTCGTTAATTCGGAAATATCCGAATTAACGAAAAACCCGTTTAACGAATTTTTCCGAATATTCAAAAATGTGTAAATTCGTACATTCGTAAATTCATAAATTTGTAAATTCGCAAATCTGAAATAATAATTAACTAATAATAACTTAACTACTATTACTAGTAACTATTAAATTATAGGTATTGTAGTTTCCTTTCAAATATGGCTGTTAGTGAACGTAACACATACAAATTTATCCGAAGGTTACGAATTATCCGAAGTAATGAATGCTGTATCCAAACGAATGGAACGTAATGAATTAATAATAATAAATAATAATAATAAAAACTTTACTATTTATTATTCGTTATTTTTCGGATAATTCGTAACCTTGGATAAATTCGCATTTGTTACGTTCACTGACAGCCAAATTTGAAAGGAAATTACAATACGTATAATTTAATAGTTAGTTGCTATTTCAGATTTTCGAATTTTCGAGTTTTAGGATTTTCAAATTTCGAATTTACAAATGTACAAATTTACGAATGTACGAATTCACGAATGAACGAATGTACAAATTTACGAATGTACGAATGAACAAATTTACGAATGTACGAATTCACGAATGAACGAATGTACAAATTTACGAATGTACGAATGAACAAATTTACGAATGTACGAATTTACGAATTGCGATCATAACGAATGACCTGAAAAAAAATAAATAAATAAACGAATGAAAAGAAAATGAACGAATTTGGCTGTGCACATGTCTAATCGTTTGAGAAAACGATTAGACATGGGTCTCCTATCTACCTTCCACCACTCATCCGTAACTACTTCCTTGAGCTCCTCCATTAAGGGGAAGGCTGACAACTTCTTCTTTAGGTGCGGAAAATATCTCTTCGCTTTGGACAGAGGCTCCGGATCTTCATCCCATTGAATTGCGTCTTTTACTGCGATAACAAATGGCTTGACTAAACCGAAATCAAACGCTGAAGCGTTTTCTTCTACTGTGTCCGTCTCGGCTTCAGAATTAGTTCCTGGTTCAGGTTGATGGGTGGATGTCTCCACTGCTCTTTCGCCCGTGGATGGGGCTATTTGATTTTGGGATAAGGCTAACTCCCGGATTTAATCCTTAATCTGTTTTTTAAATGACTCCATAGATTCCTGTATGTCTTTTTCTTTGTCTCCTGTGGCTTCTAAGAGGCACTGACCACACACCAATTTCTCCGGGAGGGCTTTTTTCCCACACACCCAACATGCTTTATTTCCTGGATGTGCGGGCTTGCGTTGGGGGTCATGTCTACTCGAGGTATGCTGAGGTGACCTCCGACCACTGCGGGAGGCATGAGTAGAGAATGAGTGTGAGTGTCCAGAGCTTCTATGGCCTCTTGACCTCCTATTAGGAGAATTTTTGTGAGAAGATCTGCGGGATGATCCGTGATGTGGGCTGCAGTGAAACAGAGACAAAAAAACGTGAGACAAAATGCCTTGTCTCCTATGTCCTGGTTCATCCCACTGCAGACTGTAATTTCTTTCAGCTCAGTGCTGTGCGATGAGATCCAAGCTCTTACTGTGTGGCAGCCAATAGATCTTAAAGTGGAAGGCAAGTCAAAACCTAACTAAGCTTAAATTTTAAACTGCCGCTGTCATGCGACTGGACCGGAGCGACTTCAGAACAGGTAAGTATACTCGTCTTTCCTTTTAGAAGGTGGATAGATTAGGCTTGGAATGGGGGTGGGAGTAGATTTAAGCTTAGTTAAGTTTTGATTTGCCTTCCATTTTAATGAAAAGTCATTGTGTGACATTTTAATCGTTTAAAAAAAAAACGTAATAGTGCAATGTGTGGCGATAAGCACATCATTACTGTAGTTATCCATCCAATTACAATGCAGCAGCTGGTGTGAATAGACTCTAAGGCTGGGTTCACACATGTGCGGTGCGAATTCCAGCTCCATTTTCTCTGCAAAGAGAAAAGGCATCTGTTCAGCGCTTCCTATCCGTTGTATCGCAGATCATTTGAGCAGGGAGAGGGGGGAGGTGTAGTGAGGAGGGGGAGAGAATGTCTGCTAACAATGGAACGCATCTGCTTGCAATTTGCACCGCAATGCCCAGAAAACACACGTTTTTTGGGAAATGTGGAGTGCGAATGCAACGCACATATGTGAACCAGCCTCAAATGAACGTATTTTAAAATGAACCCAGCCTAAAGGATTTGCTGTTGCAGGAAACGCTCATTTGCTTTTCTATCACACTGTTATATAACATGGTTCAAGTGTGGTTATGCAAACTTTTGGAAAGTTATGCAACATGTTCCATACTGACACCTACTGGTAATTTGAGAGACATACACCATGTTTTTTGCTTCTCTAAACCCTAACTAGATGAATTTTAGTATGGGATAACACTGTGTGTAATAAACAATGGCTATGTTTCCATGAAATGTTGATTTTTTTTAACTTTTTTTAGTATTTTTTTTCAGATCTTTTGATCCCCTGCAGCCTGTTTTTTTCTGTCCACCTGCACTCCCTTTCTTCATCAGTTGCATATCATTGCTCTCTATCAGCTTCCGTGGGTCATGCCTGGATAATGTGTTCTAGAATGGCTGCTTGTAGGCGGCACATGTGGCAGGGTGACAATGCAGGAGCGCAATTAAATGGAAGTTGTCATTTAATGACAGGAAGTGCTTGAATAAGGACCTTTTATGGCAGGATTGCCAGGTATGTTAATGAAAGTTGAAGGGACTAAAGTATTTGAACACAATAGCGGCATGTTTTTGAACATTAAGGCGCATTCTGTTGAGTTAGGCAGCACATTCAAAATTAATGGCCTGTAACACACCTTAAAGCGGAGTTCCACCCAAAAATGGAACTTCTGCTTTAAGTGATGGTGTCCCCCTGACATGCCACATTTGGCATGTCATTTTTTTTGTGTGGGGGGAGTGGATACCCAGTTTTTATGGGCACCCAGCTCCCACTTCCTCCCCGGGCTCCGCCGGAAGGAAGTTCATCTCTTCCCCTTCCTCCCTGCAATCTTCTGGGTCACATCACAGGTCCCAGAAGATTGCCCGACCATTCACAGCATGCCACACGTTTCGCGCATACGCAGTGCACACCCAGCTGTGAAGCCACAGTTGGGCGCCCACAGTTAGAATGTCGGTGCCTCGGAGAGGAGCGAGGCTTCATTCGCCCGCATCGCTGGACCGTGGGACAGGTGAGTGTCTGATTATTAAAAGTCAGCAGCTACACTTTTTGTAGCTGCTGGCTTTTAAATGGGTGGAACTCCGCTTTAAGGTGGAAGTCCACTCTAACACTTAAATTCTCTCCTGCAATCATTAATGTGAGCTAAATTCAGCCTTATGCCTCAAAATGAAAAAATCCCAGTTTTTCTATCTTTATTTTGCAGTATCCAGTGCTTTCACATGACTTCAAATCTACTTCCTTCTGAGTGTAAAATCAGCCAGTAGGTGTGGTTACTGAAAGCTAGTGACATCACTTCCTGGGAGGGACACTGTTCCTGTGTAGCCAATGGGTGTATACAGGATGAGAGGAGCTGATTATAGGTTCCTGCCCAGTGTTCCCTCATTGTACATCCTAATTCATGAGAAAATGAAGACATAAAAAGCCCCAACTACACAGGGCACAGGGGGGATGGGAGGTGCAGCGCACATATACAGTATAGCTGTGCACAGGGAGCTGGAGGGGGGGGGGGGAACTGTCAGTGTAGCTGGAAGTGCTCTGGGGTCTCAGTTCACAGTCTGCAATAATCATAGTACAGGCAACCACACTAAGGCTCTTTTTCCACTAGTGCGACTTGCCATGTGACTTTGGACACAAAGTCGCATGACAAGCCAAAGCCTATTATTTCAATGGCACCCATTCCCATCTATGTGACTTTGAAAATCAGCGACTTTGAAAAGTTACCTGCAATGTTTTGTTGCAACTTTGATCCAGAGAGTGTATGGAGTTGGATCAAAGCTGTACTCTAAATCGTGCAACTTTGGGGTTGCAATAGTGGAAACATAGACTAAGGCTCTGTTTCCACTAGTATTAATTGTCATGCGACTTTGGACACAAAGTCGCATGATAACTTACAGCCCATTAATTTCATTGGCACCCGTTCCCATCTATGTGACTTTGAAAAGGTATCTGTCAGACTCTAGCGTTAGGCTACATTTCCACTAGGGCAACTCCAAAGCTGTGCAATTTAGAGTGCGGATCAAAGTTGCATTAAAGTAGTGCAGGCTCCTTTTCAAAGTTGCAGATTTTCAAAGTTGCATATATGGTAACGTTTGCCTTTGAAATCAATGGGCTGTGACTTGTCATGCAACTTTATGTGTCCAAAGTCGCACTAGTGGAAACGGAGCCTTAAACTCATTACTCACATGCAGCTCCCTCAGCTGGGTGTGTGCCACACCATGCACACAGTGCCCATCACAGTGCCACACCATCAACATGGTGCCCATCACAGTACCAAACCATGCACACAGTGCCACATGATAAACACAGTGCCCATCACAGTGCCAAACCATGCACACAGTGCCCATCATAGTGCCACACCATGTGCACAGTGCCCATCATATTGCCACACCATGCACACAGTGCCCATCACAGTGCCACACCATGCACACAGTGCCACACCATCAACACGGTGCCCATCACAGTGCCAAACCATGCACACAGTGCCACATGATAAGCACAGTGCCCATCACAGTGCCAAACCATGCACACAGTGCCACATGATAAACACAGTACCCATCACAGTGCCAAACCATGCACACAGTGCCACACCATGCGCACAGTGCCCATCATATTGCCACACCATGCACACAGTGCCCATCACAGTGCCACACCATGCACACAGTGCCACACCATCAACACGGTGCCCATCACAGTGCCAAACCATGCACACAGTGCCACATCATAAACACAGTGCCCATCACAGTGCCAAACCATGCACACAGTGCCCCACCATGCACACAGTGCCCATCATAGTGCCACACCATGCACACAGTGCCCATCACAGTGCCACACCATGCACACAGTGCCACACCATCAACACGGTGCCCATCACAGTGCCAAACCATGCACATAGTGCCACATCATAAACACAGTGCCCATCACAGTGCCAAACCATGCACACAGTGCCCATCACAGTGCCACACCATCAACACGGTGCCCATCACAGTGTCAAACCATGCACACAGTGCCACATCATAAACACAGTGCCCATCCCAGTGCCAAACCATGCACACAGTGCCACACCATGCACACAGTGCCCATCATAGTGCCACACCATGCACACAGTGCCCATCATAGTGCCACACCATCAACACGGTGCCCATCACAGCGCCAAACCATGCACACAGTGCCACATCATAAACACAGTGCCCATCACAGTGCCAAACCATGCACACAGTGCCCATCATAGTGCCACACCATGCACACGGTGCCCACCACAGTGCCAAACCATGCACACAGTGCCACATCATAAACACAGTGCCCATCACAGTGACAAACCATGCACACAGTGCCACACCATGCACACAGTGCCCATCATAGTGCCACACCATGCACACAGTGCCACACCATGCACACAGTGCCCATCATAGTGCCACCCCATGCACACAGTGCCATACCACGCACACAGTGCCACGCAGAAACAACAAGGCGGTTCTCACTGTAGAAAATCTGCCAGCATGTTGCATTGTAATCTATATTACAGTTTCTAACAAACATAACATACTTCCAAAGCTCGTTCTCTCTCTCACCAAAATGAGGCAATGAAGACAGGAGGAGATCTGAGGAGAGAAGGGGTGGGGCTGGGTAGGTCTAGGCATATCTGTCTAAAAAGGAGAGGAGGGGTCTGGGCTGGGCTGGGCAAGACAGGGGCAATTAGAATGAACAGTAGGCATGCTTCTGTAGAAGAGAAGGGCAACGTTTTCAGAAAGTGAGAGACCCCCATGCAGAATTCAGAATTAAGGAAGTAAGGTTGTCCCTGAAGAACAGAAAGAAGCAGATTGTCTGGCTTTAATTAGACTTTCTAAGCGCCACAATCAGCTATACAGAAAATGAATAATGTCAAAGATAAAGATATTTTACGTAAAATTAATAGAAAAATTTTCACTTTAGACTGGACTTCCACTTTAATACCAAACATTTTTGCCCCTGCTGTAGCTTTATCCATTGTACCCTGATGAACACTGAAGAGAACGTTGGAGTCATCATTGGTGTCAGTGGCCACAATAGTAATCCCCAGCACTGGTGTCAGTGTCTGCTATAATAAACTCTAACATTGGTGTCAGTAACCACAAAAATGACCAAACCATTAGTGCCAGTGCATTGGTGTCAGTGGCGGCAATAACCCTCCCCCCACCTATTGGTGTCAGTAAACGCAATAATAACCTCCAACATTGGTGTCAGTAACCAGAGAAAAATAAAACCAGCATTGCTGTCTGTGAAAACTGTCTCAAAACAGATGGTAAAAATTTTGTTTGGGTACAGTGTTGCATTACCGCGGAATTGTCATTCAAAATGCTTTTGATTCTACTTTTTGTTGGAAGCAGGGCCGTCTTTAGCGCAGGGCAAACGGGGCACTTGCCCTGGGCCCAATCTTTGTTGGGGGCCCGCGCTAGCCGTGAATTGGGGCCCCGATTACAGCTTTGCAGAGCGCACAGAGGACACGGGAGGATGTATTCCTCGCTAGCCAGCTGAGACGGGGCGGGGCCGGGAGCTCCACTGACGCTCTGACCCCGCCCACGTGCAGCCTGTGTACTCGGAAAAGAGCGCCTATAGTGAGAGCCAGTGATCGGAATGGGAGTGTCAGTGGAGCCTCCGGCCCCGCCCCCTCTATACTGGCTGGTGAATACAGAGGTCCGGGGGCAGGGCCGGGAGCTCCAATGACATTCCCACTCCGATCACTGGCTCTCACTATAGGCGCTCTATTCCCAGTACACAGGCTGCACGTGGGCGGGGTCAGAGCGTCAGTGGAGCTCCCGGCCCCGCCCCTCTCAGCTGGCTAGCGAGGAATACATCCTCCCATGTCCTCTGTGCAAAGCTGTCATCGGGGCGACCATTCACGGGTGATGTGGGCCCAGGGCCCACCCAACAAAGCATCAGTGGAGCTCCCAGCTGCTTTATTGAGAGCAGAGAGTGGAAGCCCCGCCCACAGTCCTGAATGTATGTAGTGAGTTTGGCTGGCCAGGTATGTCCTTACACCCATAAAATGCCTGAATGTTTAAACCCTGAGCTGTGTTATTTAACTGTAAAGGTGTGCATTGCTGAAAGTTCTCTGACCATCTCCTGTATAATGTCTGCAGTCTCTGATTGTCTCCTGCAGTATGTCCGCAGTCTCTGGTAATCTCCTGCAGTATGTCCGTAGTCTCTGGTAATCTCCTGCAGTATGTCCGCAGTCTCTGGTAATCTCCTGCAGTATGTCCGCAGTCTCTGATTGTCTCCTGCAGTATGTCCGCAGTCTCTGATTGTCTCCTGCAGTATGTCCGCAGTCTCTGATTGTCTCCTGCAGTATGTCCGTAGTCTCTGGTAATCTCCTGCAGTATGTCCGCAGTCTCTGCTTGTCTCCTGCAGTATGTCCGCAGTCTCTGATTGTCTCCTGCAGTATGTCCGTAGTCTCTGGTAATCTCCTGCAGTATGTCCGCAGTCTCTGATTGTCTCCTGCAGTATGTCCGCAGTCTCTGGTAATCTCCTGCAGTATGTCCGCAGTCTCTGGTAACCTCCTGCAGTATGTCCGTAGTCCCTGGTAATCTCCTGCAGTATGTCCGTAGTCTCTGGTAATCTCCTGCAGTATGTCCGCAGTCTCTGGTAATCTCCTGCAGTATGTCCGCAGTCTCTGGTAATCTCCTGCAGTATGTCCGCAGTCTCTGGTAATCTCCTGCAGTATGTCCGTAGTCTCTGGTAATCTCCTGCAGTATGTCCGCAGTCTCTGATTGTCTCCTGCAGTATGTCCGTAGTCTCTGGTAATCTCCTGCAGTATTTCCGCCGTCTCTGGTAATCTGCTGCAGTATGTCCGCAGTCTCTGATTGTCTCCTGCAGTATGTCCGTAGTCTCTGGTAATCTCCTGCAGTATGTCCGCAGTCTCTGGTAATCTCCTGCAGTATGTCCGCAGTCTCTGATTGTCTCCTGCAGTATGTCCGTAGTCTCTGGTAATCTCCTGCAGTATGTCCGCAGTCTCTGATTGTCTCCTGCAGTATGTCCGCAGTCTCTGGTAATCTCCTGCAGTATGTCCGCAGTCTCTGATTGACTCCTGCAGTATGTCCGCAGTCTCTGAACCTCTCCTGTAGTATGTGTATTAATGTGCCCCTTTACTTGCTCAATGAGAGGTAATGATGTGCATGAACCTCTAGCAACCAATCAGCAAACAGTAGTGATCTGCTTTAATCTCTAGCAACCAATCAGTAAGTGCTAATGATGTGCTGTAACCCCTAGCAACCAATTAGTGAGCGCTAATAATGTACACTAACCTCTAGCAACCAATCGGCAAGCAGAAATTATGTGTTGTAACCTCTAGAAACCAGCCATTGAGCAGTAATGATAGGCTGTAACCTCTGGCAAACAATTGCAATCGCTGCGTGATCTGCTGCAGTAAACTGATTTTGAGTCTACCTGCTATTTTTTGTATGTCTCAGAATGGAAGGGGGGCCCCAAGAAAATGTTTGCCCAGGGCCCAATCAAAATTAAAGACGGCCCTGGTTGGAAGTATGGTAAAATCAAAGTGAGAACCTGATTGGTTGCCACAGGCAAAAAAACAGGTTCCTATTGGACACATTGGGGTGGATTTACTAAAACTGGAGAGTGCAGAGTGCAAAAACTGGTGCAGCTCTGCATAGAAAAAAAAAAAAAACAGCTTACAGGTTTTATTATCAAAGTGTAATTGAACGAGCTGAGTTTAGAAGCCAATTGGTTGCCATGCACAGCTGCACCAGATTCTGTGTGCACCAATTTTAGTAAATCTCACCCAACGCATCAGATGGGCAGGGCTGTGACGTCACCACGCCAGGCAGATCTTTCTGTGGGTCTGCGAACATTCCCCAACAGTGATAGGAGCAATAGTATGCAATGCAAAGCCAATATTATTTAATTGAATATAAGTGGATCCTTTTATATCTTAGATTGTAAGCTCTAAGGAGCAGGGCCCTCCGATTCCTACTGTATTAAAGTGTATTGTATTTGTACTGTCTACCCTCAAGTTGTAAAGCGCTGCTTAAACTGTTGGCGCTATATAAATCCTTTATAATAATCTCTCATAAAATACTTGGCACAATACACTATGAGTGCCCTCTTCTCTTTATGAGCATCAACCCTTGCTGGTGAAGAGGAGAAGAAATTAATGTAGCTGCTGTTGAGATTGCTTGGAACCCTGGTTTATGCAAAGCTGTTTAGGAGGACCTTGTGTATGCTGTGAGGTCCACCCAGGAAGGTGAGGGTACAAATGGAACTCACGGTGGTGGAGTGACCACAAGGAGAAGGTGGAAGTAGTTCAATTTTAGTGGATTTCTCTGAAGATTTGCACCATCTTTGGCTATTCAACAGACCTGGGACATTATTACTATCTATTGGAGTACCTTTTCACTTGTGAGGTTTCTTAATGGAAATATCATTAGACATGTGCAATCTGTTTCGCAACAAATCGAAATTCGGATGAATTTTGCATCTTTAGGACATTCGGATGCATCCAAATGTCCAAATAAAAGAAAAACGAATTTCAACTAATACAAAAGAAATAATAGCGGATATAACGAATGAATTTGACATGATTCGGTAATTTGTTAAAGATCTAATGAAACAAAAGGTCAACTCAAAGTAAATCTTACAGTCCAATCAGCTGATTAATTTTGTACTGGAGGTTGGATTACTGGCAAAGTGCATTCCTGGGAACTGAGTGAGAAGGGTGTTGTATTGTATTTGAGCAGAGGAGAAGAGATATTGTCATTGTGTGTGTTAATAGATTCAATAAATAAATGTCTTTCCAAACTACGAATCATTATCACAAATCAATATACCGTATTTATCGGTGTATAACATGCATCCGCACCCCAAATTTAGGAGGGAATTTTAAGGAAAAAAACTTACATTTAAATGCCCATCGATGCAGCCTTATCAGTGTCCATCTGCAGCCTTGTCCAGTGTCATTGCAGACTTGTTAGTGTCAATGCAGCCTTGTCAGTGTCATTTGCAGCCTTGTCAGTGTCTTTGTCAGTTTAAATATGGCGCCGCCGAGATACACAGAGCCGGATGTCCTGTGTATCTCGGCTCCTCGCCGACCTCCGCTGATTGTGAGCAGAGCGGACGATCACTGCCTATATACACATAGCCATATCATACACATAGAGTGTACTTGGCTAGGCTTGGCTCCTCTCGGCTCCACTCACAGTCATGCCCAGTCCCGCCATTGGACCTGTGTTATGTCCATCATAGGGCGGGACTGGGCGTGAATGTGAGCGGACCCGAGTGGAGCCGAGTACACTCGGCTATGTGTATATCGGCGACGCTCGATCCGCTACGCTCACAATCAGAGATCGGCGGGGATCGGAGTATAACACGCACCCACGATTTTCCCAGTATTGTTATACGTCGATAAATACGGTACATACATAAATATCAAATTCCAATTAATACGAAAGAAATTATAGTGGATATAACAAATGAATTCGACATGATTCGAGATTCAGTATAACGAATAATAACGAATTATCCAAAAACGAATTAACGTAACATAACGAATATAACACAACGAAATTATGTATTTTACGAATTAAAACGAAACTAAATGAAATTTTCCGTTGTGCGCAAGTCTAAATATCATTTTTATGTTGTATTTGGTGATTGGAGTAATTATATTTTGAGCACAGGACTTTGCTAGTTGATGTATTTATTGGTATTCTTACATTTGTGATTTGATTTATTTTATGTACAGAAGAGTTTAAGTTGGATCACAGACCTATTCAGAGTTCACATTAAAGAGATACCTACATATTTTTGGTCACCTACTGTCACATGTGGAGTTGATTTACATATTTCTGTGTAAAAAATTGTGGTTATACTATTTTTTGTATGAAATACATATTTTTTGGTTTGGCGATTAAACAGGGGAGTAAGAAACTTTTCCTGACACAAGCATGACAGCATATACGTATGGGTAGGCTTCGCCCCCTGCCCTATTCCAGGATTGGTTACACTGTATAATTAAGTCTCCTCCCCGTAGGCAGCATTCTCTTTTTTTCCCTCACTGCTACAGCCGGTTATGCTGCTGCTGAAAGCAGGATTTTTTTCCCTCACCTTACCGGATTCATCTGGCCAAGCTGCACAGGTTTAAGCCTCTCTTGTGATGAAGCTCCCCGCTGTACAGGCTGTAAATTTCCTATATGGAAGAGACATCCCCCCCTCAGGATCCAGGATGGGGGGGGGGGTAATAGCATCTGGTCTCTAGGGATTGCTCCTTCATCATGACTGGATGGATGGACATTCAGTGGACTTCCTGTTTGGCCATGAAGTGCAGGTGGTAAGGCACCACATGGTGCACAAATCTATAGTATTGACTTGCACCACTGAAAGCATGTCACACATGTGAATTTTTTTGGCTTGTCCATAGTTTCAGACTGTTTACTAATGCAGTGTTTCTCAACTCCAGTCCTCAAGGCGCACCAACAGGTCATGTTTTCAGGATTTTCCTCAGATGAAACGACTGTGGTCATTACTAAGGTGGTGAAACTGATCAAATCACCTGTGCAAAATAGTGGAAATCCTGAAAACATGACCTGTTGGTGCGCCTTGAGGACTGGAGTTGAGAAGCACTGTACTAATGCCTCACAGGTTGTGGTTGTGTCTGCAATACAGCTAATGCTGATAGCAGGTGTGCTGTGCTGTGCTGGGCTGAAGCTTTCCTATTAAGTCAGCAAGACCTGGCCCTACAGGCTTGACTTATTGTCTACAGTAGGGATGAGCTTCGAGTTCGAGTCAAACTCATGTTTGTCTTGAACATCGGCTGTTCGCCAGTTCGCCGAACAGCGAACAATTTGGGGTGTTCGCGGCAAATTCGAAAGCCGCGGAACACCCTTTAAAAGTCTATGGGAGAAATCAAAAGATAATTTTAAAGGCTTATATGCATGGTATTGTCTTAAAAAGTGTTTGGGGACCTGGGTCCTGCCCCAGGGGACATGTATCAATGCAAAAAAAGTTTTAAAAACTGACGTTTTTTCAGGAGCAGTGATTTTAATAATGCTTAAAGTCAAACAATAAAAGTGTAATATTCCTTTAAATTTCGTACCTGGGGGGTGTCTATAGTATGCCTGTAAAGGGTGCATGTTTCCCGTGTTTAGAACAGTCTGACAGCAAAATGACATTTCAAAGGAAAAAAAGTCATTTAAAACTACTCGCGGCTATTAATGAATTGCTGGTCCGACAATACACATAAAAGTTCATTGATAAAAACTGCATGGGATTTCCCCACAGCGGAACCCCGAACCAAAATTAAAAAAAAAACTGGCGTGGGGGTCCCCCTAAATTCTATACCAGGCCCTTCAGGTCTGGTATGGATATTAAGGGGAACCCCGTGCCAAAATTGAAAAAAAAAATGACATGGGGTCCCCCTCAAAATTCACACCAGAGCTATGGATTTTAAGGGGAACCCCACGGCAAAATGAAAAAAAAATTGGCGTGGGGTCCCCCCAAAAATCCATACCAGACCCTTATCCGAGCACGCAACCTGGCAGGCCGCAGGAAAAGAGGGGGGGATGAGAGAGCGCCCCCCCTCCTGAACCGTACCAGGCCACATGCCCTCAACATTGGGAGGGTGCTTTGGGGTAGCCCACCAAAGCACCTTGTCCCCATGTTGAAGAGGACAAGGGCCTCATCCCCACAACCCTTGGCCGGTGGTTGTGGGGGTCTGCGGGCAGGGGGCTTATCGGAATCTGGAAGCCCCCTTTAACAAGGGGACCCCCAGATCCCGGGTCCCCCCTGTGTGAAATGGTAAGGGGGTACAAAAGTAACCCTACCATTTCACAAAAAAACTGTCAAAAATGTTAAAATGACAAGAGACAGTTTTTGACAATTCCTTTATTTAAAGTCTTCTTTTTCCCCATCTTCTTTCTTCTATCTTCCTTCGGTTTCTTCCTCCATCTTCTTCTTCCTCCGATCCTCTGCTTCTTTCTCCGGTGTTCTCGTCCGGCATCTCCCTCTGCTGCATCTTCTTCTCTTCATCTTCTTCTTCTTATCTTCATCTTCTTTTCGGGCCGCTCCGCATCCATGATTGGATGGGAGGCTCCCGCTGTGTGACGCTTCTCTCTTCATCTTTTTCTCTTCATCTTCTTATCTTCATCTTCTTGTCTTCATCTTCTTTTCGGGCCGCTCTGCATCCATGGTGGCATGGAGGGAGGTTCCCGCTGTGTGATGCTTCTCGTCTTCTGACTGTTCTTAAATAGCGAAGGGCAGGGCCACCCGGTGACCCCGCCCCCCTCTGACGCACGGGGACTTTCCTGTGGCATTCCCTGTGACTTCAGAGGGGCGGGTGACCCCGCCCCCTCTGACATCACGGGGAATGCCACAGGGAAGTCCCGTCAAGTCCCTGTGCGTCAGAGGGGGCAGGGTCACCGGGTGGCCCCGCCCCCGTTATTTAAGAACCGTCAGGAGGAGAAGCAGCGCGAGCCTCCCTCCATGCCATCATGGATGCAGAGCGGCCCGAAAAGAAGATGAAGACAAGAAGATGAAGAGAAGAAGATGAAGAGAAAAAGATGAAGAGAGAAGCGTCACACAGCTGGAGCCTTCCATTCAATCATGGATGCGGAGCGGCCCAAAAAGAAGATGAAGAGAAGAAGATGAAGATAAGAAGATGCCGCGGAGGGAGATGCCAGACGAGAACACCGGAGAAAGAAGCAGAGGATCGGAGGAAGAAGAAACTGGAGGAAGAAACCGAAGGAAGATAGAAGATGGAAAAAAGAAGACTTTAAATAAAGGAATCGTCAAAAACTGTCTCGTCATTTTTGACAGTTTTTTTGTGAAATGGTAGGGGTATTTACCATTTCACACGGGGGGGGCGGGATCTGGGGGTCCCCTTGTTAAAGGGGGCTTCCAGATTCCGATAAGCCCCCCCACCCGCAGACCCCCACAACCATCGGCCAAGGGTTGTGGAGATGAGGCCCTTGTCCTCATCAACATGGGGACAAGGTGTTTTGGGGGGCTACCCCAAAGCACCCCCCCAATGTTGAGGGCATGTGGCCTGGTACGGTTCAGAAGGGGGGCGCTCTCTCGTCCCCCCCTCTTTTCCTGTGGCCTGCCAGGTTGCGTGCTCGGATAAGGGTCTTGTATGGATTTTTGGGGGACCCCACGCCATTTTTTAAAAAAAAATTTGGCGCAAGGTTTCCCTTAACCACTTAAGGACCAGCCTTGTTTTGGATTTTAGGTGTTTACATGTTTAAAACAGTTTTTTTTTGCTAGAAAATTACTTAGAACCCCCAAACATTATATATGTTTTTTTTTTCTAACACCCTAGAGAATAAAATCGCGTTTTTTTTTGCACCGTATTTGCGCAGTGGTCTTATAAGCGCACTTTTTTTGGAAAAAATTAACTTTTTTGAATAAAAAAAAAAAAGACAACAGTAAAGTTAGCCCATTTTTTTTTTATATTGTGAAATATAATGTTACGCCAAGTAAATTGATACCCAACATGTCACGCTTTAAAATTGCGCCCGCTCGTGGAATGGTGTCAAACTTTTACCCTCAAAAATCTCCATAGGCGACGTTTAAAAAATTCTACAGGTTGCATGTTTTGTGTTACAGAGGAGGTCTAGGGCTAGAATTATTGCTCTCGCTCTACCATGCAGTTTTTATCAATTAACTTTTATGTGTATTGTCGGACCGGCAATTCATTAATAGCCGCAAGTAGTTTTAAATTACTTTTTTTCCTTTGAAATGTCATTTTGCTGTCAGACTGTTCTAAACACGGGAAACATGCTCCCCTTTACAGGCATACTATAGACACCCCCAGGTACGAAATTTAAAGGAATATTACACTTTGATTGTTTGACTTTAAGCATTATTAAAATCACTGCTCCCGAAAAAACTGCAGTTTTTGAAACTTTTTTTGCATTGATACATGTCCCCTGGGGCAGGACCCGGGTCCCCAAACACTTTTTAGGACAATACCATGCAAATTAGCCTTTAAAATGAGCACTTTTGATTTTGAACGTTTAAGTCCCACAGACTTCAATGGGGTTCTAACGCTCGTGCGAAGTTTTGGTCTGTTCGCAAGTTCTGGTGCGAACCGAACCGGGGTGGGTTCGGCTCATCCCTAGTCTACAGGTATGCTGTTAGCTTGCACCACTGAAAGCATATATCACACATGTGAATCTTACTGGCTGTCCATAGTGCCACTCTGTTTGCGAATGTTTCACAGGTTGTGGTCTTTGTCTGCATATCGCTAATGCTTAGGCTGATAACAACTGTTGCTGAGCCTTTCCTATTAACGCAGGGCCTGGCCCTGCCGTCTGGGCTTACGGTGTATTGTTATAATGCTTGGTTGCGGTATGGACCTTTGTGGTACATGTCTAAGGTAGGTTCAACCTGTTAGTACTGATCGTCTGATGACTATTAACCCGTGCTGCTTGCCTGTGATTACCTTGACTCTACAGTACTAATGACTGCTATGCATTTATTACTATGCATTTACATGCTGACCTTGATGCTAAAATGAAAGTCAGGAGCTGCTTAGTTGCATTTCCTTAGTCCTTTAACTCTATGGCTCTAGTCTTTCAGCTCATCTGTGGGCCAGTAGCAATCAGCTTTCCTAGAGACCAGCAACGTTCATTAAGGTGAGGGCAGGTAGGTATATTCTATATCCTAAAAGAGTGCACATTATGGGCATAATGGATTGTAAATCTCTCCAGCTCTGTAAACCAACACCACTTCCCAGGAAGAGAAAAGTCAACATGGTTCTGCAACAGGGACAGGTCCTCTTTAGCCCTAAGGCTATGTTTCCACTAGTGCGTCCCCAAAGTCGCGCGATTTTGCCGCGATTTTTTCGCGACTTTTTACCGCGATTTGAAGCAATGCCTGTATCTATGGACCTCAAGTCGCATCAAAGTGGGACCAAAGTAGTGCAGGGACTACTTTGAAGTCGCTGCGACTTGAAGTCGCACAGATATGAACGGTACTCATTGGAAATCATGGGAAACAATTTGTCATGCGACTTTTCAGTCCCAAGTCGCATGAAAAGTCGCACTAGTGGAAACAGAGCCTTAAGGAACCACTATGTATTTAACTGCCAGAAGAGGCAGACCAAGAAAACCTCTACAATAATCGTCTGGGGCGATAGTGGACTAGTGTGTCGGCCAAAATGCATGCCAAGTTGCAGGCCAGAGGCAAATGGGCAGAGACTGAGAAGGCATATAGTCACCCATACCAAGCCTAATCAAACAGCTGCATTTATTTAAAGGCAACCTCTACCTCAGAAACAGTTGGCCAGGGAGTCTTTTTCAGACTGGCCAGATGGCCCAGCCTTAGCTGGTAGTTTCTTGCTTCTGGGAAGTTGCTATCACAAGTTGGCATATCAGAAGCAAAAAGTGGATGTTTTAACTCTGTCCAAACTGACTGTGTGGATCTCTTTTCAATAATGCTCAGGTACTAAGCTAATCAAACAACTAAAGTTGTTTAAAGGGTACCTCTGCCTCAAAGCCAGCCAAACAGTCTTCATCAGATTAGCCAGGGGTGCCATTCTGCCAGCAGAAAAGCAATATGCTTTGCAGAGGCCCTGGAAGAGCGAATGGATCTGGAGATGAAGAAGGCTCATACTACTATGAAGTAGTGTTTTGTGACCTGCGGTTGAGCTCACTTCAGTAGCCAGACTGTCAGGATCTCAGACAAGATGAAAGCAGAGCTCTGGCCAGTGATAAACTCTCTATGATGGCTGATTCTAGAGTGAAAATGAAGTAGCCAGTGATACAGTTCAGCCACTGTGGAAACAAGACTGCATGCAGTTTCTCTACTAGTCCGCTGTGGTAAGTTAATCCTTATGGCTCATCCCACAAGTAACACATACCACTTTTAAGTTGGAGTGGTGACTGTTCAAGTCGGATTCAGTGATATCTAGAAGGGGGATTAATCCCTTATGTTAATCACCAATGACCAGAGCATAGCCAAAAGTAGGGTTGACCCGATACCGATACTAGTATCGGTATCGGCACCGATACCAAGCATTTGCCCAAGTACTTGTACTCGGGCAAATGCTCCCGATGCTTCCGCCGATACCTTGACTGTCAGCGGTGATGGACGTGTGGGGGAGTTACAAGCTTCTCCCCCCGCGGCTTTCAGCTGCTTAGTGACATACAGCGGTGATCGGTGCTTGTAATTCCCCCACACGCGATCACCGCTGACTGTCACCTCATCCTCCTCCTTAGTCCTCCTCCGTTCCTCTGTCCCCCTCCGCTGTCCTGCTCCATTGCTGTGTCCCCCTCCGTTCCTCTGCCCCCCCCCCCCCCCGCTGTCCTCCTTCTTTGCTCTGTCCCCCTCCGCTGTCCTCCTCCGTTCCTCTGTCCACCTCCCGCTGTCCTTCTTCTTTGCTCTGTCCCCCTCCGCTGTCCCCATCCGTTCCTCTGTCCCCCTCCGCTGTCCCCATGCGTTCCTCTGTCCCCCTCCGCTGTCCCCATGCGTTCCTCTGTCCCCCTCCGCTGTCCCCATCCGTTCCGTCTTTCCGTTGTCCCCCTCTCTCTTCGTCTGTCCCCTCCGTTCTGCTGTCTCTCCGCTGTGTGTATGGAGAGAGTCAGCTGACTCTTTCCATTCACATAACTGAAACATTGTAATCTCCTGTGATTACAATGTGTCAGTTTATGAATGGAGAGAAGCTGCTGTGTTCTCTCCATTCATTCTCAGTGCAGCTGACGCTGCAGAGAAAGGGACTGGGGAATCTATCCTCAGTCTATTTCTCTGTCTCAAGGGGGAGATATCAGAGGTCTGTTAAGACCCCTGATATCTCACCAAAGCCCCCCAACAGGGCTGATTAAAAAAAAAAAAAAACACACACACATAGTGCAATAAAGAATAAAAAAAAAAAATTGTAAAAAATAATAAATGTAAATGAAAAAAACCAAAACAAAAACACACACACAGACACCGTTCACTATACCCCCACCCCCACCCCACCCACTCCCCACCCCCACCCCCCCCCCCCCCTCAAAAAAAAAAAAAAAAAAAAACTGTCACGTGACATTAAAAAAAAGTATCGGTAATCGGTATCGGCGAGTACTTGAAAAAAAGTATCGGTACTTGTACTCGGTCCTAAAAAAGTGGTATCGGGACAACCCTAGCCAAAAGGCAAAGTAAAGAAGATTAAATGACAGGTAAACCTGGGAAAACGATAGAGGAGAATAAAGAATCAATCTTTGTCTGCCTAAAGCCAAGTCTTCTCCCTTCGGGGAGCAACAACGTTTCTCCTCCCAAGTCGCCCAGTAGGGTGGGCCGGCAGAATTATATGTAAATTTGAGCTTTAGGATCTGTAGGTCCTGTGCATTAAAGGAAGCCATTAATGGAATTTTCGTTCCTCTCCTCCAACTGCATTCCCTCCATGATGCATTAGAGCAATTCACAAACTCTGCAATTAACGCCGGAAAACAAGTGTTACCAGCCAAAGAAGAAGATGTCCGGGGTTATGTCTGCATTTTCCTTAGTCAAAAGGCTGACTTGGTCAACAAGCAGAAGTATTAGGATCCAAAATTTCATGTGGCATCTTTGCAATCAATCTCTCCAGCCATCAGTAAGGCTCGGTTTCCACAAATCATACCTCATGGTTTCCAAGGAATACCGTGCATGTCTGTGCGACTTCAAGGTAGCCCCTGCACTACTTTGGTCCCACTTTGACGCGACTTGGGGTCCATGGACCTCAAGAATACACAGGCATTTCTTCAAGTCTCATCAAAATCGCACGACTTTCAGGTTGCAATAGTGGAAACCTAGGCTAAGAGTGTAGATTGCATTTAGACCTAGCACATGTGTGTATACTGTATACACACTTCGAGACACCCATGCTTCTGAAAGTACCTTCGCTTGGCTGTTTGAGAGTTCACTATGAGTTTATCTGGCAGACGTTGGCGTTTTCACAAACTCAGGGCATTTCCCAGGACATTAGGTCCAGTAGTGGCCGTCTTGCGGGAGCAAGGGCTTCTGGTTATCCTTGTTTGGGCAACAGCCTGGCAATGTCTTCCAGGTCCTGGAGAAAAGTTCTAGCTCAGAATCTGATCGTATTGGGAGGAGCCATCATCGAGAGACCAACTAGTCTCATTACAGCAATGACCTGCCTGGAAGCAGTTCTGAATCTCTGAAGATTACAGTAGTTACCTTCAGAGATCAACAGTATAAGTATCTCACTTGAACAAATTGTAGCTATTTCCCATTGGTTGCAAGAGGTTAGAGAAGTAGTCTGTAGTAAGCCATGTGGTCCGAGGGGCCCAATGGAAGATTGACAACTTTTATTAACTGGTTTTGTAGTAAGATAAGATTTGCTTCCTGCACCAGGAACAGTGACTCCACAGAGGAGACAAGTCCCTTTGGGAGGTAGCTAAGCTAGCTAATCTTTCAACTTATCAGCTACTAGGTATACCAATCATCGCAATCTATTACTTGTCTGGTATTCATGCCAATGGAGGACAAGGTGTCCAAAGTCAGATTTGCAGGCTGAAATCCTTCCGAAAATGCAACAAAGAGAGCCTCAGCTAGGCTGTAAAGACTCAGCAAAATTGGAAAGTCCTATCTTTGCTGTCAGAGGTATCTTCCAGTCAGGTCTGCCAGCCCTTTAGGTTTGGGTTTCCTAGAACCTCCTGGCAGACGCCGTAAGGTACAAAGCTGTTGGATGCCAAGGGATGGTCTCCAAACCAACAAGCCGTTTAAGGGAACGGCAACAAATAAGGCTATCAGGATATTGATCAGACAGTAACCTTGGTGGCTTCCCAGAGGTGGAAGCAGTGGTACTACTGACATCCAGCTGGGTCTGCAAATAAGCCAATATGTATATTGAACAAACCTCTCCAGGATACTTATCAGGATCTGCAGTCGTTCAGGGTGATGAGGACATTGATTGCTTGCAGGCCACGATATCCACGGTTACAGTCTCGGATGCGGGAACCTCCTATTCTCCTTCTTGAGGTCCAATACCTCATACAGCGTGGCCAACGCGATCATCCAATTTCAACAAGTTATATCTAGACGCTGGAGACCAAGAAGTGAAGGCTTACCTGGAGGTCTCACCTTTTTAATGTTTGAAACCCTATGGAGGTCAGTGCACCTACTCCAAACTTCAAGTATATTAGATCATAGGAAACCCTACAGAATTTAAAGGATGTAATCCTCTGTTCCCTGCTGTAAGGGTTGAATTGTATAAGTATGCCTAGAGATGGCATTAAAGGATAGATGAGGCTCAGTCGTGTCCTCACTCTCTGGGATCCAGTAACTGTTTCATATCTTGGTAAACCAATTCCGAAAGACGTGGGCAGATTGTTCTTTCCCCTGGGGTCTTCTAAATAGTATGGGACACGTTGTCTCACTCTCCATTCATATGTACAAGACATCCTCAATATGGCCATCAATACTGAAGATATATTTTGTACGGCTAATAGGTCTAGAAGGATCTCCATATATCCAAGCGTAAAGCCTTAAACTACCTTGTTGCTGAAATTATCAGACAAAATGTGTCTAGTCTCTTCTTCAGGACTATACAGGAGGTCTGCATCTTTGCATCTGGGTTAGAACATCATCCTTCCAGCATATCCAAACTAAAGTGTTTGAAGTACCACAAGCATTGGAAATAGATTCAAGGTTGAAGAGAGACATAGAAGTGGCCCTTCTTCAAAAATCAAACAATAGGCTCTTCAGGCCTCATGGCATCAGAAGAGGACAATCGTTGTCCATTAAAGACAATCCCAGTGGTGCGGATCAAGTTAGTCAAGGGGCTTAGATGCTAGGACAAATCCATCCATTGAGGACAGAGACCGTTTTCCCAGACGGATTGCGCATCCATGGACAGATCTCAAAGGAGCCCCTCCAGAACTAATATGTAAACTGCGACCTGGTCTACATTCAACATGGAGAGTGATGGATGAAGGGCGCGTGATCAATAGCTCACATCAAAACATATAAAATTTATTCAGAGGAAATTAAAAGCAAATAAAAGCAGTTGAATAATACCAATACTACGTATCATGCAAACAGGTAACAAAATATAAAAGACATGGGAAATTAAAAATGGGTTAAAAATATCATGAGCCCATGTTAAGGTTAACATGGGCTCATGATATTTTTAACCCATTTTTAATTTCCCATGTCTTTTATATTTTGTTACCTGTTTGCATGATACGTAGTATTGGTATTATTCAACTGCTTTTATTTGCTTTTAATTTCCTCTGAATAAATTTTATATGTTTTGATGTGAGCTATTGATCACGCGCCCTTCATCCATCACTCTCCATATAGCCTTACCTGACCACCCCGGGGTCATTTTCTGGGCAGCGGGACATGCAATACCATCTCTTTTAGCTTTGCTACAGTTTACAATACTACTCTTCTCAAACCCAAAACAGACCCTCACAAGCGCAGGAGTAATCTTTCCTTGTCTACATTCAACATGTTGGGGGTCCATTTTAAAGTGGACCCAGTGGCCTTAGCTACAATTCACTTCAGTCGTTAGTGGGGATAGATCTAATCCTTGACTTAATCACTTCAGCATTACCCACCCTTGTCGTCTGGTGATTGGTACATCCCATAAGTATATGCTGTCATGCTTGTGTCAGGAAAGAGGAAAATTTTATACCTACCTGACGGTAATTTTCTTTTCCTGATAATAAGTTACAAGAATGCTGCCTGCAGGGAGAATTACTTATATAATAGTCCTGGAATAGGGCAGGGGGCGGAGCCTACCCATACATATTATATGCTGTCATGCTTTGCATCAGGAAAGGAAAATTACCGTCAGGTAAGTATAAAATTTTCCTCTTTCTGTAGGTTACAGAGAATTGAGGGAGTTAGCGTAGCGTAGGGATACAATGCTGTGAAAAAGTATTTGCCCCCTTTCTGATTTTTTTGCATATTTGTCACACTTAAATGACTCAGATCATTAAATGTTATTATTACACATGGCAGGCCAGCACACCTTTCAATATTCATACCTTCTCTCTCTGATTATTACACAAAGATAACCGGAGTAAATACAAAATGCAGTTTTTAAATGATGGTTTTCCTTTATTAAGGCAAAAAGCTGTCCAAACCTTCCTGGCTTTATGTCAAAAAGTAATTGCCCCCTTCAACCTAATAACTGGTTGTGCCACCCTTGGCGGTAACAACTGCAATCAAGTGTTTGCAATAACTGGCAATGAGTCTTTCACATTGCTGTGGAGCAATTTTGGCACACTCTTCTTTGCAGAATTGTTTTAATTCAGCCACATTGGAGGGTTTTCCAGCCTGAATGGCCTGTGTAAGGTCATGATACAGCATTTCAATTGGATTTAAGTCCACACTTTGACTAGGCCACTCCAAAACCTAAATTTTGCTTTGTTTGAACCATTTGGAGGCGGACTTGCTGTTGTGTTTCGGATCATTGTCCTGCCGCATAACCCAAGTGCACTTGAGCTTGAGTTCACAAACTGATGGCTGGACATTCTCCTTCAGGATTTTGTGTCGTCGTCATGCTCTTGGAGTAATTTTTGTAGGCCGGCCCAATCATGGTAAAGTTCACCACTGTTCCAAGGTTTCTGCATTTGTGGATAATGGCTCTCACCGTGGTTCGCTGGCATCCCAAAGCCTTAGAAATGGCTTTGCAATCCTTTCTGGACTGATACAGTATCTCACAAAAGTGAGTACACCCCTCACATTTTTGTAAATATTTTAATTTATCTTTTCATAAGACAACACTGAAGAAATGACACTTTGCTACAATGTAAAGCAGTGAGTGTACAGCTTGTATAACAGTGTAAATTTGCTGTCCCCTCAAAATAACTCAACACACAGCCATTAATGTCTAAACCGCTGGCAACAAAAGTGAGTACACCCCTAAGTAAAAATGTCCAAATTGGGCCCAATTAGCCATTTTCCCTCGCAGGTGTCATGTGACTCGTTCATGTTACAAGGTCTCAGGTGTGAATGGGGAGCAGGTGTGGTAAATTTGGTGTTATCATTCTCACTCTCTCATACTGGTCACTGGAAGTTCAACATGGCACCTCATGGCAAAAAAAAAAAAAAATCTCTGAGGATCTGAAAAAAAGAATTGTTGCTCTCTCTCTCTGGGGGGCTACAGTTTATTGGGGGAACCATGAACGCCAACATGTATTGTGATTTACTGAAGCATAGCATGAGCCCCTCCCTTCGGAGACTGGGCTGTAGGGCAGTATTCCAACATGATATAACCCCAAACACACCTCCAAGACAACCACTGCCTTGCTAAAGAAGCTGAGGGTAAATGTGATGGACTGGCCAAGCACGTCTCCAGACCTAAACCCTATTGAGCATCTGTGGGGCATCCTCAAATGGAAGGTGGAGGAGTGCAAGGTCTCTAACATCCACCAGCTCCGTGATGTCGTCATGGAGGAGTGGAAGAGGACTCCAGTGGCAACCTGTGAAGCTCTGGTGAACTCCATGCCCAAGAGGGTTAAGGCAGTACTGGAAAAGAATGGTGGCCACACACAAAATAGTGACACTTTGGGCCCAATTTGGACATTTTTACTTAAGGGTGTACTCACTTTTGTTGGCAGCGGTTCAGACATTAATGGCTGTGTGTTCAGTTACTTTGAGGGAGGGGACAGCAAATTTACACTGTTATACAAGCTGTACAATCACTACTTTACATTGTAGCAAAGTTTCATTTCTTCAGTGTTGTCACATGAAAAGATATAATAAAATATTTACAAAAATGTGAGGGGTATACTCACTTTTGTGAGATACTGTAAATGTCAATGACGTTGTTTCGCATCTGTTCTTGAATTTCTTTAGATCACGGCATGATGTGTTTTGCTTTTTGAGATCTTTTAGCGTGGTTCACTTTGTCAGACAGCTTCTATTTAAGTGATTTATTGATTCAACAGGTCTGGCAGTAATCAGGCCTGGGTGTGGCAAGTGAAATTTAACTCGGCTTCCCAAAACATTGTGGTTAATCACAGTTCATTCGTGATTCAGCATGGGAGAGGGCAATTACTTTTTCACATAGTGCCAGGCAGGTTAGAACAGTTTTTCCCTTAATAAATGAAATAATAAATTAAAAACTGCATCTGATTTTACTGGATTTATTCATGTTATCTTTGTGTAATATTAAAATTTGTTTGAGGATCTGAATCATTTAAGTGTGAGAAATATGCAAAAAAACCCCAAAAAACATAAAAATCAGGAAGGTGGCAAACACTTACTTACACACACACACACACACACCTCACAAAAGTGAGCACACCCCTCACATTTTTGTAAATATTTTATTATAACTTTTCATGTGACAAAGCTGAAGAAATTACACTTTGCTACAATGTAAAGTAATGAGTGTACAGCTTGTATAACAGTGTAAATTTGCTGTCCCCTCAAAATAATTCAACACATAGCCAATAATGTCTAAACAGCTGGAAACAAAAGTGAGTACACCCCTAAGTGAAAATGTTCAAATTGGGCCCCATTAGCCATTTCCCCTCCCCGTCTCATGTGACTCGTTAATGTTACAAGGTCTCAGGTGTGAATGGGGAGCAGGTGTGTTAAATTTGGTGTTATCGCTCTCACTCTCTCATACTTGACACTGGAAGTTCAACATGGAACCTCATGGCAATGAACTCTCTGAGGATCTTAAAAAAAAAAAAAAAAAAAAAAAGAATTGTTGCTCTACATAAAGATGGCCTAGGCTATAAGAAGATGGCCAAGACCCTGAAACTGAGCTGCAACACGGAGGTCAAGACCATACAGTGGTTTAACAGAACAGGTTCCACTCAGAACAGGCCTCACCATGGTCGACCAAAGAAGTTGAGTGCACTTACTCAGTGTCGTATCCAGAGGTTGTCTTTGGTGAATAGACTTTTGAGTGCTACCAGCATCCCTGCATAGGCTGAAGGGATGGGGGGGTCAGCTTGTCAGTGCTCAGACCATATGCCGCACACTGTATCAAATTGGTCTGCAAGGCTGTCATCCCAGAAGGAAGCCTCTTCTAAAGATGATGTATAAAAAAGCCCGCAAACAGTTTGCTGAAGACAAGCAGACTAAGGGCATGGATTACTGGAACCATGTTCTGTGGTCTGATGAGACCAAGATAAACTTTTTTGGTACAGATGGTGTCAAGCGTGTGTGGCGGCAACCAGGTAAGGAGTACAAAGACAAGTGTGTCTCGTGCTGCCGGCACTGGGGAGCTATAGTTCATTGAGGGAACCATGAATGCCAACATGTACTGTGACATACTAAAGCAGAGCATGATCCCCTCCCTTCGGAGACTGGGCCACAGGGCAGTATTCCAACATGATAACGACTCCAAACACACCTCCAAGATGACCACTGCCTTGCTAAAGAAGCTGAGGGTAAAGGTGATGGACTGGCCAAGCATGTCTCCAGACCTAAACCCTATTAAGCATCTGTGGGGCATCCTCAAACGGAAGGTGGAGGAGCGCAAGGTCTCTAACATCCACCAGCCTTGTGATGTTGTCATGGAGGAGTGGAAGAGGACTCCAGTGGCAACCTGTGAATCTCTGGTGAACTCTATGCCCAAGGGGGTTAAAGGCAGTGCTGGAAAATAATGGTGGCCACACAAAATAATGAAACCTTGGGCCCAATTTGGACATTTTCACTTAGGGGTGTACTCACTTTTGTTGCCAGCGGTTTACACATTAATGGCTGTGTGTTGAGTTATTTTGAGGGGACAGCAAATTTACACTGTTATACAAGCTGTACACTCACTACTTTACATTGTAGCAAAGTGTAATTTCTTCAGTGTTGTCACATGAAAAGATATAATAAAAAATGTGTACTCACTTTTGTGAGATACTGTATATACACATATATATACAGACACAGTATATCAACCCAATAAAATGAACACATTATTTATTTTTGCCAAAACCATGAATTGGGTACAAAATTCAAGTCAAATAAGCAGAGGTTGCTAAACAGAAGACACCAACATAAAGTAACAGCTTGAAGTGCTCAGCATCGTGCTCCACCTCACATCTTTGTAAAGAGCATTTATTGTCTGTAGCCTTATGATGGAAATTGAAAGCCACCTTCCCCGCCATCATGGCAGACCCAAGACTGTGTAATGAATCACAGTCCAGGCCGTATAGAAAAAGTTGGTGTCTGCTTGGCTGCCAAGTTTACCACTCTTTACTCTCTGCCTTGTTTTGGGAACACGGTCATTCGCATTACCCATGATATTCTTCTCTTAACCCGCAGACAGGAAGGAAGAAGGGAAAAAAAAAAAACACTATGCTGTAAAAACTTTGCTTAGACACATTGATAAGTGAGACCCAAACATAATCTGTTACATTCTAATAGCAGGTTGCCCCCCAGACCTCCCTGTGTCTTCTTCTTATCTTTTTAAATATTTTTGCATACATAACTTCTAATCAGTCTTTGGACCTGACAATCCCTCTTGGGCAACAAAATTCTACGAAAAAGGAATTTATGTGTATCAGACATGCTGCTCAGAGGCCCATATAAAGCCGCTGAGACAGATACAACTGGACAGATATACAGTATACATACATGGATTGGTATTTAAGCCTGGTTAGAAAAAATTCAGTTTCCTCCTCAACTAGTGGTCAGGCCCTGTCTGTGGAGTATGATGCCATAGGCGCAGTAATGGCGAACCTTGGCACCCCAGATGTTTTGGAACTACATTTCCCATAATGCTCAACTATACTGCACAGTGCACAAGCATCATGGGAAATGTAGTTCCAAAACATCTGGGGTGCCAAGGTTAGCCATCACCTGCCATAGGGTATCATATCAAAAAAGTGATGTAAATATCTCCACATTCTTATAGCCATCATAAATAATCCCCGAAAGGTGTTTAATATGGGTGAAATGTAATTTTCCAATTATTTCCTAAGCTCCGTCTAGTGGCCATAATGCAGTATTCCCCGATTTTGGCATTTCGGGAAACCCCATCGTATTGATGTATGTACCGCTCTCCACAGCATTCTCCTGTGAGCCCAGGATGGCTTGAAGGCCCAGTCACAGGAAATGGGTTGGATCACACTGCGCATCATTCAACGAGTAGAGGAGTGGCACTATATTGCAGAGCAGACAGTCTAATGTAGGGCGAGGACTGCTTTCTTTTCTTTAATTCTTGCAGGTCAATTAATAATTAAAGTGTTTGTAACCTTTAAAAAAAAAAACTGGCACTGCCAGCCCCTCTTTTATGCAGCCATAATGCACAGTGTAAGCGTTTACTGAAAACGAAGCACGTAAATACCCTTTTTCAGATCTCTTCAGGCCTGTCACGTGACTCTCGGTAGCTCTCCTACTCCATCTACGGGCTACAGTGGGAGGGACTGAGATCTCCCTCTGACATCAGCCGGAGAGGTCACCTGAATGCTGTGGCTGCTATGCCCCTCCCACTGTACCCCATAGATGGGGGAGGAGAGCAGCTGGGAGTCACGTGACTGACCTGAAGATATCTGAAAAAAAAAAAAAAGGTATTTACAGGCTTTGTTTTCAACAAACACTTACACTGTGCATTATGACTGCATAAAAGAGGGGCTGGCAATGACTTTTTTTTTCCAGTTTACATTACCACTAATAGCGGCAGGAGGAGAGGGGTGGAGATGGCGACGGCTCACACACAGGAGCCGACAGGCGGTGGGAAAGAGGAGAGCTGCGAATGACAGAGGCACGTAAACTGACCACAGTAATCAGGGCTCTACAACCATGATTACTATGGTCAGTACACAGGAACTGCCATGATCAGCCAGGTTTTTTACAGTTTAGAGAGGGGCAGATTAGACAGCACAAGCACTGTGCTGTTTAATCTGCTATAAGGCAACAGAACCCTTTTTTTAGGGTTACAGCCACAATAGAATAAGCTGGCCTTTACACTTTACATCACCTTTAATCGAAGACATTATTGTAGGGATATGGGCAACCCTGAGCAATTGGGCACTCAATTTATTGGTTTTAAGCAATCATTGAATCAGATGTGTGATAAAAATTGACCAGATGTTGGCTTATATTGCCTCCTTTCAATCCATTTTGGCTGTACAATTGATTGGTTAAATGCTCTGAGCAATGTACATTTGAAATTTTGGGTAGCAAACTGTGGATCAAGCGATTTCATGTAACAATTTTGTATTTTTGACTAAAGGCAAATGACCAAATGACCATTTTTGGGCTGGCATTAGCTTTACTATGCATCCACAAACTCAATTTAAGCCTACCCTGAAAATTTCAAGTGAAATCTAAAAATAAGTCTGACATTTCATATTTCAGGCACTCCATCAGATTGGTGGCACTGGGGAAAAAGAGTCTTACTTAAAGTAGAACTAAAGACATTTAATTTTGTTTTTAGAATTGGATAGGGTAGAGAGGGATTAGAATACCTGTCAGATTTTATTGCTGTCTGTGCCCCCATTAAGGAGATTCACTCCCTCTATTTGTCCCGTTTACCATAAAAAAAAGGAAATCCCCAAATTTTTGGTTGTCAACAGAACAGTAATAGGAGGGGCTTCCAGTTGGGACACAATTCTGGTGACTGCCAAGGATTCCCTTGATTTCATTTCTTGAGACAGGAAGTAAAAGGGAAATTTTCCCACTGGGACCATGATGGAATAAAAAATGAACAGTGGTTAGAACCCACCCTTACGCTATCCAAGGAGGGGGGGGGGGGGGGGGGTGTTTTGCCTTGAGTCCTACAGCCAGAACTGGCTGCTGGCCCATATTGGTTTTGTTCTAGATTTATATAAATCGCATCTTACTTGACATTTTCCAGAACAAGTCTGTATCTGTTTGGTAGCTATAGTATACATTCACTCTCATTCCGTAAAGAATGCAGTGAAGAGGTCAAGTAAGCCAAAGCAACCCATCAGTAAACTTTGATTGGTTGAAATGAATTAATTACTGCACTTAAGGTGACACTAAACTCTGCTTTTAAAAAAAGAAAAATTGTATGTGTGTTAACTTAAAGTGGTTGTAAACCCCATTTATGAAATCTGACCTAGGCACATATATCTGTAGTGTTTACTTATCTCTCTCCAAAGCTCTGATTGCCGTGTCTTTCTGCTGCTCAGTTCCTCTGTTATCAGCAGAGATACTTCTGACAAGTTCTCCAACACAGGAGATAAAGCAGCTGGAAATTTATGTCGGGGAGGGTACTTAGAGATAGATAAGCAGAGAGCTTGTCCATTCAGACTGCAGCTCTGCAAGTTTCTTCGTTTCTCTGCCTATGTGGAGTTGGGGGTGTGTGCCTTTCCTCCAATCAGTTCTCACACAGTGTAAGCCCAGACTCCAAACCCACCCCTATGTGCTGCTGAAACAGGAAGATACATGTAAAACTTATATAGGGAGATTTGTTTCATCCCTGCGTATCATCTGAGGCTATTCACTTCACTGGGTATAGGAGAGGATTTACAACCACTTTAACTGCTTAAGGACCACCCCACGTAGATATATATAGTGCGGCAGGGTGGCCTTTAAACGCAAAATCATGTCACAAGCCATAGTACAGAATTAGTTTCTGTCCACTCCAAAACAAAGAAAAGGGGATACAATATAGCCTAAGTGCAGGATTCAGGGGACAAATTGAAGCAGATGGAGGCTGCACGCCTGTTGCTATGGAAACCCAGTGGCTGCCTAGTCAGAGAAGCAAGTCACCTCTGAATCTGATGATCTGAATATGAGGTCTGATTTTGTTTACTTTGAAAAGGATCAGGGGGCATTAGGGAAGCCTCTTTAATCATCATACCAATCTTGCACTTATTCTAAAATACCAAGTTACCAATGGTCTGATCTTATTCTCAAACTTTCAAAGAAACTCTATTTTTCCTGCTATTTGGGTAAAACTTAGTGAACATGCGCCATTACTATCCAAACCCATAACATCTCACAAATGAACCACTAACTCGAATAAAAGAGGGGTCAATTACAACTGTTTGAAGACATATGGCGAGACCAAAGAAATATTTACAGTATCTCACAAAAGTGAGTACATCCCTCACATTTTTGTAAATATTTTATTAGATCTTTTCATGTGACAACACTAAACAAATGACACTTTGCTACAATGTAATGTAGTGAGTGAACAGCTTGTATAACAGTGTAAATTTGCTGTCCCCTCAAAATACCAACATTAATGTCTAAACCACTGGCAACAAAAGTGAGTACACCCCTAAGTGAAAATGTCCAAATTAGGCCCAATTACCCATTTTCCCTTCCCGGTGTCATGTGACTCATTAGTGTTACAAGGTGTCAGGTGTGAATAGGGAGCAGGTGTGGTAAATTTGGTGTTATCGCTCTCACACTGGTCACTGGAGGTTCAACATGGCACCTCATGGCAAAGAACTCTGAGGATCTGAAAAAAAATTGTTGCTCTACATAAAGATGGCCTAGGCTATAAGAAGATTGCCAAGACCCTGACACTGAGCTGCAGCACGGTGGCCAAGACCATACAGTGGTTTAACAGGACAGGTTCCACTTAGAACAGGCCTCGCCATGGTTGTCCAAAGAAGTTGAGTGCACGTGTTCAGTGTCATATCCAGAGGTTGTCTTTGGTAAATAGACGTATGAGTGCTGCCAGCATTGCTGCAGAGGTTGAAGGGGTGGGTGGCCTGTCAGTGTTCAGACCATACGCCGCACACTGCATCAAATTGGTCTGCATGGCTGTCATCCCAGAAGGAAGCCTCTTCTAAAGATGATGCACAAGAAAGCCCGCAAAAAAAACAATGTAGACAAGCAGACTAAGGACATAGATTACTGGAACCATGTCCTGTGGTCTTATGAGACCAAGATAAACTTATTTGGTTCAGATGTTGACAAGCGTCTGAACCAAAATGTAGGTAACCAGGTGAAGAGTACAAAGACAAGTGTGTCTTGCCTACAGTCAAGCATGGTGGTGGGAGTGTCATGGTCTGGGGCTGCACGAGTGCTGCCGGCACTGGGGAGCTACAGTTCATTGAGGGAATCATGAATGCCAACATGTACTGTGACATACTGAAGCAGATCATAATCCCCTCTCTTCGGAAACTGGGCCACAGGGCAGTATTCTAACATAACACACCTCCAAGACAACCACAACCACTGAAGCTGAGGGTAAAGGTGATGGACTGGCCAAGCATGTCTCCAGACCTAAACCCTATTGAGCATCTGTGGGGCATCCTCAAACGGAAGGTGGAGGAGCACAAGGTCTCTAACATCCACCAGCTCCGTGATGTCGTCATGGAGGAGTGGAAGAGGACTCCGACGGCAACCTGTGAATCTCTGGTGAAATCCATGCCCAAGAGGATTAAAGGCAGTGCTGGAAAATAATGGTGGCCACACAAAATATTGAGACTTTGGGCCCAATTTGGACATTTTCACTTAGGGGTGTACTCACTTTTGTTGCCAGCCGGTTTAGACATCAATGGCTGTGTGTTGAGCTATTTTAAGGGGACAGCAAATTTACAATGTTATACAAGCTGTACACTCACTACTTTACATTGTAGCAAAGTGTCATTTCTTCAGTGTTATCACATGAAAAGATAAAATAAAATATTTACAAAAATGCGAGGGGTGTACTCACTTTTGTGAGATGAACAAAAATCCCCCTCAGATTTGTACAAAACTGATTGAAGTATTACTTACTACATAGCAGTATAATAATATACAGGTGATTTCAGATATATACTCAGCCTTAACTCTAGCACTGAACTTGGATTGATACATGTACCATGGCCTATAGAGACAGGGAAGCTTGAATACAGATGCTACTGGTTGTATAAAGTCAAGAAAGCTCATTAAAAAAAAAAGCCTGCTATTGGGAGTTAAAGAATTTCAGTCACATGACAGTTCTGTGTTTCATCCAAGTACAGGGTACTGAAGATATCATTGAAGAAAGTGGGGTGGTATTTGCAGGCCCGGGCACAGTCTGGATTGAAGTTCACTTCCAAAATCTGAGGTTGCATCACTCTTTTCCCTGGAGACGAAAAAGCAGAGTAGTTAAAGAGGACAGTCAATCCAAACCGAATCTTTTAAAAACAATCTAATCCCCCCCTTTCAAAAAAATAAAAAATAGGAAGAAAAAAGTATTTTTATTTTTTACGGTCCGCCCCTCCCCCCACCTCCATTCTCTTAGGCAAGAATGATGTTCCACTCTCCTCCCACTGCCTCCTCAAAAACCACCATCAACATATCCCAATAGGCATCGGTTCCCCATTCTATGAAGTAAACAGAGGCAGCGCCAGATATCGCACATGTGCAGGCAGAGATCCAGCACCGTGACCGTTTACATATTGTTCTATGAATGGACAGTAATGCCTCCTGGGATATGTGAGGTCAGTATCCCAAAAGGTATTACAATCATCCACTCATAGAATAATATGTAAAACAAAAACCGCACCAGATCTCTGCCTGCACGTGTAAAATCTTGGGCTGCGTCACTATGGGTTGGCTGCAAAAAGCTGGAATATACAGCCCACTACCCATGAAGTGATAAGGAAGATGGTGGCACTGGACCGCACCTATAGCAGGATGGGGCAAGAAAAGAGGACACTGGACTGGCTAGGCTTTTACATATAGTAATCCAGTATATAAAATAGTACCAAATATAAGTGGGGAAAATCACTGATATTTGCATTGGGGAGGATGAAGTTCTTCTTAACACTTATTCTTAGTAATGAGGCACTTTCTTAGCAAACACCTTAGAGCAACTTATCGTAAATATGGAAACATTTTTAAACTTTTAGGTATCCCTGCTGTTATGCCTCTTCTCTGGTGCTGGGTGGCCATTAATGATGCAAACAGAAGCAATGGCATAAGTGCAATTCATCATTGTAGGTCAGTTCAAGTCGTCAGTGTCATTTCCTCGGCAGCAGGTCCATGACGCCTGCACTGACAGAAAGGGGGATGAAGAGTAGCATAGTATAGCTGGGGCCCCATATTTTTTCTTCTTCTGCAGAAACAAAGTTAGCTTAGAGTTGCACGTTACAGTGGAACTCCAGCCAATTTCTTTAGCCAAGGGTTGAGAACCTCAGTAGGTTTTCCTGCTCATTTATCAGCAATGATTTTTCTCTACACTTCCCTCTGAAGGGAAGGGAAATCTACCCAATGAGGACACAAACAGCAAGGAAAACCTGACAAGTATAACCTTTCCCCACTGTAAATAAATAAATAAAAAAAAGGGGTTTTGGTTGGAATTGCACTTTAATCCTTAAAGACATACTCCTTTTCCTCTGTCCTAATATTATTTGAGCTAAACATAATAAAAATCCATACCTTTCTGGTCAGTTTCCCACTTTAGCATCAAGTCAATGGCGTAGATTGCGCGAGACAACGGGTAGTCGCAGATGCCAAGCGGAGCAGGTTTGGAGCATGCAGATTGGAAAAGCTCCCTGAAGGTTTTAAATATTTCATCCTAATGGAGGGCAGAATATGTAATTAACAACTAGTATCTAACAATGTCTGCCTTAAACGCACATACTGTATAAGAAGCAATGCACCTTTTGTCTGAGTACATAAAAAACATAGGATCTTCAGTGCTACCTTACTGGAAATAACTGGCACTACGATGAAAGAATAGATGGGGGATTGGAGTGGCTGAAAAATACAAATCTACTCTTATTGGAAGACAGGATCTCTTTAAATATTTATACAAAAAGTGATCATATTTCCCTAGCTCCTTTTTTTCAAAGTGTGAATACATTTCTCAGAGCAGAGGTCCTCCAGGTCACCCAGCTGCCTTTCCTCTGCACCCTTTCCTGTTTTGTAAACTGCAGCTCAAAACTGTACTATGTATTCTAGATATACAATCTGTTTTCTTTAATCTCATGTCTATTGGTACCTTACCTGACTATGTACTCACCTGTGTAGATTTCCAGGGATAATCAGGATACTGCTTCTCAAACAAGGTGATGAATTCATCACAATGGACCTAAGACAAAACAAGCAAAAGAAAGTCACAAACTGTGATGACGACTTTACCCATCTGGCCTCCAGCTGGATATACATTGTAAAACTGAGTCTTCAGCCACAGCATTCTAAATACCTGCTTTAGCTGTACACCTGGGGCATAATTCATAACTGTGAAATGTTTCTCATAGTCATCTAGATCGTCTAGTGTAAACGGTCTGTTGGAAATGAGACAAAAAAAAAAAAATCACAATAAATTCTGTCTGGCATTACTATGACACCCATTATTAGTGTTGTGAGTGGAAGCAAAATCATTAAAGCTTGAGGCCCAGATAATCCAAGGAAATATCTCTCACACAATGGTCTTTACCCTAGAATCATCAGAACGTTTTTTGCTGTACCTTGGCACAGGACTGGTGGCCTTGGGTGGTCGATGCTTCAGACACCAAATACAGTATATTAACTAAAAGTGAAACTCAAACAATTGCAAGCAGGCATGCACTTTATTTCAGAGGAGTCTTCCCATGTCTCTTCCGCAATAAAACAAAACCTATCTTTTTTTAAGACCCAATGGGGTCGATACGCATGAGCCCGGAGGACTGTATGTATTCCCTCAAGTAGACAAAGTATTGCAAGAGCATTTACCGTATTTATTGGCGTATAACACGCACCCTATTTTTAAGAGGGAAGTTTTAGGGAAAAAAAAACAAAACATTTTTTAAATAAAACAAATTTGAATTAAAATAAGGGTCAGTGCCCATCAATGCAGCCTGTTTATTGCACATCTGCAGCCTCCTCATCTCCCATCAATGCAGCCTGAAAAATGCCCATCCATCTGCAGCACATCTCATCAATGCAGCCTGATCAATGCCCATCCATCTGCAGAACATCTCATTAATGCAGCCTGATCAATGCCCATCCATCTGCAGAACATCTCATTAATGCAGCCTGATCAATGCCCATCTGCAGCACATCTCCTAAATGCAGCCTGATTAATGCCCATCTGCAGCCCATCTCATCAGTGCAGCCTGATCAATGCCCCTTTTTAGCCTCAGTGCTCATCTGCAGCCTCACCATCGATGCAGCCTGGACAGTGCAGGAAATCACTGAGCCGTCATCTCCTGTTTACTCGGCTCTCTCATACACACAGTCCCGCCTCCACCATTGGCATTGGACCAGCTCCTGTGATAGACAGAACTCTGGTCCAATGCCAGTGGCGGAGGCGGGACTGTGTGTGTGACGTAGGAGCTGAGTGAGAGCCGAGTAAACAGGAGATGGCGGCTCGTGAATTGCAGCAGCGTTCGCCCCCCTCCTTCCCCTCCGAGGTATGCTGTCGACGTATAACACGCACCTGTGTTTTGCCCCCTATTTTCAGGGGAAAAAAGTGCGTGTTATACGCCGATAAATACGGTATTTACATGTCTTTTCACTGTGCCTGAGTGAATAAAATCAACCATGAGCATGTGCAGGAGTTATGCCAATAAAGACAGCCGAACACCCCGCCCTTGGAGAAGCCAAGGAGAAGATGTCGGCACTGGCAAGGGAGTACTGGGGAGGGTATCTGCAGACTTCAGTTACACTCTAAGGGGGCAATTTAAACCGTCTCCAAATCAAAGACCAAAAATATAATATATTGCAGCTTACTAGTCCTTAGATGTCATAGCTGCAATTTACATGATTTTTTTTTTTGCCTTTATTTTCACCTTGATCCTGCCAATAACACATTCCTGTTCAAGGTGACAGCACTCACTCTTCGCCCTGTAATAGTAATTTGCCTTGTAGGCCATAATTGCCACCCTGGCTGGACTTTAAACATGTCTGCCTTTGTTCTTTTCCATGGGGATGGGAGATTAGTAGAGTAAAAAAAGAAGACAAGATTGTTTTAAGCTTCTAGTTCAGCTCACAGGAAGTACACTGCATTTCTGGCAGGATCAACAGGCATGTTCTCTGCTTGCTGAAAATGTTCCTAGCCTGAAAGAAAATAAAGAACACAAATACAGCCACCATATCTAACAACTGGGAAGCTGCAATATACAGTACCTTGCAAAAGTATTCATCCCCCCCCCCCCCCCTCCTTGGCATTTTTCGTGTTTTATTGCCTCACAACCTGGAATAACATGGATTGTTTGAGGATTTGCATCATTTAATTTACAGAACATGCCCACAACTTTGAAGGTTTTTTTTTTTAATTGTGAAGCAAACAACAAATAGGGCAAAATAACAGAAAAAGTAAATGTGCATAACTATTCACCCCCCTAAAGTCAATACTTTGTAGAGCCACCTTTTGCAGCTATCACAGCTCCAAGTCGCTTTGGATAAGTCTCTATGAGCTTGCCGCATCTTACCACTGGGATTTTTGCCCATTCCTCCTTGCAAAACTGCTCCAGCTTCTTTAAGTTGGATAGTTTGCGCTTGTGAACAGCAATCTTTAATGCCGCGTACACACGGCCGGACTTGCCAACGGCCTAAACTCCGTCGGAATTTCCGACGGAAAGATTTAGAACATGTTCTATATCTGAGTCCATCGGAAATGCCGACAGAAAAAGTCCAATGGGGCATACACAGGGTCGGAATGTCCAACCGAAAGCTCCCATCAGACTTTTTCTGTCGGGAAGTCCGGCCGTGTGTACACGGCATAAGTCTGACCACAGATTTTCTATTGGATTGAGGTCTGGGCTTTGACTAGGCCCTTCCAACACATTTACATGTTTCCCCTTAAACCACTCAAGTGTTGCTTTAGCAGTGTGTTTGGGGTCATTGTCCTGCTGGAAGGTGAACCTCCATCCTAGACTCAAATCACACACAGAGTGGTACAGGTTTTGCTCAAGAATATCCCTGAATTTAGCACCATCCATCTTTCCCTCAACTGTGACCAGTTTCCCAGTCCTGACTGCTGAAAAACATCCCCACAGCATGATGCTGCCACCACCATGTTTCACTGTGGGGATGGTGTTCTTTGGGTGATGTGATGTGTTGGGTTTGCGCCAGACATAGCGTTTTCTTTGATGGCCAAAAAGTTCAATTTTAGACTCATCTGACCAGAGCACCTTCCTCCGTACATTTTGGGAGTCTCCCACATGCCTTTTTGCAAACTCAAAACGTGCCATTTTGTTTTTTGCTGAAAGTAATGGCTTTCTTCTGGCCACCCAACCCAACTCTATGGAGCTTACAGCTTAATGTCGTCCTATATACAGATACTCCAGTCTCTGCTGTGGATCTCTGCAACTCCTCCAGGGTTACATTAGGTCTCTGTGTTGCTTCTCTGATTAATGCCCTCCTTGCCCGGTCCATGAGTTTTGGTGTGCGGCCGTCTCTTGGCAGGTTTGCTGTTGTGCCATTTTCTTTCCATTTGGTTATGATAGATTTGATGGTGCTCCTAGGGATCATCAAAGATTTGGATATTTTTTTTATAAACTAACCCTGACTTGTACTTCTCAACAACATTGTCCCTTACTTGTTTGGAGAGTTCCAGTTTTTTTATTTCTGAAAAATAGTTTTATGTATATATTTTTCAAATTTTACTTCACCAACTTATTGTGTTCTGATCCATCACATATAATTCAGATTAAAAAAACATTGAACTAAAGGCTGTAATGAAACAAAATGGGTAAAAAGCCAGGGGGGGGGGGGGAGGTGAATACTTTTGCAAGGCACTGTACAGATTTCCATTTTTGTTATTGGGTACTTTATCCTTTTTTTTTTTTAAAACAGATTTTGTTTGCTAAATACACATACAGCATAACACTGGCAGCACACTGAAGATGCTGACTACTGCTCATGAAACTGCACAATAATCTGAGTCTTCAGTGGTCCGATAAGCCCCCTGAACAGTTTTCCAAATCAGCAGCATTCACACTACCTGAGCCACAACCAGTGGCAGATTATAATGGAAACTTCAAAGTTTAAAGTGGAAACGTGAATATTACCGGTTGGCAAAGCGAAGCCAGAACACATCATAGGCATATAGCTTGAGCGGTCGCACTGAGCGAAGGAGGACCACATAACGGATGTCAAACTTCACCATTCCAACATCATCTCGATGGAAAAGCACCGGATTCTCAATGTACTTGGATACAACCTAAACAATTCGAAAAAACAAATGTTCTCATCTAAAACGATTTTCATAATTTTACTGTGTCACAATCCAAAAATCAAAAAACAAAAATAATGCACCAAATCTAAAAATGTAGGGGGATTATTTATCATTGCCTTAAATAGCATTTTGCTTGCATTAGGGTCACGAAGCAAACAGAGCACTAAATGTGTTTGTAAAAACTATGCATGCAAAACAGATGTACTAAATACAAAACTGCGTGCAAATGCTAAATTGTTTTTTAAAAATACCAAAACCGTTTCATACTTACCTGCTCTGTGCCATGGAATTGCACAAAACGGCCCCGAACCGTCTCTTCTCGGGTCCCCCACTTGTGTTCCTGACAACTCTTCTTAAAAAGCCACTTCCTATGGGGACACTCGTTCAGGCTCACTCCCGAACCCTGCTGGTTGCGTCTATGGACACAAACAGTGGGGCCCTGCCTCATCCAAGGCTTGGGATTGACAGCAGTGGGAGAAAATGGCATTCGCTGCCTCAGCAAAGCTTATAAGACCAGGGAGAGGGCCGCTGCAGATGGGCACAGCCCTGGATCAAATGAGAGCTCAGGTAAGTATTACTGGGGGGGGGGGGAAGAGAAATACTACTACCTAAACATTTTTTACTTTAAATGCAAGGTGAGCTCATGATGTCACAATCTCCAACTCAGCCAATCAGAGGAAGCTTTGTATTCATTGATAGAATACAAGTTGCCTATGAATGGCAGAGAGCCGCTCAGACCGACTATTTTTGTTCCACATATGAGACAGGAAGGTCTTGTCTCACACCTGCCACACAGTGCGGTATACTGTATGTAGCCTCAACTACATACAGTTTATACAGAACACCCAGCGGCTGCACATGTTAGTGAGGGAGATAGTTTGTTTGGGTCAGCTTGGCCTGAACAAACTATTTAAATTGAAACTAAAGCTGGAGATCAGCTTTAAAGTGAAGCTAAACTCAAAAAGTGAAGATTTGCCATCTTGTAGGAAACATTTTGGGTCCAAGCAGTACCGTGCAAATATACCTTTTATCTTGACTTCCTCCTGGAAAAATATCAGTGTAATTCCTCATAGCTGAGTGAGCTTAGACACTTCTGTACCCACAGCCTCATAGCTGTAGATCTGCAGTGTAAGATCCAAGGCACTGCTTCCTCTAACTGCTAATCTAAACAGATTTGAAGATTTGGCGATGTCACTACTATGCTGCTCACGGTTTGCCTTGCTGGAAGTTTTGACATGGGGAAGCAAAGTCTGGTCTCTTGCAAGATGGCCGCTGTCACATAAAGACACAGTGCAGAACCAAGACATGGCAAGTCAGGAATGGGGAAAGATCAGCTAGCTGCAGGGAGAACACAGGCAATACTGGTGACTAGTCCATTATCCTCTGCCTGCCTTTTTTTGAGACCAGGTTTTTTTGGTACTGTATCAGTGTACCTCTTTAAGGTCAGTTATGCTAATCATCAGATCGAAACACATTGCACATATTACCCTGGACAATCATTTCTCCACAGCAACCAGTCAGATTATTTCCTCCTACCCTGAAAGATAACAATTATTTGCAATGGAGCAAGATGACTAATGGAATTATTATCTCAGTGTATTTATAGAAAGTAATTAATACTTTCTACTGCACCAACCTTCGGTGTGCTCTCTCTCTGGCGTATAATGTAAGGCAGGCTGGTAGTGACGTGGGTATCCAAGCTCCTGGCCAGGTTCCACGGCTTGCAGATCCAATGGTTGTCTTCCCCGCTGTAGGGACAATGACAAATTCTGCATAAATCTAGAGGCCATATAGGCAAAATATAAAACCATTTGAGAATGCCAATAAAGAGGTAGAAGGCTTAGGGCCCCCTTTTTTTTTTTTTTTTACACAATACGCCTAGTGTATCAAAAAAGGTCCTACGAGCCATGTGGAATGATAAAATGGTACAGTTTCAAGAAGAGAAAGGGAAGACAACAACAAGACATTGCAATCAATGAAGAGACAAGAGTCATACAAGTAGAGAGCTACTCCAAGGTCAGGTTACATACAGCGTGTTCATTTTGAGCTAATTTCCCTTGCAGAGGTAATGAATATGATGCTTCTCACCGCTGCTCACGCTGTTTAAAGTATCCAACAAATTGTGGCAGTTCAGTCTTCAGGTTGAAAGTACGGGGCAGCCATTTTGGGCCCTCTGCACCTCCAACCCTTCGTGAAATGGATGCCAGGCAATCCTTAACCGTCAAAAGGTTTTCACATGGGAATTGGCTCAGCAGGACGTGAGGCCTCTCTGTGCTCATTGTTCTGATGGAAACAAAACAAATTAAACTGAAATCACCAACACAGAGAACAGCACAAACTTATCAGATGTAGCCCATTGATGACATACAAATAACCAAGTCCCACGTATAATGACAGCAAGGTACTCACTTGTAATCTTTGATATGAGAGAAACTGAAGAGGATGTCTGCTTCCTTCTCCTCATTAGTAAAAACAAAGCGAGGATGATCAATAGCATTCAGAACCTGCTGCATATCTGTGTAGATCCTGGACAGACAAAAGATTGTAAACTGAACTCCAGACAAACCACCAAATACACAGATGAAAAAAAAAAAAGTATATGTATGTATATATATATATATATATATATATATATATATATATATATATATATATATATATATATATATATATATATATATGTATATATATATATATATATGTGTGTATATATATATATATATATATATATATATATATATATATAAAATACATATACACACACACACACACATATATATGAATTACTGCACTCCAAAGAACTGTATGTGATTGGAACAGGAATGTGCTGCGATTCCTGTTTGAATCTCATGCAGTTTCCCGCACCATTTCTGAACCAAGGCCAAAGTCACTACGACAAGGCTGGGTTCACACAGAGTCGAGCGGGAATCCACGTGCAATTCGGACAGGAATCGCACCGCATTCCTGTTCAAAGCACACGCAATTCTTTGCAGTGCGATTTGAGCCCATTCATTTTGTATGGTCTAAAATCGCACAGCAAAGGTATCTGTTTTAGGTATCAGAGCATTTGCCTGAGTACAAGTACTCAGGCAAATGCTTAGTATCAGCACAGATACCGGTATTGGTGCAACCCGATCAGATTTTGTTATCCACCAGAGAATTTGTGTTTTTGTCCAACCATTCCTGAGATTCATACAGCTCTGCCACACAGCACAGCTCTGTCTGTCTGTGTGGCAAAAGACCTTATTTTTCTCTGCTGCAGAGAACAGGTCTTGTCCCTCCCCCCAGCTTGTCATTGTATCTCTCCTCCTATCAGCTTGTCCCTTATTAACACATGAGCACTGCAATACAACTAACTGCCCCCTTGTCCAAAAAGGTAAAAAAACATCCACTCCATTAGAGTGTGAACACTGCACCACCAGTTAAATGTGCTTATACGGGTGCAGCGTCCCTAGTATAGCTGACTCAATTAGGTGCGGTCTTCGTGACTCAAGACCTAGCACAAAAATAAATCAGGGGGTAGAGTCCCCCTGGAAAAGTCACAGGCGGACCAAGCAGCTTAAATGAGGAAATTCATTTATTGCACAAAAGATAAAAATACACATACAAAAACTGGGTACCCACTACAAACACCTGAATATAGTATTAAAATGAGACAACGTTGTCTATTTAGGAACATCACGTCAAATCAGACTATAAGCACACTTCATATGCACAGATAATATAGCATGTCAGCATATGAGGCAGAGAGTGGAAGTGTTTTAGGCACATAGACTCTGGTAACACGTACCATAAGGATATGTGCACATCAACCCGCTGTCTACCATCAAAGCTCCCTACTGGGGAATAGAAAGTGAATGCAGCAAGGACTTGGGTACTGAGTAAGTTAACCCAGGAGGCCAATGATGACAGAATGGACTTTTTGAAGAAAATGAACCAGTTCTTGGTTATCACTGGATACAGTGGCATAAGTTAGCCAGAGGCAGTCCTTAACTCAGCGCTGCTGGCATAGACCGAGCTATGTAAACAAAGATTACTCAGTGAAACGGTCTGCGGGTTGTAACATTGAAAAATAGTCACAGGACAAAGCCGAGGACACTATACAGCTCATGTGTAATCAATAGGACACTGGTCCACGCACCTGACCGGAAGCCATGAGTCTGGTCCATAGGTATCCCTGGCAACCCCGTTTGGAACAGCCTGTTAGGAGATCTCTCACTGCCCAATCCTTGTCATTTTTGAGGCTCGATTCTTGTTGGGAAATCCAAGAAGCGTGGCCGCTGCAGGTCTACTCGCTGTTTCGCTAGAGCGCTGCAATGCTGTCAAGATAGACCATCCTGATTCCTTACTCAAAAATGGTTCCCACAGTCCTCAAAGTGTACAGTGCGTGTGCTGACGTGGTGAGTTACGTCATCCGTGACGTGACAGGCATCACTCCCGTGGTGTCGTAGCCGACATGTTTCGACCAATCATGTGGTCTTTATCACGGATGGGAGGGCTCTAATCTAGCCATCTATTTATAAAACTTGTTCAATGGTGTGGTGTTTAATTGGGAGTTTGCCATCTAGTGGTCGTTTCAGAATATGTCATTTTCAATTAAGTTTGCTTTGTGAACAAATTGTATAAATAGACGGCTAGATTAGAGCCCTTCCATCCTTGATAAAGACCAGGTGATTGGTCGAAACATGTCGGCTACGACACCACGGGAGTGACGCCTGTCACGGATGACGTAATTCACCACGTCAGCACACGCACTGTACACTTTGAGGACTGCAGGAATTATTTTTGAGTAAGGAAAGAGGCAGTCCTCAACTCAGTGCTAAGTTAAGGACTGCCTCTGGCTAACTTATGCCACTGTATCCAGTGTTAACCAAGAACTGGTTGATTTTCTTCAAATAGTCCATTCTCTCATCATTGGCCTCCTGGGTTAACTTACTCAGTACCCAAGTCCTTGCTGCATTCACTTTCTATTCCCCAGCAGGGGGCTTTGATGGTAGACAGCGGGTTGATGTGCACATATCCTTATGGTACGTGTTACCAGGGTCTATGTGCCTAATACACTTCCACTCTCTGCCTCATATGCTGACATGCTATATTATCTGTGCATATGAAGTGTGCTTATAGTCTGATTTGACGTGATGTTCCTAAATAGACAACGTTGTCTCATTTTAATGCTATATTCAGGTGTTGGTGGTGGGTACCCAGTTTTTTATGTGTATTTTTATCTTTTGTGCAATAAATGAATTTCCCTATTTAAAGCTGCTTGGTCCGCCTGTGACTTCCTTTCCAGGGTGACTCTACCCCCTGATTTCCTTTTTTTTTTTTTTTTTTAACTGCCTTCTTGTGTTGCTTCTCCCTCTGTCAATCTTAGCTCGGCTCTGCAGGGGATTGCAAAAAGTGGATACCAATCCAAACTCAGGTACTTACATTGCATTAAAAATACATTTTAGTGGCTAGCACAAATTCATAACCTGTAACAGTTGCACTTCCTTTTTGTACTGCCAAAAACATCTTTCTATTGTGTTTGGAAATATCTAGTTTTGCATAAATGAGCGTTTATTTGTATTACATACTTTTGCAAAAGAATAAAAATTATTGAAAAAAGAAATTCATTTATTGACTTGATTACAGCTTTATATCTTCCTAGAGTTCAGCATTAAAAGTTAAAATCCACCTTTTCGCCCTCCAAAATTTACAATTAGCTCAAATTTTTATTTTTTCCTTGTCTGAATATGTATGTAAAGATCGATTGATCGTTTTGAAGTTATTTGGGTGGAACGTAAAGTGGACTTAGCTAAGCCTAGGCAGCCTTATCCTTCAAAGAAGAGAAAAAAGCTGGCTGTTAAAGATCTAGCTCTTTCTGTAGGCATGTGGGCTCCTGCCAGGTGGCCGCCATATTGGAAAAGGCACAAGCTATCACTGGGCTACCTCCTACACCAGGGTTCCACACCCGAGGACCCCATCAACTTAATACAGTGTCAGAAAGCAGATAGTGTGCAGGCTATGCCTATCAAGCACCTGCTATGGTCCTATGAGGGTTAGCCCTGCAAGAACCTATGTGAGCCATTACATACTTGAAGATTTTACTCTTGTCATGAAGTGGAGGCTCCACGGGGTGAGGCAGGGTCTCTTTATTCTCCGCAAAAATAGACTAAAATAGAACAGAAAAATTATTTAGCACATTCTAATTAAACATTAACTGAACCATACAAAAACGTTCAGCTATTGTACATGCAAACACAACAATAAAGAGGACTTGTAAGGGAAGAAAGCAGGGGCTGCCACCGATGACTTGGTTTGGCAAGTAGGCAATTACCGCTCCCATATAACTAGGAAGATCCTCTTTTAAATGTATGTAAACTCTAATGCCACGTACACACGAGCGGAATTTTCGTCGGAAAAGGCTTGGATGGTTTTTCCGACAGAATTCCGCTCAAGCTTGTCTTGCGTACACACAGTCACACCAAATTCCGACCGTCAAGAACGCGGTGACATACAACGGGACTATAAAACGGAAGTTCAATACCCAGTGCACCACCCTTTGGGCTCCTTCTGCTAATCTCGTGTTTATGTCGTGTTAGTAGAAGTTTGGCGAGAGACAATTTGCGCTTTTCAGCCTCGTGCTTTTCAGTCCGTTTCTGCTCTTCAGTTTGTGCTTGTGGGTTTGTATCTGGTTTTCAGTGCGTGTAGTCAGTTCGTATCCGTTTTCCAGTGCGCTCTTGTCCGCTCGTTTCTGATTTTCAGATTGCTCTTCACAGGCCTTTCTGTTCTTCAGTGCGTTCTGTTAGTTCATCTGACCAGCCGACCGTTTTGAAGCCATGTTGCAGGTACGTGCTTGTCGTAGAGTTCGTGCTATGCGGGGGCTTAGTGTTGGGGTTCTTGCTTTGACCCAAGCCCAGTCCATGAACAGGGTGGGGAGGAGTTCATGGACCAAGAATTGGTTGCTCCAGCGTGACCAATTCTCTCATATGGCTTTTCTGCATGAGATCCAAGAGAATAACCCTGATGATTTCAGGAATTTCCTCCGGATGACAGACCCCATTTTTCACGGTCTGTTGGCTTTGCTGTCCCCTTCTATTACGAAGCAGGAAACCTGCATGCGGCAAGCCATCACTCCGGAGCAGAGGCTAGTCACCACGTTGCGGTACTTGGCGATGGGGAGAAGTCTACAGGACCTCAAGTTCTCCACAGGCATCTCCCCCCAGGCTCTGGGGATCATTATTCCAGAGACCTGTTCTGCCATCATTCAGGTCCTGCAGAAGCACTATATTAGGGTAAGTTTTCTCCTTTAACATCACATTCTATGTATTTAATGTTTGCTAATGTATTGCATTTCTTTCATCATTCCCTAATTACCATAATTGTAATATGATGTGAATGTCCCCTTTTTGCCCATGCATGCTGGAAGCTTTTAATGCTTCTTTTTTGGCCTACATGCATATTTGCCTTTACTAACCTCCCCAGCATGCTATCCTGGGCCCATATACACCTAGCCTAGTCACTTAATGTATTTTGTCAGCTCCATTGTAGTGCTTTACCCTAAACACACCCTAGAATGTGTCCAAATGTTATTGTTGTCCTTAAATTCAGGCAGAGTGGCAGAGGCTTTTTTTGGGGGTCCAAAACTCATTTATAACCCTCCCCCCCTAAAATGTTTCCAATGGGCCAGAGGGGGCGAGGAATCTGATAAGTGGACCTTATATTTTTGTCTTTAAATACTCCTTAAAATAAATGTTATACTGATGTTGGCCAGGAATGTTTGTGTCTAATCTGCTTGCAATGTTATGTGCAAAAGTACTAATATTTTTTTTTTTCTTTTTTGACTCCACAGTTTCCTTCAACGCCACAGGAATGGCAGACTGTGACTTTCCCAACTGCAGAGGGGCAATCGATGGGAAGCACGTCCACATCGTCGCACCACCCCACTCGGGGTCATACTATTTTAATCATAAGGGGATTCATAGTATTGTGTTGATGGCGGCCGCGTCAGCGACATACGAGTTTCTCTATGTGAACGTGGGGAAGAATGGCAGGATGGTGGAGTCTTTGCCCAGACGGAGTTCTACACACGTCTCCAGAGTGGTGGCTTGGGATTGCCACCTGCGGAAGAGAACGTGGAAGGACTCCCATTTGTTTTTATTGCTGATGAAGCATTTAGTCTGGGTGATCACCTGGTGAGGCCATTCCCCCAGAGGACCTTCACCCCAGAGAAGAGGGTTTTTAATTACCGGCTGGCCAGAGCCAGAAGAGTCCTGGAGAATGCCTTTGGGATAATGGCCAGCCGGTTCCGCCTATTTCTTACGGCAATAAAGATGGCAGAGTACAAACTGAACCACATAGTTCTAGCATGCTGCATACTTCACAACTTTTTAAAGAGAAATACTCAGAATTATGTTGCCTCAGTTGGGCCTGAGGCCAGACTTCCAGAAACTATGACGGCCCTGGAAGCTGGCCATCCTGGCCTGCCCCCTAAATCCCCCTCGTGAAGTGCGTCAAAAATATGTAGATTATTTTACAGGTAGGGGGACCATTGCTTTGCCAGCAAATTTATAATTATTTTCGATATATAAAAAAAGTTGATCTGATAAAATCTTGATTTACTGCTTCTGTTTCTTTTAGCTGTCTGCTAGGTTCTCCTATTGCACTTGTAGTGCCAAGAGGTTTTTCCATTATTAAATAACACCCATTGTCACTGTAAACACCAACTTAATACAAAAACTGGTATTGAGTGTTGAAAGAAGAAGCCACACATTGTTGAGTATAGAACCTTTTACTCCGTGCACATTCACATGTGCGTTGTAAAACATTTTTGGGTAAAAAAACATCTTGGTTTTATAAAGTTTTACCTTGAATATTTTTTTTTTTAGTACATAAACAGGCATGTTTCAAAACATAACATACACAACTCAGGAACTTACAAAGTTCAACATTGAAAAACTGAAGGCAATATCAGACATTATAGTGTTAAAAATGTGTTGATATTGCCTTCATCAGATGGGGTGATGTCACCCCTGTAAAAGCCAAATTTTAAAGATGCACACAAATTGGGAGTCAAACTAGGGATTTCCCTCCTGATCCCATGCCTAATGTCAACATGTGCTATCTCCCATCATGGGGGATCAATGGACGTGTTTTGGAGGTGCAACCACTTCCTCTCACTTACTTGAGTTACGAGGAAGGGGTTGCACCCACAAAATGCATACATTGATATCCCCTGATGGCAGATAGCACATGTTGACACACTGTGTGCATTTTCAAAATTTGGCTTTTAAAATGCGTCAAAAATGTATAAAAATTGGTCCTAAAAAATATAAAATTGTGTCATTTTGTGGTTATTTAGATTCTTCCTAGTACATCAATCATGTTCTTCAGTTTTTGTTCAACCTCATTTGTTTTTTTCTTTATGATGTCTGAATCCAAACTGCAAAACATTATGTCCTGGATTAGCCTGTCACTGGTGAAATGAGGAGATTATTCTTCCACATCATGCACATCACCTAAAAAGATAAAATACACACCATGTATTAAAAATATGCAGGTATACCTCTATTACCTGAATCTGTGGTGTCAGACACTCACCTCAACATCCTCTGGTTGTGGTGTCCTCTGTTCCCCTTCTTCAGGAGGTGGGGGGTTCCTGGTGTCCTCAGACATCCCGAGTCCTTTCTCCCCTATGAGAATGAAACAAAAAAAAGGTATACTTAGCACACCGATATTTGAGGCCAGAAATAGGAATATGAAACATTGCTTGGAAGTGGGGTACAATGTTTTGGCAAAGTTCCAAGCTGAAGACATGATTTTTTTCCCTTACCAAAGCTGGAATACTTACCTTTTTTGAAAAGTTTCACACATGGGAGACACCCCAAGTATCCACTGGAGTACCTGTGTGGGAAACCCTAAAAAGTTTGTTCTTGTGTCCCACATTAGTGCTCCTGAGTCCAGAGGTGTAAACAGCTGCTGAGTGTCCTCTCCTTACATTACACTGAATCAAGTTTGCAATTCCTTCTAGTTTCAAACACGTCTAGACAACAATGTCCTAAACTTCTTTTATTAAAAATTAGCATGACCAAATGTAGTTAACCCTGTAGCTGCCAAAAACATCGTATTTAGTTGGCAAACAAACGATGTTTACTGCGACCGATTACTGTACCCACGAACATGAAAGTAGCCATTTTAAACTATACAACAGTAAAGAAGAGCACATGGAGCAGCATGCAAGTAATAATAATAATAATAATAATAATAATAATAATAATAATAATAATAATAATAATAGGAACACACGACAAGTACTTACTTTTTAGAAGCACTTTCTTGATCCTTCTGTACTGATCCTGCTCCCTCAATTTCAGGTCTGACCAGCTTTTCCTCAATCGCTCCTTGGATCGTCATACCCCAAAATTCCTGTGCAGACTCTTCACAACTTTAGACATGATCTTGGACTCTCTCACATTTGGGTTCAGATAAGGTCCATACTTCCCGTCATAGGTCGGCCCTTTTCAAGATGTCCACCATCTCTACAAAGGCCATACTTGAGGCCTTATATCTCCTGCGGGATTGGGACATTTCTGGCTCCAGGCTTTCCTCCTTGTTACTGCTATTACGCACCTGCAGTGTCTCCGCCATGTTCCTCTCCCGCTGCGATGAAAGAGAAGGGCGGGTAATATTCTTGAAAGAACGTCAGGGGCGGGCGACGAGGGCGGAGTTTCATGCATGCGAAGTGTATATAAAGCTAACACGCGTGTGTCGTACATATGTTCTGTGTGCGTAGGAAGGAGGACCGGAGGCGCCGAACTTTCTAACGAAGGTAACATTTTAACTTAGGACATCAGTGCCCTATACTGATTTGAGATTGAGGCCTATATTGGGATAAGATTAGGAGAGTTTAGCCTGATATTAGTGTTTTTGTCTTGTGTTTTGTCTTGCAGCAAATATGAAACAAATCAAAGACCCTGAATTCATAGACAGATACAGGGATATGGGAAATGTGTGGGAGGTTAAAAACCCCTTATATAGAAATAAACCAGTTAGGAAGGCATTGTTGGAGAAACTGCTGCAATTTGTGAAGACGCAGGTCCCCGACACAGACATCGAGTTTGTGGATAAGAAAATTGGTAGCTTGAGTAGCACGTATAGGAAGGAGCTTAATAAGGTCCAGGCTTCCATGAAATCAGGAGAAGCAGCAAAGGATGTGTATGTACCCAGTCTGTGGTACTACAAGTCATGAGCTGAAAATTGTGTGTGATTGATGAACCAAAAACTAAAACTGTGTCCCTTTTTCATACATAGGAAGACCTCAGCCAGGACGAGGCTCTGGAATGTGGCAGACCGGAGGCAGGGGTAAGTGTCAGCCAGGAGGTGGCCGGGCCCAGTAGGAGCCTCACCCAATCCCAGGTGCCTCCCCTCCGCCTTACAACAAAAAGGGCCAGGAAGGGGAGTAACGTGGAGGAGGCAGCACTGGGCCTCATTAAGGTGGCTAATGTGGCCCTGAAAACACCCCCCCCGATGCTGAAGAGGCCTATGGCTGCTATGTAGCGGCAAAATTGCAGCAAATGGAGAAGGGCCAATGCCCCATGAGTGAGAATATTATTTTTCAGGCCCTTCAGAGGGGGTTGAGGGGCCAAATGAGTGATAACATGCACTTATGTGCGCTCGCCCATCCTCCTCCTCCTGCCACAAGTCCACCTCCAGAGCAACAGCCTCCAAGGAAGGCTGCAGGGAAGCGTGGAGGGAAAGCTGCAAGGAAGACATGAAAGTGATGGCCTGGGTCCAGTCTGGTCTGACAGAAGACTCAGGCTGTTGTAGTACCACAGCCTGGGGACATATATGTCACCTGCTACTGTTCCTGATCTCTGGGAGTCCTGGACCAGATTCTGCTCCCTATTATATGGACTTATCAGTCTACCAATTTTTTTTTTTTTTTTTTTTTAACAAGGAGTTGATGTGTGCCCTGGGCTTCGCAAATTCAAGCAGTTTCTCCAGCATTGCCTTCCTCTTTATTTTGTTAGGAGCCAGAATAAATGGAGATTTTTTTATATGAAAATACTTGCCTATGTGTTTTTCTTCAAGTAGGACAGTTTGTGAGTAGGCAGGTACATTTCAAAAATACAATGCCAAATTAACAAGGGACACCAACCAACCTCCTTGAGCTTTACAAATACAAGATAATAATGTTGTTGTGGAAACTTGATACAAAAAAAAAAAAAAAAAAAAAGATCACTACAAAATAATCTAAAAATAAATTTAAAAAAACAGCAGATCTTGATTAAAAAATATAAAAATAAAATAAAATAAAAATGACTATAAAAATAAATTCTAAACATTATGGAGATCTGGCTTTAAAAACAAAAAAGATTATTTAGGAGATCACGAGAAATAATAAAGAAATACGTTTGTCAGAACTCTGTGTGAATATCAGCAGCAAAACAAATTCATTATTCTAGCATTATAAAGAACAAAAGAATGCGCTGCATTAAAAGATCCAAAAATTTACAGCGTGATGAATGTGCTATCTCCATTATGAACGCTAGTTTTACCAGACCGAGCGCTTCCGTCTTGTACTTGATTCTGAGCATGCATGATTTTTCGCGCGTCCGAATTGCATACAGACAAACGCATTTTCCGATAGGAACTTTTTCTGACCGAAAAATAGAGAACCTGCTCTCAATCTTTTGCTGGCTGGAATTCCGCTAGCAAAAGTCCTATGGAGCATACACACGGTCGCATTTTCTGTCCAAAAGCTCTCATCGAAGTTTTGCTGGCGGCATTTTCGATCGTGTGTATGGGGCATAAAGCTATATTTTTTTTAGTATGTTTGTCATTATGTCTCACTGCATACAGTTTTCTGAACCAAATCATTTCTTGTGAATCTGTTGAAGTTTCTTAGCTAGAAATCCTGCTAATTGTGAGGCAGTGGCTTAGTGTTGTCAGCCTGTATAAGGAAGTACTGTTATTGGCATGATGTCCGGATAAGAAACTTTTTAAACAGGTTTACAAGAAACAATTTGTTTATAAAACTGTATCCAGAGGGATATGGTGCCAGAAGTGAAATCAGAAGTACAAGCTCACCTGATAATGAGTCTCTGCTGGCTCTGGTGTTCGGCAGTCAATGTGTGAAAGATCCACAGGTTGCCATGGCAATAGCAGACAGTTCCGTATTAAGGGATCCGACTCTCCGTAAGTGAAGTCACGGGAAACTTCCTCTGTATTAAAAAGGAATCAATAGCAGTTTTATATTTTTTATTTTTTCCCTCCATTATATTTAGGAATACAAAATATAAAATATTTTTTTTATAAATTTTTTTACTTTTAAGTAGATATTTGTGTTTTCATATGTAGTCAGCAGTTGGAGCAGTAACTGAAGCTAAAAATTACACATACAAGTGAATGCAGCAGGTTAGTGATCCCTACCGCTTATCCTACATGGTCCTATCCCTAATTCCAACAAGGGACAGCATGTCTGCAAGAAAATTACCACTGCTGTGCTCTATCTTTGGAGAACTAAATAGTGCACTGGGAATCATGTGTCATGGGTGCTTCCTAGTAATAAATAAACTCCAGCCTTTCCCCCCCCCCCCCACTATAAATACAATAAATATTGGGATTGCAAGCATAATTTGTCCATAAAAAGGTCCATCCACAAATGGCAGCCTCAACAAGGGGATTAGAAACAATTTATGTGGACAGATTTACCCCGGATGCCTGTATACTTAGATGTGCCTGTTTTAATCATCAACCATGTGAATTGCTAAATGTTGTACCTACATTAAATGTAACCATATTGCTACACTTAGAGGTGCCTCTCTTCTCTTTTTTTATTCAATTGTGACGGGATGCTACTTGTATATCAAGTCAAAATTCTTTTTTTTTTTTTTAAAAACAATCTTTTTATTAAATTTTTGCACTGAAAAACAATACATTTACAATAACCCAAACCAGATGGGCAACGTACCATCCTCGATATGGCCACACAGGGCCCAAACATTGAAGAACTAACATAGTTCAACTACTCCCCCTTTTGCACCCCCCCCCCCCTCCCTGTCCCGACCCACTGCCACAACCTCAAGAGTTTATTTATATTGGATATCTATTCATATTTGCAAAATAAATGTGCACTATCCTCAACATACATAGCTTAGTCATTTTTCCTTTCCCATAGAATTATATCAGAGAGCAGCGACACCTGAGATGAGACAGAGTACCAATCAGCCCAGCAAATCTCACTCTAACTCAACTAAAACACCGCTATCAGCCTACATTTGCTAAAGTTTAGCCCATCGTTTCCGATGTGTCCAACCATGCTTGCCATACTTTTGTAAATTTTTTTGGACAACCTCTGGCTCTATAGGTAGCTTTGTATAGAGGGATTGCAGAGTTAATTAAACCCTTCCAAAAGATATTGTGGGTGCAGCTGAGTTTTTCCATCGCAACAGTATGGCTTTCCTGCCATAGAATAACCCTATATTCAATAATGTGCGATGTGCTAAAGAAGGCACCACTTCTTCCACTAGACCAGGGGTCTCAAACTGGCGGCCCTCCAGCTGTTGCGAAACTACAAGTCCCATGAGGCTTTGCAAGGCTGACAGTTACAAGCATGACTCCCACAAGCAGAGGCATGATGGGACTTGTAGTTTCACAACAGCTGGAGGGCCACCAGTTTGAGACCCCTGCACTAGACCAATGAGACATACCCTAGGAGTTAAAGGTACTGGAATGCTGACCACTTCCGACAGACAAACTGTGACCTCCGTCCAAAAATTTTTAATTGCTGGGCACCCCCAGAAGATGTGTTCAGCATCCGCTGGAGAGTGTGTACATCTCCAACATTTGCCATCTGCTGACGGATATATGCTCGAAAGCCTAGCTGGGGTGAGATAAATTCGATGCAAAAATTTGAATTGGATTAAACGATCCCTGGCTGATACTAGATGCTTAAACGGGTGGTCCCACATATCTTTCCAATCTTCCCCTTGAATATTTGGAATTTCCCTCTCCCATTTTTCCCTGCATCTGGATACCCCTTGTGGTGTTTTCTTAAAAAGAGCTTTATATATTGTTGATAAAGGTTTAGTTAGCTCCTCTTACGTCAAAATGGTCTCAAGTGTTGAGGGGAGATTTTCCACCCTTCGGTCACTGAACTGCACCCTAAAGGCATGGCGCAGCTGTAGGTATCGGAAGAAGGAGGAATTCGGAAGACTGAGCCTTTCTTTGAGTTGGTCAAAGGTTTAGGAGATCTCCTTCACGTGTAATATCCTCTAGTTTTTTAATGCCCCTATCTGCCCATATTGTAGGATCCGGGATAGAGCAAAAAGTGCGATAAATTTGGGTTGAACCATAACGGTGTTGATGGTGAGACTCTCAGATAACTAGGCGATACCAAAGTAGTAGTAGTAATCTCCCATGCCCTTATGGTGGCTTTCATTGAGACAGTTATAGGAAAAATGGATTTTGGACCTCTGTAGAGGGCCAATCTCAAGCCCTCGTACGAGCCCATGTGCGCCGCCTCTAACACAGTAGCAGAGTCTCCAGCATCCGCCGTTAGCCAGCGTCTGGCAAACACCATCTGACCAGCCAAATAATATTTATGCCAGTCTGGGAATGCCAACCCCCCCTGTCCCCACGGTTCTTGAAGGGTTTTTATATTAATTCTGGGCGACTTTGGATACCAGATGAAAGATCCTATTATTCCATCAAGGGTGGTACAAAAAGCCTTTGGGATCCAAGTGGGGGAGTGGCGTAAAAAATACAAATAACAGATAAGAATTTCATTTTAATCAAACTAACTCTCCCCATTAGCGAGAGGGGTAACTTTTTCCATATTTGGGTCTTTTGCTTTAACCTAGTCACCAACGGAAGGAGGTTTAATTTCAAATAATCGTAGATATTGTCTGTGATTTTAACCCCTAGATACATGATAGAGGAAACCCATCTCAATGGAAGAGCATCATCTCTCCTGGCCTGTGCCTCAGGACCCAGCGGCAATATAGACGACTTGCACCAATTCACCCGTAATCCTGAATACGTGGCAAAATTATCCATAATTTTTTTTTTTTTTATAAATTTTTTTTATTGCATTTTCAAGACAAACAATACATATACAACTTAAAAACTAAAAGAAAAAAAAACAAAAACACAAAACTGTGGTGCCTATATAAAGTATCCCACACATCACATGACAAGATATTATAATTTGTGTTATTTATCGCATGATGAGTTAACCTATGGCTCGCTTCTTCTTGTATCTATTTAGAGGTCCCTTGAGACGTCTAGTCCTCTCTCCAATCGTAGCCAATAAATTCTCACTACTCCCCCCCCCCCCGCAACCCCCATCATATTATTGAAGACTCAACCAGCTGTTTCCACATCCTTTAACCCAGGGTTCGACAAACCCCGGGCGCCAGGTCGCATTTGCGACTAGAATTAGCGACCTGGCGCCTGGGGCGGCACAGCTGGGGTATTCTGTGTCCGTTCTACACCCCCCCCCTCCCGGCGCGATCGCGATGGGCCGCGCCGGTAATTGAGGCCCCGGCTTTGCGGCCTACTGCAGTCCTATGGTTCCTTCTGCAATCAGGCGCCCTCTGGTGGTGGCCGTTGGTATGACAAGACATTCATCAATGCTAATGGAGCTTTCCCTACCTGGTTTCACTGCCTGCTCATCTCCTTCCCTTTACTTAGAACCCCCAAACATATATATTTTTTATTCTAACACCCTAGAGAATTAAATGGCGGTCATTGCAATACTTTCTGTCACACCGTATTTGCGCAGCGGACTTACAAGCGCACTTTTTTGGGAAAAAATACTTTTTTTTAATTAAAAAATAAGAAAACAGTAAAGTTAGCCCAATTTTTTTTATATTGTGAAAGATAATGTTACGCCGAGTAAATTGATTCCCAACATGTCACGCTTCAAAATTTCGTCCGCTCGTGGAATGGCGACAAACTTTTACCCTTTAAAATCTCCATAGGCGACATTTAAAAAATTCTACAGGTTGCATGTTTTAAGTTACAGAGGAAGTCTAGGACTAGAATTATTGCTCTCGCTTTAACGATCGCGGCGATACCTCACGTGTGGTTTGAACACCGCTTTCATATGCGGGCGCTACTCACATATGCGTTCGCTTCTGCAAGCGAGCTCGGCGGGACGGGGCGCGTTTTTAAAAAAAAAATTTATTTTCTTATATATATTTTACTTTTTATTTTTACACTGTTTTTAAAAAAAAAAAAAAAAGTGTCACTTTTTATTTTTATTACAAGGGATGGGGCACATTTAAAAAAAAAAATTTTTTCTTATTTAATTTTAACTTTTATTTTTTCACTGTTCTTTAAAAAAAAAAAAAAAAAAAAAGTCACTTTTATTCCTATTACAAGGAATGTAAAAATCCCTTGTAATAGAAAAAAAAAAGCATGACAGGACCTCTTAAATGTGAGATCTCATATATAAACTAAAATGCATAAAAAAAAAATAAAAAAAAAAAAAAAAAAAAAAAAAAAAAAAAAAAAATAAAATGTCTCCTGCCGCCGATAAAAGTGATCTCGCTGCGAATCTGCTGCAGAGACCACTTTTATCTGAAAGAGAACCGCCGGCTCTTGAAGAAGATACCGGAGTTATGGTAGCTAGCTGCTACCATAACAACGGTATTTCTCTTCAAAGACAGGACGTATATAGTCCTGCGGGAAGGAAGTGGTTAATTAAAATGAATTTATTATTTGTCATCTCCCTGCTTGGCCCCTTTCACATGCGCTGTCTGATCAGGTTCGCCTGTCAGTTTTTCAGGCGGACCTGATTGGATCCTTAGCGGGAATATGGTGGTCTTGTGTCCCTGCATGGCAGGAAATAAAAGCAGTCACATTCGTTCTAGTCGTCTCCGTGTAAATTTAAGATTGGTCCATTTTTATATTGAAAATAAAGCTGTCGGTCGTTTAAAAAAAATAAAAATAAAACCTGGCTCCTAACTTTTTTAGCTGGCTCCTAGATTCCAAGCAAATTTGTCAAGCCCTGCTTTAACCATGTACGCCAGACTCTATCGTACTTCATCGGGCACCCTCTATTGAAGTATGTGTCTTTATATAAAGGAAGGTTATTATTGACCAGACTTTTCCATTGTGTCAATGAAGGGGGGGTGGGCTTCTTCCATTGCATGGCAATGTTTTTCCGGGCATAGAATAGCAATAGCCCTACCAATGTGCGTTTTGCCATTGTTGGTACAAGTGTTTCAATTAACCCCAATAGACAGACTTCCATGGCATGTGGTAGTGTAGTTGATGCGACTCTATTTACCGTGTCGAGTACCTCACTCCAATATTGCCGAATTTTAGGGCAATGCCAGAAAAATAGGATTTTTTAAAACAGCTTACCTGTAAAATCCTTTTCTTTCGAAGGACATCACGGGACACAGAGCCACAGTAATTACTGATGGGTTATATAGGTATCACTGGTGATTGGACACTGGCACACCCTATCAGGAAGTTCAACCCCCTATATAATTCCTCCCCCTTGCAGGGATACCTCAGTTTTGTAGCCAAGCAATATAGTGTATTAGAAGAGGGGCGGGACCTCTGTGTCCCGTGATGTCCTTCGAAAGAAAAGGATTTTACAGGTAAGCTGTTTTAAAAAATCCTATTTTCTTTCTCGAACATCACGAGACACAGAGCCTCAGTAATTACTGATGGGATGTCCCAGAGCAATGCTACCTGAGGGGGGGGAACCACGACCAAGTAGGGTGCAATCAGACCTGAGGACCCTGTACCGCTGCCTGCAGCACACTACGCCCAAAGGCGATATCCTCATGCCTTCTCACATCCACCTGATAGAATCTGGTGAATGTATGAACTGAAGACCAGGTTGCGGCCTTGCAGATTTGAGCCATAGAGGCCCGGTGATGCACTGCCCAAGAAGCACCAATAGCCCTTGTGGAATGTGCCCTGATCTGAAACGGAGGAATCTTCTGTTTCAAACCGTAAGCTTGAATGATCAACTGTCGAATCCATTTAGAAATGGTAGCTTTTGACGCTGCCTGTCCTCTATTGGGACCCTCTGGCAGCACAAACAAAACATCCGTCTTGCGGATCTGAGTAGTTGCCCCTAGATAGGCCTTAACTGCTCTTACTACATCCAACGAATGTAGAGATCTCCCTTCCGGAGAACAGGGATCTGGAAAAAAGGAAGGTAGAACAATGTCTTGGTTTAAATGAAAATCAGAAACCACCTTCGGTAAAAAAAAAAAAAAAAAAAAAAAAAAAAAAAACTAGGATGAGGGCGTAGTACCACTCTGTCCTTGTGTATAATCAAATAAGGCTCCTTACAGGAAAGAGCTGCTAATTCTGATACTCTTCTAGCAGAAGAGATGGCCACCAGAAAAATTAACTTCCTTGTCATCAAGACCAAAGGAATCTGACTTATTGGTTCAAAAGGCTGTTTCTGTAACACAGCCAGGACCAAATTCAAGTCCCAGGGGTTTAGGGGCGCTTTAACCGGAGGATTAAGACGCATCACCCCCTGCATAAAGTTTCGGACCAAAGAATGCGAGGCAAGTGGCCGCTGAAATAATACTGATAAAGCAGAGACCTGGCCCTTGATGGTACTCAAAGCCAGCTTCATCTCTAATCCTAATTGTAGAAAATCAAGAATTCTACCTATGACATATTTCCTGGGATGCCAACCTCTGGATTCACACCAGGTTATACAAGCTTTCCAGACTCTATGATAAATCATCCTGGAAGCTGACTTCCTTGCATTAATCAAGGTAGATATGACAGGACCTGAGAGCCCACGACTCTTCAGAACGTGGGTCTCAATAGCCAAACCGTCAAATTTAGCGTTTGTAAGGCAGGATGGAACACTGGACCTTGAGATAACAGGTCTGGGCGTACTGGTAGGGTCCACGGGGGACCTACCGTCATCCTTACTATTTCTGCATACCAAGTCCTTCTGGGCCAAGCGGGGGCCACCAGAAGTACCGACTTCCTTTCCTGCCTGATCCTGCAAAGGAGTCGTGGTAATAGCAGAATAGGCGGGAATGCGTAAATCAGTGAGAACCGATGCCACGGAATCACCAACGCATCCGTCCCGCATGCAAGAGGATCTTTTGTCCTTGCCACAAATCTGTCTATCTTTTTGTTGAATCGGGATGCAAAGAGATCTACATCTGGAACCCCCCATCTTTGGCATATGGCCCAAAAGACGTCGGGATGCAGAGACCATTCCCCTGGAAGTAACTGCTGGCGACTTAGATAGTCCGCCTGCCAATTCTCTATTCCCGGGATGAAAACTGCCGATATGCATGGCACATGCATCTCTGCCCAGACTAAGATCTGGTTCACCTCCTTTTGAGCCGCTCGGCTCCGGGTGCCTCCCTGATGATTGACATAAGCCACTGCTGTGGCATTGTTGGACTGGATCCTGACCGGACAACCCTGTAGCCTGATAGTCCAGGCTTTTAGAGCTAGATGTATCGCCCGGATCTCCAGAATGTTGATGGGTAAGGTCCTCTCTGTCTTGGACCATACCCCTTGGACCGCAGCCTGTTCCAGAACTGCTCCCCAACCTGACAGGCTGGCATCTGTTACCACCTTCCAGGTAACCGGTAGAAAGGATTTCCCCTTCTGCAGGTTTTCGGGTATGAGCCACCATTTGAGGCTCTGACGCACCGCATGCGACAGGTGCATCGGAAAGTCTAATGCCTGAACTTTCTTGTTCCAGGTCGACAGAATACTGTGTTGCAGCATTCTTGAGTGAAACTGAGCATAGGGAACTGCTTCAAATGAAGACACCATCTTCCCTAGTAGCCTCATACAAAGGCGGACTGAGGGACCCTTCTTGGTCCTTACTGCCAGAATCAGCTCTCTTAAAGCAGAAATATTTTCTCCTGGCTTGTATCTATAATCAGACCTAAATACTCCAGTCTTCTTACTGGTTTTAGGAAAGATTTTTCTAAGTTGAGGATCCAACCCAGGTGTTCTAGATACCTGACTGTGGTCCTCAAGTTTCCATTCAAAGAGGCTACTGACCGGTCTATCAAGAGCAGGTCGTCTAGGTATGCTATGACAGCTATACCCTGAGACCTTAATCTGGCCAGAGGAGGAGCCAAGATCTTTGTGAACACTCGAGGTGCAGTGGCTATCCCGAAAGGCAGAGCCACAAACTGGAAATGGCGCCCTCCTACCTCGAAGCGCAGAAACTTCTGATGAGCAGGAAAAATGGGCACATGCAGATATGCATCTCTGATGTCTATTGATGCCAGAAATTCTCCTCCCTGCAGGGTGTGAACTACTGTTCGAATTGATTCCATGCGGAAGGATTGAATCCTTAGGAATCAGTTCAGATCCCTTAAGTCCAGAATGGGCCTGACATCCCCATTTGGCTTTTGGACCGTAAAAAGGTTGGAATAGAAGCCCAATCCCTGGTCCTTTGCGGGAACTATCATAATGACCTCCTGCGACACAAGTCGCTCTAACGCTAGAAGGAGCGACTGCTTCGTCTCTGGGAACACTTGATCTGAGGAACCGAGGAGAAGGGAATTCCTGAAACTCCAGCTTGTACCCTAAGGTTACCGTGGAGATTACCCAACTGTCCTGGAAGTCCTCCTGCCAGAGCTCTGAGAACTGTCGCAGTCTTCCCCTACTCGAGTGAGCGGGGGCGCCCCCTCATACAGAGGTCTTAGTGTTTTGCCTAGTAGGCTTCTTTCCCCAGGTCTTCTTTTGTCTCTGGGGTTGACTCTTGTCTCTGGACCCCGATGGAGGCGGCCGTCGAGACTGCCTGGAGGCTGAAGCCCCCGGCGCTGGGGAAAGAGTCCGTTTGAAAGAGGGACGCTTACTCTTCTTCTTGACAGGTAAGAGAGTGCTTTTCCCACAAGAGATTCTCTTGATATAGTTATCCAAGTCCTCTCCAAACAACCTTGCACCACGAAATGGAAACCCAGCCAGTAGCTTCTTACATGGTGCTTCGGCTGACCAATTTTTCAACCATAGGATTCTACGTATATGCACCAACCCCAGTGAAAGACGGGAGGTTTGCACGATAGAATCTCTAATGGCGTCAACCACAAAGCATAAGGCCGCTGGAAGGTTAGCAAACCCCTGGGCCTGCTGTTCAGATAATACTTTGATGACCTGCTTAACATGGTCTCTTAAGTATTGACAGACTCCAATCGCTGCTACTGCAGGTTGGGCCACTGATCCTGCTAAGGAGAAAACATCCTTCAATAGGGATTCCATCCTTTTATCTACAGGATCCCTGAGCATCTGAGCATTGTCTACAGGACAAGTCAGGCTATTATTTACGGAGGAAATGGCAGCATCAATAGCCGGTATTCCCCACATTTTAATAAACTTTTCTTCCATCGGATAAAGTGTTGAAAACTTTCTCGGCGGAGAAAAACGTTTGTCTGGGTGATCCCACTCAGAATAAATGAGCTTTTCAAGTAAAGTATGAACAGGAAAAGCATGTGCTGCTTGGAAAGGTTTCAGTGACCCCAAAGCAGAAGAGGATTCTTTAGCAGTTTCATGTATGGGCAACTTAAATGTGGAGCGGACCAATCCAGTGAGGATCTGCACTAAGACTTTCTCCTCTTGGGAAGTCGCAGAGGGTCCCTCTCCACCTGATTCCTCCGAAGAGGAATCATCCGTCCCATCCCGATCCTCTGAAAGGGATTCATCTCCTTTATCCCAGAGCTCCTCTGTCTGAGGGTCTTGGGGAACAGAGGAAAGCCTAGTGCGTTTTCTTCCACTGAGTGAAGACGTAATCACGGCCATTAATCTTTCCTCTAGACCATTAATGATTGAGGAAAAAACCTCTTGTGTAATATATACAGGGGCTGAAGTGCCAGAAGCAGGTGTAGCCCCTGACCCCGATGGCTCTCCCTGGCTAGCCGTCCCTGGCCCATCTTTAGGGGGGGGGAGGATGCTGCCGACAGGGGGCCCTCAGAACCTGAACGAGATCCCCTAGTGTCTCTGGTTCCTGGGGTGCATGAACCTCTTCTACCCATAGTGCAAAGCAACAAGGTGTGAGGTATACAAATGAACACTGCCCGCTGAGCGATGTAGTCTGGCTAAAAGCCTTGCTACCCAATGCTCAGTCTGGTGTTACTTCAGTAAATGCTGCCTAGGAGAATGCCTGTGTCCCACCTTATATGCGACCGTCAGCTCTGTGTGTCTCAGAAGGCTGAGTGCACCTGTACAGAGTGCCTTTAATAGCCTGCAGCTGGCCTGAGTGGGAGTCTAAGCACCTGTGCTGACGTCCCCCCCCCCTCTACCGCTCCCCCCCCTCGAGTTTTGAAAAAACGAGCGCTTCCCGTGCTGCCGACTCTCCTGTCATGCTTCTGGAGAAAGGCTGGGGATGGGGGGAGGGGAGGGAGGAAGGCTGGTAACAAGATCTGCCTGAACGGCTATCTTCAGAGATGGTGGCCATTAGGCCACAGAGCCCGGGTGGTATAACCACTTTCTAGACCCCTGCAGCCCCTCTCTAGCCTGGGGGGGAACATTCAAACATGAGAAATCCCCCTTTCCACCTTACCTGTTTGCAGCCTGCTTGAGATGCTGGGACATAATCAGCAATGAACACCTGAGACAGACATTCAGCATGTGTAGGTTTGCGCTCTTGGCAGCCCCCGGTGGTCACAATAGGCATAGCATGCATTTACCTTAAAGGAGAAAAACCACTAGAACTCAAAAATTCTGTGGAATCTCCTCTTACCTTATCCAGCAGCAGGGTGCTGTTTACACAGACCCAATCTTCACCTCTCACGGTGGGCTCCGTTTGAAAAAACCGTCAGAGACTGGGGCCCCCATCAGTAGGGGGATCCAACAGTTCTGGGACCATAAAGCACCTCGCCAGAAATTAGGAAGTTTAAAGCCATTTTCTGATCTGCGGGGTCCAGCTCTCTAAAAAGAGAAGCATTACGGGTAAAACCTCGTTTCTTCGGACACGAGGCCCGGGTACCATTCAATTCGGCCATGAAAAGACATTTTGAATGGATCCGGTTCGCTTGGCTTGCCCCAGTATAGGATCTTAGGATATTCCCTTTGGAGCTCAGCACAGGACATCTTTACACGTCCATCACCTAAGACACTGGCGTAAAAACTGAGGTATCCCTGCAAGGGGGAGGGATTATATAGGGGGTTGAACTTCCTGATAGGGTGTGCCAGTGTCCAATCACCAGTGATACCTATATAACCCATCAGTAATTACTGTGGCTCTGTGTCCCGTGATGTTCGAGAAAGAAATATGAGAGAAATCTCCTGGGGAGATTCCACATCTCCAACACTCCGATGGACATGTAGGGTTCATTTTATGGAGTCTATGTGGAGTAAAGTACGCTCTATGCACGATTTTAAATTGGATCAGCCTATCCCGCATAGAAACTAAGGAGCGGAAAGGGAAATCCCAAACATCATCCCAATCATCATTGTCCAGCGAGGGTATATCAAGCTGCCAGCGAGACCAGAGCTTATCTAAAAGTGGGAGAGACACATAGACCAAATGCTCATATAGCTGTGAGGTAGGTTTCTCTGCACATTTAGTTCTAAGTGTCTTCTCCAGTCCTGACTGGACAACGATGCAGGAAGCGCATGGAAACTGTGCAGCAAAAGCATGTGACAATTGGAGATAGCGAAATTGGTAATGATGAGGTATGTTATACATGGACGAAAGGTGTGAAAGGGGAGATAATGACATTTGTGACACTATGTGAGAGATAATTTTTATACCATACTTAGTCCAAGCAAAGGGGTCTGGAAGTTTGTAAATGTGTGGCAAAGTAGGGTTCAGCCAGATCGGGGTGTTAGGAGAGATCTCGGTTGATTTCTATATCTAGACCTGCCCGCCAAGCCCGCAGGGTGGTATGCATAGAGGGTGTCAAATGATATGGGGCTCGAGGGCCTCTGAATATCAGGAATTGCAAAGCTTCAAAAGAGCCCACTATCGTGGCCTCTAGGGCTGTGGAAGAGTTAGTTTTGTCAGGGTGCAGCCACCAGGCCACTGTCACCAGTTGGGTAGCCAGAAAATATTTGTAGCAATCAGGAAATGCCATACCACCCTGCGTTGTCGGCCGCATCAAAGTCGACAGCCGATACCTGGGTGGCGCGGAGCCCCAGATAAAGGATGAGAACAATTGATTCATTGTATTAAAAAACGATTTAGGTATCCACTGAGGGGAGTGGCGGAACAAATACGTGAATTTGGGGATAATTTTCATTTTAAGGAGATTTACTCGTCCCCAGACTGACAGAGGTAAATTACTCCACGTTTTAAGTTTTGTCTTAGTGTCCAAGAGTATAGGGGTAAGGTTAAGCGAGATGAAATCTGATGCTTGTGTGGATATATGGACCCCCAGGTACTTAAAAGTTTCCACCCATTTTAGTGCACAGTCTGGGGAGGAATTAGTTTTGGCCGCCTGGTCTATCGGAAAAAGTATGGATTTGGACCAGTTGACCTTTAGCCCGGTGACTCCCGCAAAAGTGTCTAACACATTCAGAACACCCTGTAAGGACGGGCCAGCATCATTGAGTAACAGTAGCATGTCATCCGCGTACAGGGCCAGCCTCTCCTCCAGCAAGCCAATACGAAGACCTTTAATATGCGGGGACGTACGGAGCGCCTCCGCCACTGGTTCAATAGCTAAGGCAAATAAAGCTGGAGAGAGAGGACAGCCCTGCCGGGTTCCTCTGGTGAGCCCAAAAGGGGCTGACAGTCCACCCCCCTGTCTTACCGATGAAGTGGGGCATTTGTACAATACCTGGAGCCATTGAATAAACAACAAGGGGAACCCCATTCTACGCAAATGTTTCCCAAAGAAAAGGCCACTCTACGGTGTCAAAAGCCTTTTCTATGTCAAGTGAGGCTATAGTTCTCGAACCCGTGTTGTGATGTTGGGCATGTATGTTGGTATATAACCTTCTGAGGTTGACATCCGTGGATCTACAGGGCATAAAGCCAGGTTGGTCCGAATCAATGACTGAAGGCAATAGGGGATGTAGTCGTAGAGCAAGTAGTTTGGTCAAAATTTTAAAGTCGTTATTTAGCAATGCAATTGGCCGGTACGAGGCGCAGGAGGTTGGGTCTTTAGAGGGTTTGTGTATTAAAGTCAGATATGCAAGATACATGGAGTCGGGTAGTTTGCCATCCTTCAGGCATATATTATATAACTGGGCCAACAGGGGTGCCAGAAGGTCTCCATGCGACTTATAAAAGTCAATCGGAAGGCCATCCGGCCCCGGCGCCTTACCAGTTGGGAAGGATTGGATGGCATTTAGAACTTCTAGGGCCGTAAATGGCCTAACTAGTGTCTCACGCTCCTGATCTGACAGCCAGCCCAGCGCCAAGGGATCTAACACGTCCCGTAGCCGCACAGGCTGAAAGTCAGAGGGCAGGGTGGAGGTATACAACTTTTCGTAAAAAGCAGTAAACGTTTGTAAAACCTCAGAGGGTGAAGTCACCATGTCCCCATCAGCAGTCTGCAGAGTGGAGACAAGCGTAAGTGGTTGGTCATTCTGCGCCAATAGGGCCAGCAGGCGACCATTTTTGTCACCCTGTTCAAAGGTTCTTTGTCTGCCCCTATGAGTTTCAAGTCGTGTAACCTCTGTCAAGTGAAGATTCAGTTCTCTCTGAGCTGCCATAAGTGAGTCAAAATGAGATGGTGTGGGGTCCGAGCTATAAAGTAGAGGTATGATTTGTCACCGACTGTTGCAGTAGTTGGGTCTCCTTTGTTTCTTTTTAATATGGGCAATAGATGAGATGTATTGTCCCCTCGTATATGCTTTAAACGCATCCCAAGTGATTTCAGGAGAGGAGGACCCAGTGTTCCGCTCCCAGAAATCCGTTAACAGGGGGGGTATACTTTCAGTTAGGTCCGGATGGGAGACCCAATGAGCCCCCAGTCTCCACAGTGCCGCACTCCGGGATGCAGGAGAGCGAAGCGTCACCACCAATGGGCTGTAATCAGACAGTCCACTTGGCAAATAAGATGCCTCCAGCACATTCGCCAACAATGGGGGATTAGAAAAGGCCAGGTCTATACGTGATGCAGTTTTGTGGGATGCTGAGAAACACGAATAGGCTCCGGTTGTAGGGTGCTTCCACCTCCAAATCTCTTCTAGGGCTACTGCCTGAGCCCAACCAGAGAGATCTGTGCAATGATGCTTTGGTGGGGCAGGTCTATCTAGATCCGGGGACATGATAGCATTAAAGTCTCCCATAATTAAAATCTTCCCAGGGCAAAAGGGAGCAATCTTTTCCATAACCGCGTATAGTATTACAGGTGAGAAAGGCGGAGGGATATACATATTAATGACAATATACCTGTGAGACCAAAGTGTAAATACAACAATAACAAAATTTACCCTGTGGGTCCGTGCTCACCTCTTAAATAACACATGGGAAGTTCTTGTGTATAAGAATCGACACCCCTCTTGCATACGTAGAGTATGTGGCATGTATAGCTCTCTGTATCCACGGTTTTTTCAATGTCAGGATTTTGCTGCCCATTAGATGGGTCTCTTGAAGAAGAATGAGTTGGGGGGAGTGGGACTTTAGGTACTGGAAAAGGAGAGCTCGCTTGAATTTTGATCCAAGGCCCCTGACATTCCAGGAAAGGACCGTAAAGGAATCGGCACGGGGATTAGCCATCTACATTAAAAGGTGAGAACCTACTAGGATGAATGGGAGAGTGAACCATGAACAGCAAAATCCTTGACACAGCACACCATATAGTAGCAGCATTTAGGTTTATCCAATATTGTGCACCAAAAGAGAAAAAAAGAAAAGAAACCTTTAGAACATTTTTAAACAAACCCAAGCACAATGTGCCTTTCCTACTATGCCCCATCTCTCTTCCGAAACGAGGGAGAAGGATGGGGATAGTTTTACCCCTAAACAAAAAAAAACCCTTATAACTGTAGTGGCAACCTAAAAACTCTGTGCTCTACACTATCGTGCAAGTCCAGAGACCCTTGGAACTTGACTCGTATGGTCACGTCCTGGACCAAGGTGAGGGGGGGGGGGGGGTCGCCGTAACTGGCAAATGTCCTCGTCTGAACCTGAGCGAGGGGGGGGGGGGGGGGGGGGGGGGGGTGTCAAGGTAAAAAAAAAAAATAAATAAATAAAAAAAAAAAAAAAAAAAATTAGGGACGGTTTATCATTTAGGAGTCAATGACAAAAAGTCTGCATGGTATTTACTGGAGCTCCTCGGACAGGAGGAACTAGTTTCAGTTCCATCAGTAACAGATGTATAGTAGAAGGTGAGGATGATGACGTGGTGCCGCAGTGCAAAAAGATGCGGTATCCGATAATGAATCGTGCTGGGAGTCAACATGGGGTAGAAGGAGGATCATTATAGGAATTTGAAGTACTTATCTGAACCCAGCAGATCGTATATTCAACACCGGTCCAATTTTCATTATGACACTAACGGGTGTCTAACCATGCCGCTGCGGCCTCAGGGATATCGAAGAAGCGGGTGTTGTCGCCATCCGTGATCCTCAATCTGCTGGGGTATAGAAGGCCAAAACGTATTCCCTTCTCTCGGAGTCGACGTCTGACATCTGTAAAAGATTTGCGGCGCTGCTGCACCTCTTGAGAGAAATCAGGAAAGAAAGATAGCCTGGTGTTCTCATATTTGATTTCCGGCATGGTTCGGGCCGCCGCCAGGATGCGGTCTCGATCACGGTAGTTCAGCAAGCGTAACAGGAAGGGACATGGAGGGGCCCCCGGTCTTGGAGGAAGTGGCGGGACCCTGTGAGCTCTTTCCACTACAAAAGTGGGCGACAGATCCCCCAGATTAAACAGGGTGGATAATAACTGCTCGGTGAATTCAGCTGGCTTGGAACCCTCCGCTCTTTCAGGTAAACCAAGGATGCGAATGTTGTTGCGCCGGAGGCGGTTCTCGGTGTCTATGGCTCGTTCTTGGAGCGCCTTCACCTGGAGCTGTAGGGCCTTCACCTCTCTGGAATCTGACCGGACCACATCTTACACCGTGGAGACTCTGTGCTCCACCTCGGCGATACGGGATCGGAATTTATCCATGTCTTGGCGGATTAGACTGACATCTACAGTTAGGAAGTCTATTTTGGCAGTTAGGGTTTCTTTACATGCCGTAATGGCCGCCAGGATCTCTGCTCCCGTGGGGGACTCTGCAGCCCCTGACTCCGCCACTGTTTTCGCGTTTGCCGCCATTTCTGCCGCCGACAAGCGCCTGGTCACTGACGGAGCGGTATGAGAAGCCTTGTTTTTTTTTTAATGTGAATAACGGGTCCTAGGAGGGCCCATCCGCAGTGTGTTCTGCTCTGGATAAGGGCTGTGCGGTTGGTGAGAGACAGCAGACAGGCACCAGAGCGCAGTGGGCAGGGTAGAGGATGCACAGGGTCAGGGCTTGCAGGGCACAAGTTCTGCGAGGATGGCAATTTGGGAAAGGCAGCACAGCACCAATGGGACACAGTACCTGTAGGTGGGGGATGCCTCAAGCACCATAGGCCTGGAAGATGGTAGCAGGCCTCAGATCCAGTCCATGTAGGAGTCTCCTGCGGCCTCGGGGTCTCCACACTGATCGACAGCCTCCCGGGGACCCCCGCCGCAGATGCGGATGTAGCGGCCGCCTCCCGCTCCGCCGATCGCGGTAATCGAGCCCGGGGATGCTGGAGCCTCTGTAGGCCCCAAAACGGCGGCCGGCCGCGGCGCCCGGGAACAGTGCAGGCCAATCCTCCGGCGGTTATCCGGCCCTCCTCCCACCTCAGACACCTCCAGGGGGATCACCTCTGCCGATGCTGGTGGAGCAGCCGTCCGTTGCTCCCCCAAACGCGGCCCTTTAGCTCGGGGATGTTGGAGGCCTATGCAGGCCTCAAGATGGCGGCTGGCTGCTGCTGTGTGGAGGCGGTCCCGGCCCGTACACGCTCACTCGGCCGGCCGAGCTCCACAATTTTCCCAAGGGCTGGTGCAGAGGATGTCCGAGGGTAGCTGGGATAGATTGGGAGGCTCACCAGGTCAGTTATTTTACAGGATGGTGGTGGATTAGATCAGGATCGCGGAGCTCCTCAGTAACGCGTCCTGTTCTCTCTACATCCGGACACGCCCGCAAATTTATCCATAATTTTAAGAGCCGCTGTAAGAGAAGGCCCCAGGTCTCTTATGAACAGTAGCAAGTCATCTGCATACAGCGCTACACATTCTGTAATAGATCCCACTTGAACCCCTCCTACTTCACTGGATTGTCTTAATGCCCTAGCAATAGGCTTCATCATTATTGCAAAAATAAATGGGGAGAGCGGAAACCCCTGTCTAGTGTCCCTACCGATTTTAAAGAAATCAGAGACTGGCAATCCCAGCCTAATTGCCGTCTGGGGATCTTTGTATAACATCTCTATTCAACGACAAAAAACGGGTCCGAAACCCAAAGCCCCCAAAACCTTATGCATGTAAGACCAATCCCACTGTGTCAAAAGCTTTCTCGATGTCTATAGAGACAACGACTTTAGCTGGTGACTCAGAGATGTCTAGTTGGAGATGCGTGAAAAGTCTCCTCAGGTTTGTGTCCGTGGACATGCCAGGCATAAAACCCGTTTGATTGATATCCACCACAGTAGAGATGACCTTTGCCACTCGTGATGCTAAAACCTTGGCAAGAATCTTCAGATCCATATTTAACAAAGCAATAGGTCTATACGAGGAACATTCTTTGGGGTCCTTGTCCGGCTTCAAGAGGAGCACCATATATGCCTCCATCATTGACTCCGGCAAGGATCCCTGTTCCCAACAGTATTTAAAAATTTTGGTCAATCGAGGAGCCAACTGGGATAAATAAGTCTTATAGAAGTCTGCGGGAAACCTATTCGGGCCCGGTGCCTTCTGAGGGGGAAAAGCCAGTATGGCTGCCTCTACTTCCAGGACAGAGATTGGCTCCTCTAAAGCTGCAGCATCCTCATCCGACAACTTCGTCATAGACAAATTTTGCAACAATTCAGTTAATTCTAGTTGGTTATAAGGGGGTAAGGGCAAGTACAACAGTGAATAGAAAACGTACAAATTCTTCTAGGATATCCGCTGGTTCAGTGATGATTCCCACCCTCCCCTTTCACCACCGGAATACTGACCGGTGTCTTTTGTTCCGCAACCAGATTGGCCAAAAGCTTACCATTTTTATCCCCTTCAACAAAAATGGTCTCCACCCTGCCTGAGCTCATTGCTAGCCAGTTTTAAAATGTATATCAACTGAGCGTCTAGAGTCTAACAAAGATAAATATCTGTCCTCTGAAGGAGAGTCTGCATGAAGTTGCGCAGCCTCCCGTTCTTTGGCCAGGAGGGACTCACCCTCATAAATCTGATCATTTTTGGCCGACCTGGTTGCAGAAATGCATTCCCCCCTCACTACAGTCTTAAAAGCATCCCATTCCACTGTGGGATTAACCGAACCCTCATTTGACTTCCAATAAGCGTCTATCGATTTTTGCACATGAGTACATACTTGCTCCTCTAGTAACCATCCTGGTGACAGCCTCCAACACCCTTTTTTTGTACCCGAAGGGAAGGCAAGCGTAGTCATAAGAGGGTTATGATCTGAGACCCAGCCTGATAGATACTCCGGGGCACATACATGTTTTAGAAGGGAGTCATTTCCAAAAGCTTTATCAATCCTTGCTGAGGACCTGTGTGTGGAAGATAAGTGAGAATAGGAAATGGTACCTGGATGTTTCCATCTCCAAATTTCCGTCACACCCGCCATAGCTGCCCAGGAGCAGAGGTCCACCGACGCCGCTCTGGCGGCATTAGGGAAGTCCAGCACCCCGTCCAGAATGGCATTATAATCTCCCATGGGGAGCATAGGAATATGAAGAAATGGAGCCAATGTCACCATTAGATCATATAGTAGTTTTACCTGGAAGGGTGGAGGTAGATATATATTTACCAATAGGAGTTTATGATTACATATGTCACCTGATGGACTGTACAAGCTATTGCTTTACTTATCAATATAGATACACCTCTTGCATATGTAGAATACGTGGAATGTATCGCCCTCTGGATCCAATGTTTGCGTAAAGATAAAATTTTGCTACCCTCCAAGTGGGTCTCCTGCAGGAGGACGATATGTGGTTTCATTTGCTTAAGGTATTGAAAAAACGCTGCTCTTTTGAACTTATTATTTAAACCTCTGACATTCCATGACAGAATTTTGATTCTACTATCCATTAGAAAATTGGACATACCATAGGACCTTCAGGATAGACAGTGAGCAAGAAAAGATAGGCAGAAACGCCCCATACGAGGACACGTGCATCATTAGAGACTTATATGCAGATCTTAAATAAGACCCGTGGCAGTGGTCTAACAAAACCCCCCCTGCTATCATACCAGAAACTGTAACCAAACAAAACAAAAATTGTCCAGTATGCAGCTTGATCCCGATAACAAATCAACCTGAGAGAGTTCCACCTTGTGAATCGAAAGTTCGGCATATGATGTTATAGAAAAATTCAGAGAACTTCACCAGAGTTTCCGGTAATATTCTATTTGATGGGAAAGCTTGCACCTGACCATTGTATAACAACCTAACAGGTATCTTGACTGTGTAGATGTATGTAGCACGGATATGAGACTCCCTTCACAACGCGGGAAACCCAGAGTACTACATGTTGAGAGGAAAAAGCATGTCTCTCTGGGGCTCTAATGGCAGGGTGAGAAAAGTGCATTATACTCCGACAGCAGATCAGAGTTTTTGCAGAAAAACCAGCCCCTATGCAGACATAACACCCGGATTTGTAGAAATCATAGTACATCTAATAGATGAGTGACTGTGACCATTCCAGAAATAACAAAAAAAAAAAAAAAAAAAAAAAGGAAGGGATAAAGAAACAAAAACCAGATTATAAGGGCCATCTTGCAGAGTGAAGCTTTATGGGTTTGTATCCAGCCAATCGCACGCCTCCTGTGGCGTGTCAAAAAACTTCACCGAACCATTGAATTGGACACGGAGACGACTTGGATATAACATGCTGTATTTCAACTCCTTTTCTCTGAGCCTTCTCTTGACATCAGTGAAAGATCTCCGTCTGCGTTGAGTCTCCGCTGAGAAATCAGGGAACAGCATAATACGTGCGTTTTCATATTTGAGGTCTTGAGGTTTCCTCGCTTCGTCTAACAGCATGTCCCTATCCTTATAATTCAGGAACCGTACCAAGAATGGGCGAGGTGGGGCACCCGACGGTCTTGCTCCCGTGGGGACTCTGTGTGCCCTCTCTGCCACATATGTTTGAGGGAGATCGCCCAAGGATAATAGCGTTTTAAAGAACTGTTCAGCAAAAGTTGACGGGGTTGACCCCTCCACCCCCTAAGGGAGTCCCACCACTCTTACATTGTTTCTGCGTTGGCGGTCTTCCGCGTCATCTGCTCTATGCTGCAATGCCCGGAACATGTCCTTCAACTCATTTAATTGCGAGCTCTGCACATGGGAGACATCCTCCACCTCAGAGATTCGATCCTCCGCTGTCGTCAGCCTACCCCTGAACTTATCCAGGTCATGGCGGATAAGATTGCATTCTGACGCGAAACAGTCTATACGGCTAACTAGTTCCGTTTTTGAGGCCGCTATGGCTTCCAAGATTGGTCCTGTAATGGCATTGGTGTCCACTTCAATCTCCTGCGATAGCATGGCAGGGATCTCCGGAGCTTTTGGTGAGGGAGGTTCACGCTGTGTCATCCTCACTGCCTATGTCTGGGCGCGCTGCGCCGTCGACACAGGAACCAAGATGGCGTGGGAGGAGCCAGTCGCCATGCTCTCCTGAGAGCGCAGCTGCCTCTGGCCTGACGGCGACTGTGAATGCTGTTTGCCCTGCTTCTTTGTCGCCGAGGAAGGCATGGTTACACTCCTAGTCCTTTCCCCCAGGTCGTAGTCACACTTACAGAGAGTGATAGCCAGTCGGTCAGGCGCAAACAGGATGAAACGAGCGGATGAATGTCAGAGCTCTGAGGAGACACGTCCTGCCGCGATCACATCCGGCCACGCCCCCCATCAAGTCAAAATTCTTAGCAACATTTTGCTAGTCTTGCAAAACACTCTAAAAACCTTCCTGTTGCTTTCTGAAGCGAAAAGATCCACCTCCGGCCGGCCCCAGGTCCTCACAATCTGCTCAAACACTCCTTGGTTGAGCGACTGCTCATCTTGTCTTACTCGTTAGCGGCTGAGAAAATCCACCAGAGTTTTCTGTGTCCCTTTTAAGTGGACTGTCGCCAATGAAGCCAGGTTCGATTCGGCCCAATCGAAAATTTTGTCTGCTATCAGCTGCAAGGCAGGGCTACTGGTCCTCCCTGCTTGTTTATGTATGCGACTACAGCCGCATTGTCCCTCCTTACTTGTAGGTGCTGCCCCCTTATCCTTTGCTGGAAGGACTCTAAAGCCCTTAGCACTGCCAGTAGCTCCCTCCGATTCGAGGTCCACCTGGCTTCCACCTGAGACCAAGTTCCTAGAGCCAGATCTCTTTCCAGGTGGGCTCCCCAGCTGAAAAGAACTGGCGTCTGTCGTCACCACAAGGACTCTTGGTCTGGACCACAACAGACCCCTGTCTAAATCGCGACTGGTCCGCTACCACAGAAGATCGTCCTAATAGGGGATCACTGTAATGGCCCTGATGCGCAGCGGGGCTAAGGCTTCTGCCAGGACCTTGTCTCTGGCGCCCGCTGATGATGTTTACCTCACTTCCTGCGTTTGGAGCGCAGTAGCCCCACCACCGCTGCACACACTTTCACCCGAACTTGGAAGCCCCAGGGCCAGCGTTCCCGGCCGCTCTGAGGCCTCAGGATGGAGAGCGCCGCCCGCCTGCAACGCTCTTGGGTGGACGCCGCGGCACCTCATTCTCGTAAGGTAAGAGTCCAGAACCTGCACTACCCGAGTGGCCCAGTGCATGCAGCTGTCGGCGGGGACTGCGACAACGATCAGGGTCCATGCTCTCTGAGCTTTAGGCAGCGGCAGGACACGCAGCCCTCTCCTCCCTGACTGGACAGAGGGGTGCGCAGGCTGGGAGAAAGTACGCCAGGGGCTCCTCCCAGGATAGCCCTGAGACATGGAGCTCCCCAAGGTTCCTACGTGCTCCCTTCCCGTCCAGTAAGAAACACAAAAAAACTGAAGGGGAAGGCCTGGAGGACCGCCTTTAGGGAATTTGGGTGTGTTTCCTGTCCCAGAGGGAGGAGCCCTATGTCTCAGAGGCTGTCCTTGAAGACGAAAGGAGAAAGTTTGAGGTGAGCAGGTTTTTCACCCAGGATGTGAAGGAGCACATATCACTGGAGGAGAGAGACAGAGGATCACTGACTTTGTGGGGAGCACTGAATTTTATTTAGCTGTAATCTTTCTCACGCTTAAAAGGGATAGTTCACCTTTACCACAAAACTGCCTATGCAGATAAGGGGCATCTGTAGATAAAAACAAACCATGTAGCTCTGACTAAAGTTGAATAAAGAGCTTGCTATAGGTGTAAGCCATTTACATACCTTATGAAACCTAACTGGAATACTCCCAGGACGTTACCAAGTGAGACCTAGTCATTACTGCTCACCACCACCATCACAGGAGTGAGCTCTCAAATGCAGAGCTCAGAGCTACGGCATCAGAGGAGAGACAGTATGTGAGGGGGGTTTTAATCAGAGAAAGAGCTCACTTCTGTGGAGGTGAGCAGTGACTAGGCCTCACTTAGCAACTTCCTGGGTGTACTTAGCAACACCCTGACAGTATTCCAGTCAGGCTTCACAAGGTATGTAAATAGCCTACAAATATAGCAAGGCTATTATTCATCTTTAGTCAGAGCTGCACAGTTTGTTTTAATCAACAAACATCCCTTACCTGATAGGTGAACTATCCTTTTAAAGGATTAATTTATAGAAAGTCACAGAGAACTTTGGAACAGCACTATTTTACTTTCACAAATTATTATAATTTATATGCATGTATATTGAATTTTGTTGCGCTGCAATGGTTTAATTTGTAATTTTCAGAAAAGTGACGGTAACGGTGGTTGCGCTGATTGTATATAGAGAGTTTGTACTAAGAGAATGATCGCAAACACAAAAGTGGAACCTGTGTCCCTCAATGGACTCCAATAAAATAATTTTATGGTGAATATAAAAATCAAATTTTCTCTTTCTTATCTATTGAGAGACACAGTCTTAAAACTTTGGGACATCCAAAAACAGTCTGAGTTAAGCAACATAGAAAAGGCCAATGAAAAAAACAGGACAGGGAGACCGCCTGCAGCTCAAAAGAGACAAATGAAGGACCTTATTCCTGAAGCTCTCATCAGATGAGGCCAAAAGATCTGGTAGAACTTAGAGAACGTGTGAACAGTAGACTGGGTGGCAGCCTTGCAAATATGGGAAAACCATAGCCCGATGTTAAAAATTCCAAGGTGACGCCCACAGATCTAGTAGAATGGTCTTAATTATTTGGTGCACAAGCATGAATAATGGTTTGCCTTTAATGAGGTTGATGAACAAAACATGTCAAGTATGCTAGAGCTAGTGTTTTTTTTGTTTTTTTTAAACCGTAAAAAATATTACAAAAGGAGTTAGACTTTGCTGGTTTTATTTGCTTTTGTTTTAAACTCTGCAACTGTGTATCAAGTTCCTGCCTAATATACTGCAGGATGATCTCCTGTAGCCGCTTCCCATTCACATGCAATCCAATGTAATTGCACGTCATTTTTCACAGCTGGTTTCCCAATGGTCACAAAAGTGGAACATTCAACATTTGTTATGCATTGGCATTGCCGCTTGTAACCTTTATTAGAAGAAGAACATGTGACAGAATAGCAACAGTTGCATATCAGGAGACTGCAACAGTGTGATTGGCTTAAGCTAGGAGTGAGCAGTAATGGAGGTGGCAGCAGAGGGCCCCCCACAGTAGACTGGGAGCGTCCTCCATCTGGACTGCACAGAGTGAGGCTTGGAAGGCAAAAAAAGCCAAAACCATGGAGGGTGCGACAGTTGCAGATGTTCATACTGTGTGTTGTGGAATTATCCATGCACTACCCTTGTCAAATTATAAGCGGGACATAAAAACTGTGAGTACGCTTGGATCCCTGTCTTATCACATGGCGGAAAAGCTGGGCATTGTAGTCCACCTACGCCTAGACTACTAGTTCAGCTACACAGAGAATTGAAGTGTAAGACTTTACTTCTGGTGGAAGACAGACTGAGAATTGTGTCATAGTGTCCAGCAAAAGAGAAAGAAGTTAGTAATTTAGTTTGAACTTTTTGGAAACGATTCGGATACATTCTTGCAAAAGTGAAAATGATTGTGTAACAAGTATTTTATTGTGGAATTCTGTGATCCAATGGGGTGTCACATTTGGGATTTAGTAGCGCTTCATATAAAAGCATTTTGAAAAATGGTCTGGTTGAGCCACCTGGTGGAAGGTGGTGGAAAGACGATCTGGTCCATCCTTGTAGGGACCATCCAGAATGACTTCTGAAGGAAGCAGTGACAGAGATTTTCACTCAACCACCTTAAGATGAAGCTAAGCAGAGGGACAGAAGAATGATGCAAATTGAGGTTAAAAGCAGAAACTTTTCTTATGTAGCAAGGAAAGTCTGGGCCTTACCACCACCTTGTCCAAGACCAGAAAGGGTTCTTTACAGGAAAAGGATGTTAGCTCAATCCTGTGAGAGTGGATTGTCTGATGGATTTAAAGGGTGGGCGCAGAGAACCAGATTTAAATCTCAGAGTAATGCGGTGTGAACAGAGGGAGCCACTTGAGACACACTATGAACAAAATAATGAAAAGCCAACAGTCTTTGAAACTAAATCTAGCAAGAACCCTGAATAGTGCTGACTTTCCTACGGCTGGTCAAGACCGAGCTATAGGAAGGTAATGTTTGTCCCACTAAGAATCTCTAAGACCCCGTTCACACAGGGACGACTTGTCAGGCGACCTAGTCGCCTGACAAGTCGCCTCCCGTTCTGTGCTATGGAACCGTTCTAAGGGGAGCGACGCAAGTCGCTCCGACTTAGAAAAAGGTTCCTGTACGACTTTGAGGGGGACCTGGGGCGACTTGCATAGACTTCTATACAGAAGTCGTTTTGCAAGTCGCCCGGGCAGTCGTGTGCAGGTCGTCTCGGTGAGGCGACCTGCAAGTCGTGTTGCCCCTGTGTGAATGGGGTCTAAGGGTAGAAGCCTCAAACCAAGTGAAGTATGCCTTCTGTGAGGAGAGTCACTTTGGACGGGGGGGCTGGTGGAACCCAGAATCCCTTGGAGAGGTTGGGAAACCCTTGCTTCAGCTCCCCATGCACCTCCTATGTATAAGTCACCCTGTGTCTATTAGGGGCACAGGGTGATCAAGAAAATAATGGACAATAAGAATGTGGCTTGGATTACTTAAAATGGACCAGTAATATTTATCCATAATATCTCCCAGGAAATATACAAAGACTATTCCTGGTTTGTTTGATTCTGAACTATACATGTTAATTGTAAGAGCTGGTCACATTGGCCTCTGGAGCCTGACAGTCTGCTACTAGGGACTCCTGCTATAGTCTGTTGCCTACTAGGCTGAGAGGGGAGATTACTGTTTGTATTGGTAATTGTAATTAGGTCTGCTATTGTTTGAAGGTTTGCTGTGTTTATGCTTATGATAATGTGTATTATCTGCAGTTAGCTTGAAGTCGGCAAGGCTGGTCTGTGACATCTAAATCAGTGTTTCTCAACTCCAGTCCTCAAGGTGCCCCAACAGGTCATGTTTTCAGGATTTCCCTCAGATAAAACGGCTGTGGTAATTACGAAGGCAATGAAACTGATCAAATCACCTGTGCAAAATAATGGGAAGCCTGAAAACATGACCTGTTGGGGCGCCTTGAGGACTGGAGTTGAGAAACACTGATCTAAATCATTCAGTTGGATGGGATTAGCCATGGGTCAGACCTCGTTAGCTAAACTATTGTTTGATGTTTTGGTTAAATATTTGGGTTACTGTGTATGTGGGGACTGACATACTTTACAAGTGTATAAAAGGCTGCATACTTGTCCAATAAACCATTCCATGTTCCAACAAGTTAGTGTTGTACATTTGGCTGGAATATCTGAAGGTCCAGACTGGAGGAAGGAGTGTACTGACGGAAGCACTCAAGAGGAGTGCGACGGGGTTCCGTGACATTGCCTTCCACGTACAATGACAGACTTTACAAGAAGTAGACTTCCTGGGTTTTAACATTGTTGGAATAACCAATTCAGAAATGCCCCTGTCTCTCAGAGCCTAGGCTTCAAACAGTCATGCCACGAAACTCAGCAACTGTGAAGCAGGATGGTAAATCAACCATGAGTTAGAAGATCTGGACAATCTGGAAAAGCCACAGAGTGTCTAAAGTCTTATCACATCACCCTGGGCCAATTTGAAGCTATGAGGATCACTGGAGTGCCCTTCATCTTGATCCTGTGAAGCAGACATGGAAGAAGATTCAAGGGAAGTATAGTATAGATCAAAATTTTCCAAACCCACAAAGAAAGAGAATCCACTGATTCTATAGAGGATCCCTGTACCTGGAGACAAACCAATCCAATTTTTTAAACCTGGGAGGTCAGGAGGTCCACATCTGGCACTCTCCACCTGTGGCACAGGTTGTGGAACAACTCTGGGTGTAGGGTCTGATCCCGAGTCACATAGCAGGTCCCACCTTCTGAAACTGCAGCACCTATGATGGATGTCTCACTGGTCCGATAGCGGGACCGGGAGACGTATGACGTCCATCATAGGCGCTGCAGGCTCCAGAAGGTGGGAATTACAATGGGGCCGCCGCTCCACATTGATCCCCGCTCGGCGCTCGGGCGGCTCTCCACCTCTCCTCTGGCTGCCTCGCACACCACAGCTGAGCTGAGCTGCTGCTGCAGGACACATGAAGTCTGTCTCCTGGTCAGGTAGGTCAGTGTATGTCAGGTAGGTCAGTGTGTGTATGTCAGGTAGGGTAGGGTAGATCAGTGTGTGTATGTCAGGTAGGGTAGGGTAGATCAGTGTGTGTATATCAGGTAGGGTGGGTCAGTTTATGTCAGGTAGGGTGGGTCAGTTTATGTCAGGTAGGGTGGGTCAGTTTATGTCAGGTAGGGTGGGTCAGTTTATGTCAGGTAGGGTGGGTCAGTTTATGTCAGGTAGGGTGGGTCAGTTTATGTCAGGTAGGGTGGGTCAGTTTATGTCAGGTAGGGTGGGTCAGTTTATGTCAGGCAGGGTGGGTCAGTTTATGTCAGGCAGGGTGGGTCAGTTTATGTCAGGCAGGGTGGGTCAGTTTATGTCAGGTAGGGTGGGTCAGTTTATGTCAGGTAGGGTGGGTCAGTTTATGTCAGGTAGGGTGGGTCAGTTTATGTCAGGTAGGGTGGGTCAGTTTATGTCAGGTAGGGTGGGTCAGTTTATGTCAGGTAGGGTGGGTCAGTTTATGTCAGGTAGGGTGGGTCAGTTTATGTCAGGTAGGGTGGGTCAGTTTATGTCAGGTAGGGTGGGTCAGTTTATGTCAGGTAGGGTGAGTCAGTTTATGTCAGGTAGGGTGGGTCAGTTTATGTCAGGTAGGGTGGGTCAGTTTATGTCAGGTAGGGTGGGTCAGTTTATGTCAGGTAGGGTGGGTCAGTTTATGTCAGGTAGGGTGGGTCAGTTTATGTCAGGTAGGGTGGGTCAGTTTATGTCAGGTAGGGTGGGTCAGTTTATGTCAGGTAGGGTGGGTCAGTTTATGTCAGGTAGGGTGGGTCAGTTTATGTCAGGTAGGTGGGTCAGTTTATGTCAGGTAGGGTGGGTCAGTTTATGTCAGGTAGGTGGGTCAATTTATGTCAGGTAGGTGGGTCAGTTTATGTCAGGTAGGTGGGTCAGTTTATGTCAGGTAGGTGGGTCAGTTTATGTCAGGTAGGTGAGTTCAGTGGTCAGCATTGATGGGCACTGGTAAGCCAGGCAGCAACCAGCAAGTGAGTTTACCCCCCACCACACAACCCCATCACCCTGCCCAAAAACCCTGCGCTTGAACTTCGGGCTGAAGCCCCTGGTCTTTTTGCCACCTAGCAACTACCCTGCCTAGGACTCATTATAAAGCAGTGTAAAATGACTTCTAGACTGAAGACTGCAAGTCTGAGATCAGAGTGTTTGAAACTTGTCCTGGGGGTAAAAAAATGACCAGTTACACTTACCGGTAACAGTGTTTCTGGGAAGTCTTCCAGGACGGCACCCTGAGAGATGACTGGTCCTCCTGACAGGAAACACAATCAAGAAAGAGGTTAAAAACCCCGCCCCTCCCTGCACTCCTCAGTTGTGCAAAAGTATTGACCCACACCAGTGCATGAAAGTGAAACAAAAACACCTCCAATGTACCACTATATAAAAATACAAACCGGGTGGGAAGTAGGCCTGCCGTCCTGGAAGACTTCCCAGAAACACTGTTACCGGTAAGTGTAACTGGTCATTTTCTCAAGTCGTCTTCCAGGACGGCACCCTGAGAGAGGAGCAAGTAGCTCAGGCCTACCTTAGGGCGGGACCACCGCTTGCAGGACCTTTCTGCCGAAGGCCAGATCCTGGGGTGACAGCAGTTCCACTCTGTAATGTCTCAGGAACGTGTTCTGGCTTGACCACGTCGCTGCCTTACAGATTTGATCTACCGATGCTCCGGCTCTTTCTGCCCAAGAGGTTGCCAGAGACCTTGTAGAGTGAGCTTTAAGATTAGTTGGAGCCGTCTGACCTGAATGCTCATAAGCTATGGCAATAGCCTGTCTAATCCATCTAGCTATGGTCGTTCTAGAGGCCTGTTCGCCTCTTCGAACTCCACAAAAACTAACCAACAGATGTTGAGATTTCCTAAACTCTTTAACCTTATCTAGGTAAAGCAACAGACATCTCCTGACATCCAACGTATGGAAGGCCCTTTCCTTCTCGTTCTGTGGATTGAGACAGAAGGAGGGTAAAATAATCTCCTGTGACCTATGGAAGCGTGAAGCCACCTTGGGAAGGTACAAAGGGTCCTGCCTGAGAATAATTCTGTCTTCTAACAGGCGGAAAAAAGGCTCCTTCATAGAAAGAGCATGTAAATCGCCCACCCTTCTGGCTGTAGTAACAGCCAGAAGGAAGGCGGTTTTAAAAGAAATCAATCTGACTGAAGATTGAGCCAACGGCTCAAAAGGTGCCCTGGTCAGGGCTTCCAAGACTAAAGATAAATCCCACGGTGGAAATTCCTTCATTTGCACCGGGGAAAGTCTCTCTCTAGCCAACAAGAATCTCTTAATTAAAGGATCTAGGGCTAATCTAACATCCAGAAAACTAGACAGGGCCGCCACCTGAACCTTCAGAGTTTTGGTGGCTAAACCTCGGTCTACTCCCTCTTGTAGGAAGTCTAAAATAACTGGTATTTCCTTCTGGGGAACTTTTCTCGCTTCACACCAACGGGAAAAAACCCCCCAGACCCTAGCATAAATGCGTCTAGTTACCGGCTTTCTACTCAGTAACAGGGTGTCAATCACCTTCTCTGAACACCCCTTGTTGCGCAGGCACTCCCTTTCAACAGCCAGGCTGTCAACCTGAAGAAACCGGGGTTCGGATGGTAAAGAGGGCCTTGAAGCAGAAGATCCTGACGTTCTGGAAGCTGAACCGGAGGCACCACCGCCCAGTTCCACAACGTGGGAAACCAGGACCTTTTGGGCCACCAGGGGGCAATCAGGATCAAATTGCCCCTGGCCCGACTCAGTCTTTGAAGGATTCTTGGAATCAGAGGTAAGGGAGGAAACGCATAAGCCAGACTGAAATCCCATTCCTGAGCCAATGCATCCACCCCCTCGGACCCTCGTTCCCTGCAGAGGGAAAAGTATCTCTTGACTCTCCTGTTTTCCCTGCAGGCAAAGAGATCTATCTCCGGTGTACCCAGCTGTTGACAGACCATGGTGAAAATTTCGGGGTTTAGCTCCCATTCCCCCTGCTGTACTGTCTGACGACTGAGGAAGTCTGCCTTTATGTTGAAAACTCCCCTTATGTGTACCGCAGAAATGGACGGAATTCTCTGCTCCGCCCATTCTAGAATCTCCTGTGTCAGACTCATTAGGGGAAGCGACCGTGTGCCCCCCTGACGGTTCAGAAAGGCCACTGTCGTGGAATTGTCGGAGAGGATCTGAACTTCCTTCCCCTTGATCCTGTCCTCGAAGGCTATTAGAGCCTCCCTGACAGCTAACAATTCCCGGAAACTGGAAGACGCAATTCTCTGTCGTGTGTCCCACACACCCTGAGCTTGCAGTTCTTCTAGATGGGCACCCCATCCCCACGAGCTCGCATCGGTCGTTATTCTGACCGGCTGAAGCTGGAACCAAAGATGGCCTGTCCCCAACCTTTGGGGGTTGAGCCACCAGAGTAAGGAATTTCTTATTCTTAGAGGGATGGTCACCAGAGTATCTAGGGATTCCTTCTTTCCATCCCATGAGGATAGAAGGAAGTTTTGCAGGGGTCTTGAATGGAACTGGGCCCAAGGTACTGCTGGGATACATGAGGTCATAAGACCTAGAATCCTCATGATCACTCTTCTGGATACTACCTTCTGGTGCCGAATTGAAGACACTGAAGCAATCAGTGCTTCTATCTTCTCCTGCGGAAGGATCAGTTTCTGCCTTACCGAGTCCACCCACAGACCCAGGTAGAGTTTGGTCTGGGAAGGAATCAAAGAGGATTTCTCCTGACTTATCAACCACCCCAGGGACTCCAAGGTGGATATTACCCTGTCCAGATCCTGGAGAAGGGATTCTCTGGAAAGGTTGTAGACCAACAGATCGTCTAAATATGGTATCAGGGAAATCCCCTGAAGGTGCAGGTAGGAGATGACCTCTGCAAGGATCTTTGTAAACACCCTTGGACTGGCGCCCAGTCCGAATGGTAGGGCCTGGAACTGCCAGTGCTGCGTACCCAGATCCGTGCGGATAGCAAAGCGAAGGAATGCCTGGTGCTGCGGTAGAATGGGAATATGCAGATATGCATCCTTCAGGTCTATGGTAGCCATGAAGACCTCTTTTAACAGAAGTTTTCTGACCGTATAGACCGATTCCATGCGAAATCTTTTGTATCGCAGGAAGGTATTTAATTTCTTTAGATTCAGGATTAACCTGAATTTCCCGGACGGTTTTGGAACAACAAAGACGTGGGAATAAAAACCCCTTCCTTGCTGATCCGCCGGAACTGGGAAAATAACTCTCTGACTCGCCAACTGCTCGATATTTTCCATGAGTCCTATGGCTTTTGGCCTTTCTCTGGGTAAAAAGGTCAGTAGAAAAGTCTGAGGAGGCCTGGAAGCAAACTCTAGCCCGTAGCCCTCTCTTATCCACTGAAGGACCAGAGGGCTCTGGGCTACCCGCTCCCACTGTGGGATAAATTGTGCCAGCCTCCCTCCCACCTTGGTGCTGGCGTCACTTAGGATCCTTGTCTGCGACCTTAGGGCCGGAGAAAAGGAGTGCTCCCTTCTGTTTGGCTTTACCAACACCCCACTTCTTTCCTTCCTTACGGTCTTTAAACCGGTTGTTGACCTGGGGGCCTCGAAAAATTTTTTTGGCCTTTTTAGGTTTAACCGGAAACTTCTTTCCCTTCTCCGTAGATCTGGAGAGGGTCTGGTCCAACCCTGTACCAAACAGGAGAGATCCTTCAAAAGGAAGACCGCATAACCTGGTCTTAGAGGTATGATCCCCATCCCAGGTCTTAACCCATATGGCTCTTCTGGCAGAATTGAGAAGCGCTGCTGTCTTAGCTGAAGTCCGCACCGACTCCACTGCCGCATCCGCAAGAAAGGCTACTGCCTTACCAATTACTTCCAAGGAATCCAAAAGATCTTTGGACCTGGAAGAACTCACCACATGATCAGTCAGCTTATTCAGCCACATGTTAGCATTCCTGGCTATACAAGCTGAAGCTAAAGCCGGACTTAAAGTAGCCGCATTGGCCTCCCAGGCCCTGCGTAAAAGGGTCTCTGACCTACGGTCCATTTGGTCCCGGATGTTACCTGCGTCTTCAAAAGACAGGTCAGATTGTTTAGACACCTGGGCCAAAGATGCATCTAGTTTGGGAAGTTTAAAAAACTTCTCCTGCTCCTCTTCCTTAAACGGACACCTGCGTTTCCAGGTTTTAAACTTCTGAAGTTTATTTTCTGGCTCCTTCCATTCTCTTAAAACAATGTCTTTCAGAGACTGGTGGATAGGTAACACTTTAGACTGAGCCTTAGACAACCCCTGATACAACCTATCTTGTACAGAAGTCTGAGCCTCCGGCTCCTGGATCTCCTCAGAAGCATAAATAGCCCCTAGGAGGCCCTCCATATCATCTGTTGAGAAGATATGTCTGCCTGGCCTGGAGTGTTCCCCTTCCTCCTGGCTATCTTCTGCGTCTTCCCCTTCTTCAAGGAGACTACGGCAGGGGTCTTCCACCTCCTCCGCCTCCTCCTCCGAATCCTGAGAAGATGGCGGTTTCTGCGGAATGGTGCCTACCTGTCTCACACTAGAAAAGGCACTATCCTGGGAGGATGAGCCTTCTCTGCTATCCTGCCTAGTATTGAGGCTAGCCTGAAAGGCTTTAAGTGTGGACAGCATTTCAGATTGTACTGAGAGAAAATCCCTCATAACTTCTGAAGTCTCCTTCCCTGACAATTTGTGGATGCATTTATAACAGAACGGCTTGGTGTGCTCTGCAGCTAGTTTGTCATTGCAGTACCCACACCTCTTAGTTCGGGAAGGATTTTTGGGTCTCGGTCTACTGGCAACACTCTGGGTTTCTGTGTCTGCAAAAACAAGAAGCCCGTTTAGCTAGTAACCATAAAACAGAGATCCCTTATGAGGTTAAAGGCTAGAGGGCCACCCTCTCCCTTATCTCCTCCAGCCTGGTAGACTCACCCCCGGTGGGCTCCACAATAGCTGCAGACTCCTCCTGCTCCATTGCAGTCAGTGAGTAATGGACGCCTGCTCCTTGCCTGCTGTACTGCTGCCTCTGCCGCCCGGAACTACCCCCCTTTATATACAAAGGGTCCTGCCCAGCTGGTACCTGTAGTCCCTGTGCTGCTTCAGGCTCCTCATGGCGCTCCGAACGCCGCCGCCATCTTGCCGAGGTCTCGGGCAATCGTGCTCTAGTGTCCGGGCCGCCGTGACGTCATTTCCTCTGGAAAGATCCACCGCAAAATGGCGCCGGACACACACACAGCCGCCGGCGCTGAGGCGGCCAGGATACTCAGCAAACACCTGCATCTTGCAGCAAACGGCAGAACTGGCAAATCCTCTCCAAAAACCGACAGGTAAGGAGAGGGAAGAGCAGGAAAATGGTCCCTGGAGTTCTGGAGACTCACAGTGCCCAGGGTCCTCCAGTTCTCATGGGGAGCTCTTCATTGCCCCCCTGAGAAAAATAGGGGAAACGAACCCCCCGGGAAGGGTAAGCCCTACCAGACCCAAAGGTTTTCCAAAAACCTGCAGTCTGGTTCCCAGGGGGAGACTTCCAGCCCACGGCCTTAGGTCTATAAGAAAAAAACAAACTGTTTCGCTGTGGGGAAACACAATCAAAAACTGAGGAGTGCAGGGAGGGGCGGGGTTTTTAACCTCTTTCTTGATTGTGTTTCCTGTCAGGAGGACCAGTCATCTCTCAGGGTGCCGTCCTGGAAGACGACTTGAGAAATACTGCTTGGTTGTTAGGGCTAAACCTGAAGTGGATAGTCCAAGCGATGAGTCTGTTTCAGCACTGATTTCAGATCCATCGAAACCTCTGGAATGTCAAGACTACTCTGCCGACTGTTCCTTCAGCAGACAAACCTGCTCTTATTTAGTGGCCACCAGTGCATAGGAGGAATGCAACAGGAGGGCTAGCACTGCTGTCAGCACCTTGGTGAAAACCTGGGGTGCAGGAGACATGCTGAATGGCAGGGCCAAAAACTAAAAAGGCAGGGGACCCACAGCAAAACATACAAAACGCTGTTGCACTGGGAAAATTAGGACATGTAGGTACACAGCCTTGATTTCCATAGAAGCCAGAAAGTCTCCCTGATGTATAAAGGGTTTGACAGACTAGGTGGATTCTAAGCAAAATGTCTGATCTGGACTAAAGATATTCAGCACTTTCAAATCAAAGATGGGTTTCAGGGCTGTGATAAGTTTGAAGTAAAACCTCTAAAACTGTTCTGCCACAGGAACTGGGACACTAACACCCTGATTCAAAAGATCACCTAGAGGAGAACTGCTAATCTGTGTGGTGACACAGGAAGGTTGGAAGGGATGAACTGAGGAAGGGGCTGGGAGTGAAACTCGAGTTTGTAGTCCCCAAAAACCACCTCCTACACCCAAACATCTGAAATGCAAGCTGTCCAAGTGTCAGCAAAGGCTAAAATAACATTTAATACAAGTCTCGTAAGCTCTTGAAGGGAGTAAACATTTTATCAGGGTGTTTCCAATATTTGTAGAGGAAGACTTGGAACAGAAGTGTGTTGGTGGTCTTAGAAGCTCTAATTTGGGCCCTAAAGACATGTACAACTGTAGTAAAAACCTCTTTGGAAAGGGCCAAGGAAGGAGCCATAATTGACAGAGCTCAGGAAGGCTCCAAAACATGAGATAGACTCTAGGAGCTGAATGCACGAATCCAGGCTGCAGACATCAGCCACATCAGTAGGAACACGGAAATATGCACCAGAAAGCCAAGGAGACCTGGTACAGTGAAACTGCACCCCCATACCTGAGTCTAGAATCGGACATATTGCAACCACGTGACAGTAAAGCAACATAGCTCAGGACAGGAGGCAAAGCCTCAGGTACTCAAGAAATACAACCGCTAGTAGTAGTTAAAGGTCGAAAACCAAAAGTAACTGCAATCACTGTAGGCAGACAGCGGGAACAGACCAAAAATTTAGATTTTCATGTGGCTCTTTGCAATGCAGGAGCAGCACCAGAGAGATGCTGCTTCAATGCTTAAAAGGTAGAAAAAAAGAGTGCAGAGAACATGTGGCACTCAACCCAGCTGATGATGTCCGTGCTCAGTTCATCAGCATGAACCCCTTCTGTGATAACTGCAGAGAACTCTCCAGGACTCTACTCCTAACACGTTACCAGAACGGGGGTCTGGAAAGCTGCTAATGTGGGACACAGTGCCCAAAGGTCACTCCCAGGCTATCCCCTAAACAAAGTCTAGCAGCGGCACTCCAAAAGTCAAGCCACACCAGTTGGCTGCAATAGCAGAGACCAGCTCTAACAGTGATGTAGAGAACCCATGACTGAAAGAGAAATTAAGTGCTAACAAAAAAATAGGCTAAAGGATAAGTACAACTTAAAAAAAAATTATATCAGTTTGCAACACTGCAACCACGACAGTGGTGTTACATGTTGCACCCTAAATACAGGTGTAACATGTAACATGGCGCTAGAGGTGAAGTTAGCCTTTTATCTTAACAACAGATCAAAAAAGGAATCCATCTTCCAAAAAAATTGAGGCATTCTGGTAGGAGTGGTTATCCTGGGCTGGCCTATAGTTCTTTTGTTTGTCAGTGTCCATTTCACCTGTAGGCAGCAGTAAAAACTGAAGGTTTAACACTTCCTGTGTCCCTCATGGAAGAGAACGTTTTGGCTGTGCATTCACTATAAAATTAGACTGATCTAAAATCATTTAACGTTCACCTTTGAGAAAATGCATACAGTTTGGGCATGGAGATCCTAAATATTTAGAGGGTACACAGGCATATGAAGCCTTAATGGTCTATGTCAGATGTAACACCTGACAACTGATCTTCTCAAAACATCTCCTATTACTGCCAATGACCTGAACTTAGCATAGGAATGGTGGGCTTATGAGCACATACCTCCATTGCTTATATCTCGGAGGGGCCACAGTATGGTGTAAGCCAACTGCTGGGGGATGTAGAAGAAAGGCGCAGTCACAAATGATGGCTCATCTGAATGCTGAATTCTAGACCCAAACTCGTCCATGATGTACCAGACTGGAACTTTCTCTTCTGCAGACTGAAGATTGAATATATGTGAATGTAATTAAAAACAAAACAAAACACTGAAACCACAAAATCCACAATCCCGAGCACAAAAAATAAAAGCTACTTAGGGAATGAAAACTATAAACTTTTTTTTAGTTTTGTATCCAGTATCCTCATATTTTGTTGCCTCATGTTTTTTTTTTTTTTTGCTTTGTGTCCTGTTGGGGAGATTTTTCTTCACTTGCTGTCCCAGAGACATAAAAGGAAGTAAGTGGAAATCTGTCCAAAGCAGAAGGAAATCCCCTTTTATGTTGTCAAACCTGAACAGGCTTTAATCTTAGATTTCCCACCATTTTCTATAACAGACGCAAGGGTCAGCAAGAAAAATAAAGAGGGCAAATCTTCCCAGCAGCATTAAAAACCTGCATACAAAATTGCCAACACACCAGGTTCCAGTATAAGGATCAGCAAATGTTCTTACATAACTTAAAGTGGTTGTAAAGTCAGTGAGCACAATTACTGGCATCCCCTAGCTATACATCACAGTGTTTGTGTTTTTGTTTTTTTTTTTAATTATGAAGCCAAATACCTTATTTCACAGTGCTGCGGTGTGGTCACCTGACCTCCCGCCGCTCTCCTTCCCCAGTCTAATGCCCCGTACACACGGTCGGATTTTCCGATGGAAAATATCCGATCGGAGCGTGTTGTCGGAAATTCCGACCGTGTGTGGGCTCCATCGGACATTTTCCATCGGATTTTCCGACACACAAAGTTGGAGAGCAGGAGATAAAATTTTCCGACAACAAAATCCGTTGTTGGAAATTCCGATCGTGTGTACACAAATCCGACCGACAAAGTGCCACGCATGCTCAGAATAAATAAAGAGATGAAAGCTATTGGCCACTGCCCCGTTTATAGTCCCGACGTACGTGTTTTACGTCACCACGTTCAGAACGATCGGATTTTCCGACAACTTTGTGTGACCGTGTGTATGCAAGACAAGTTTGAGCCAACATCCGTCGGAAAAAATCCTAGGATTTTGTTGTTGGAATGTCCGAACAAAGTCCGACCGTGTGTACGGGGCATTAGAATTACAGCAAAAGGGGCTGAGACATCACCCGGGAGGTCACGTGATTGCACAGTGGTGCTGTGAAATAAGGTATTTTTTTTTTTTATGAACAAAACAAAACACAAAACTATATTGTATAGCTTGTTATAACAGGGGATGCCAGCAATCGTCCTCACTATCTTTGCAGCCGCACAAAATAGCAGCAGGAAGGGAGGGATGGGGATACTCCAGACTTACTTCCTGGTGTCTTCCTTAAAGTGGTTCTAAAGGCTGAAGCTTTTTTTACCTTCATGCATTCTATGCATGAAGGTAAAAAAACCTTCAGTGTGCAGCTCCCCCCTAAGCCCGATCTCGATCCAGCAGCGTGCACTACAGCAGCTGCTCTCTCAGGTCTCTCGCTCCTCATTGGCTGCGATGCAGCAACCAAAGGGCTTCCACTGCTGTCAATTACAGCCAGTGAGAAGGGAGCAGGGCTGAGTTTATGCTGTTTTCTGGACACAGAGAGCAGGGCTCAGGAGCGAGCATGCATTCAGTGGGGGGTGGGCTGGGAGAATGACCAGGAGTGCCAGCGGCAGAACTGAGAAGAGGAGGAGGATGGGGGCTGCTCTGTGCAAAACCACTGCACAGGGAAGGTAAGTATAACAGGTTTAAGAAAAAAAAAATTGCCTCTACAAACCCTTGAATTTGTGTTAGTCTGTGGTGCATAGAGCAGGGTGAACCCAGGGGCCATGACCTGGGGTCGGCACACAGCTAAATCCAAACCCTTGTGAGGGGGTCCCTGTTGAATACTGGCTGGCTCTGAGACTCTGCGCCCTCGGGACTCCTGTGTCATCTGAGCTCACATGAGACCATCTCCGTACTTCATAAAGTCCTGATCCAACTTTCAAATGTGATCCTAGTTTATCTCCTAGAACTTAACTTTTCCAGTGCAATTTAACGTAGTTTCCTAACCTGTAGATTTTGCTCACAGATCTAACTTGTTCCGTAGTGCTTAACCTTACTGAAAGTCTGCTCTTCTTGGGCATGTCAACAGCATCTCCTTGGCTATTCCATAGTGTAGCTGATGGGCCCACATCAGTACAGTTGTCACCTTGACATACCATTTCCTGAGTACCTGGTGCACTTTTTGGCATGAAAAATATATGTTCAGTGCAGATTGTGACTTTATAGCAATAAAATGCTATTTTATTTCCCACTTGATTTTACAGAAAAAAAAAAAAAAGTTAGGGCTTTACATACACTTTAAACTGAATGAACTACTAAACTCCTAAATCATAGATTTCAGATTGTGATAGATGCTGCAGAGCAGCTCTGTAACCCTCAACGATAGCTGAGAACAATGTAACTGATGAGAGTACAGCACAGGCAGAGAGCACAGCAAGTCAGCTGAAAATTTCTACCAGGAGCAACAGGTATTTTTTTTTTTTTACAAAATTATTTTAACACTATTTTTTTTTTTTTACATACAAACTGGTCCAAAAAAAGAGAAGCACATAGTTAGATTTACATACTCTTCAACATGACAATACGGAAAAGAAACACGACACCTGATACAGTACATCTCCCTGATTCATTATTTGTATACCTCTCCCCTAAACATAGTTGGGGTAAGCCAGATAGAGAGGTAAAAATATAATTAAAAACGTGTTCACTTATCCTTCATGTATGCTACTGGACATGGATAGTGCAACACTGAATCCACTCTCCTGACTTGCTTGCACATGGTATGCTACCTTTGTTTGTGTTTCTTTGTAAACTCAATAAAACGGTACCTTGAAAAAAAAAAATAAAAAATCATGTTGGCTGAATCTTTGGCCCCAAGATCATTATCTATAGTGTATGGGAGACAGGTACACTTCAGACAAGGTACAAGCACTGCATTGTAATGGTAACAAAACATAATGAACCAAAATCTAAGACATTCTTTCTTCAGAGACATCAAGGACACAAAAGACTAGGGTTCGTCTCTTACCCCTTGTGAAAGCTGATATGTCTGGTTATACTTCCACATTTCTGTAAGGACATCTTCCACCACCCCTTCATCTGGGACCTCTCCATGGAACTCCATCCCCATCAGGTTGGCCATGCGGTGCAGAAGGCCAGGAACCTCCATTAGTTGTCGCCGAGCATGCTCTACGCGGTAGGTCCATGCATGGTCAATGAGGAAAATGCTGAAATGTCATAAACATGTATTAGGACCAAAACCCAGCAGCAGAGGATATTCCAAATCCAAAATGGTAGCTCTATAAAGACTAACATCTATAAAAACAATGCATTTTTTTAAATGTGTAATCCCTTTAAAAGCATCAAAAGCAAAAATCTGTATAAGCCTGATAAGCCGAAAAAAGCTAATTGTATTACTAGCAATATAGGATCCTAAATAGTCCTGGTCTCTCCTATATGGTAATCCCTCACAATGATGACTTTATTCTCCTCTTCTCATCTAGATAAGGGCATTGAGTGGAGCTCTGGAGCGGATTCCTAATGATACAAAAGGTGGTGCTATATTTAAAAAACGGACATTGTTGCAGTTTACTGTGAGATGTCAGGAATTTATGCAGACCTGTAAAACGACAGAAAAGGTCACTTTGAATTTATGTGAACTGTAAACATTTTTGCATTTTTGAAACTTAAGAGGCCAAGTTCTCCTTTTGTAAAAAAAAATGCACATGATTTTGCAGGTAAAAAAAAAAATGTACATTTATTATATTTGTACACTGCAGTCTGCAAAGCATTGCACCTGTGAACAGTGGATCATGCAGACACTCAGTACAGCTGTCTGTCTGTATCAGTGTCCTACCTACTGGAGAGATTTCCCATACTTCCTGTCCTAGACACAAAATTGAGTGGAAATCTCTGGTAATTTCCTGGTGACAACTGTAAAATACTGAATTTCCCTTCCTTTTCTGTCCTGGTGTCAATGCCTGGGGAGCCCTGTCCTGAAAACTATCCATGCAAAGCTCCTGGTGCGAATGCATTACTCTGCTACTTTCTGGTTCAGCTTTACTCCCCGGTAACACCAACCGTGACATTGAAATCCTGTTACTTCACTTGAAGTAGCATGATTTTAAGTAGCATTTCAGTGCTACTTCAGGTGTGATTTGGAAGACATCTGCGCGACTTCATGCACAGATGTCTATGCAAGTCACACCTGAACTTGCAAAAAGTAGTGCAGGAACCACTTTCAAAATCAGCACGACTGACTTCCAATGCGCAGTGAAAATATTTGCCAGCACACCATGGAACGATGCAGATAGCGTCCAAATGTGTAATTCATTGCATGATCACAAGGAGAGTGCAACGTTTCGGAGTCACGCAGGACCCCTTTGTCAGGCATGCCTGACAAAGGGGTCCTGCGTGACTCCCAAACGTTGCACTCTCCTTGTGATCATGCAATAAATTACACATTTGGACGCTATCTGCATCGTTCCATGGCAAAGGGGTCCTGCGTGACTCCGAAACGTTGTACACTCCTTGTGATCATGCAATAAATTACACATTTGGACGCTATCTGCATCATTCCATGGTGTGCTGGCAAATATTTTCATTGTGACTTGAACCAGTATCCAGCTGGTTGTTACTTGTGAGCTCATCCAGGAATGTGTGCGATGGGAATATGGAGCATGACTTCCAATGCGGACAATAGGGTGCGACTACCTGTCAAATCACATGACAAGTTGCACTGGGGTGACCAGGGGCTTACTGCCTCTAATCAAACAGAGGTGGAGTGCCGATTTATTGAGCGACAAGCAAGGTGGAGAGACAACAGAGAAAGCCTCAAAGCCGAGCCTGGAAATAAGGGAGTTTCTTGAATGGCTGAACAGCATAGTAGAGGTGTGTATGAATGTCAAGACTGGCTGAACAGAATTGGAATTCCTTTGGCAGGTCAAAGAGCACACGTGCATGCATTTCTACTGATTAACTTTGCTTTCAAAGCCTGTCCGAGTATTTACAGCATTCTCCACAAAAAGTGAAGCGCAGGATACGTGTCAAATTGTGAGAGAGAGAGAGAGAGAGAGAGACCAAAGCAATAGGGTTGAAATATCACTATATAATCTTGCCACCATCAACCTGTTGGGGTCTGAAGATTGTAGCCCATTCTCATTGGTGACGATTACTTTGTAGGTTGACTCGTTGCCTGGGTTAGGCTTCTTTTTTTGTTCGCTCTCGATTTCTATTGTGTCCTCGTTCTCTTCCTCCATTTCCTCCACCTGCATTATACCGAACCACTCGCCAGCATCAAAAATCTAGGAGACAGACAGAAAGACATTGAGGGTGAAGGTCCACTAACCACTGCAGCCATTGATGTCAGAAATGGGATGCCTTGGGACATTCTGAGTGGACAACAGACAGGTTCAGGTACTGCCATGTTTGACCTTTGGCAAGCACTATGCAAAAAACTTTAAAAGGCTCCTGGGGACAATTGGGTGTTGGGAGATGGCTGAAAAGGTAACAGCATACACTGGTGTACCATGTACTCTTTACAGTTTTTTTTTTCCTTCAGTATGAGTCACTTTACGAAACTAAAGGGAACAGGTGATGCATAAGTATGCTGATCTCCAAGCTGGAACTTAGCAGGCAAACCTGTGCCAAGGGTGAGGGCTTGTGTAACATGCCAGGGCATGGCTGTAAGCTTACAGAAAACATACCCGGGGTGATGGAAGTTTACCAGTCTATTATTTCCATAGGGAGTTCACTATGTGACATAAAACATGCCCAACCTCCAAATCCACACACCCTGTATGGTATGGAAGTTGGCCTAATGCCTCTATTGAAAGGAAACCTGTTGAGAAAGAAATAGAGCAGTTTGCCATTGCTCTTCCCTCCTACTGAAAAGGATATTTGCTTGGGTGTAATAAATGCATTTACCTGCATTTAGCTTTTGAGTCAAAAATTCTCCTTCAATTTCTCTCCATTCATAAACTAAAGCATCGTAAACACAGTTTATGATGCTCAGTTATGAATGGACAGAGTCAGCGACTCTGTTCATTCGGAAGAGGAAGGAGTCGGTAAAACACAGATTTACCGGCTCCTTCCTCCGCTCTCCATCCTGGACAGATCCAGGACATAGGGGGCGGAGGAGCACGGAGGGGGGACCAGAGGAGCACACAGAGGGGAACTGGAGGAGGATACAGGGGTAGCATTTAGGGGTGATCGGTGTGGCGGTGGGGGGAGTTCCAAGCACCAATCTCCCTGTATAGATTTCAATATAGCAGCTGAAAGCCGTGGCTGTCGGCGGGTTTACTGAAATCTATACAGGGAGATCGGTGCTTGCAGCTCCCCCCACTGCCGCACTGATCATCCCTGACTGCCCAAGTAACTGTCAATCACCTCCTCAAGCTCTTATGACCTAATCTAAATCTAACCACAAACAGATCTAAAATTTGCCTGGTTCAGTAAGCCCCGGTTCACACTAGGGGCGGCACGACTTGCAGGTCGCCTCACCGAGGCGACCTGCACACGACTTCCACGGCGACTTGCAAAACGACTTCTGTATAGAAGTCTATGCAAGTCGCCTCAAGTCGCCCCCAAAGTAGTACAGGAACCTTTTTCTAAGTCGGAGCGACTTGCGTCGCTCCTATTAGACCGGTTCCATTGTACAGAATGGGAGGCGACTTGTCAGGCGGCTAGGTCACCTGACAAGCCGCCCCTGTGTGAACCGGCAGTAAGGACTGGTTGAATTTTGATCTGTGTGTGGCCATTCCTGTGCTACAGACATCAGTCGTTATACTGACTTATTTTAAACAGGCAGGCTGAAAAAAAAAAAAAAAAAAGTATTGGGACACCTGTCTTTACATGCACATGAACTTTAAATGGCATCCCAGTCTTAATCCGTAGGCAATATAGTGTGGATGAGTGAGTTTGGGGTGGAGGAACTTGACTGGCCTGTACAGAGTCCTGACCTCAACCTGATAGAACACCTTTGGGATGAATTAGAGTGGAGATTGTGAGCCAGGCCTTCTCCTCCAACATCAGTGCCTGCCCTCACAAATGTGCTTCTGGAAGAATGGTCAAACATTCCCATAGACACACTCCTAAACCTTGTGGACAGCCTTCCCAGAAGAGTCAAAGCTGTTATAGCTGCAATGGGTGGGCCAACGCAATATTGAACCCTACGGACTAAGACTGGGATGCCATTAAAGTTCATGTGCGTGTAAAGGCAGGTGTCCCAATACTTTTGGCAATATAGTGCATGTGTGCCCTTAAAGCATTAAGCAGGTGTGCTGACATGCATTTTAACCACTTCCCGCTCAACCTATAGCAGAATGACGGCCGGGAAGTGGTTAAATTATATGACGCCCAGCAGGATAAGCCGCAGGGGCACGCAGATCGGTGGTGTGGTGTCACTCTGACACACCGCAACTCCGATCGTGGTAAAGAGCCCCTGATGGAGGCTCTTTACCATGTGATCAGCTGTGACCAATCACAGTGTGAACCAGGAAGTTCCAGTAATCGGCTCTCCTCGGTTCGGGCTGACAGGGAAAGCTGATCGGCAGCCCCCCCGTCGGGGGGGGGGGGGGGGGGGTGTTACACTGATAACCAGCACATTGATTATCAGCGCAGCCCCCATCGGAGGTGCCCACTACAATGCCAATGAGTGCCCACCCAAATCTCCAATCAGTGCACATCAAAATGCCAAGTAACGCCTGTCAATGCCCTTCACAGATGCCAATCAGTGCCCATCAGTAATGCTTGTCAGTACCTCCTCATCAGTGCTGCCCATCAATTCTAAATACCAGTGCCACCTCATCGATGCCCATTAGTGCAGCCTCATCAGTGCCCGTCAGCGAAGGAGAAAACAAAATTTTATAACTGAAACAAAGAAAAACTTTTTTTTTTTCAAAAACTTCTGTCTTTTTTTTAGTTTGTTTAGCACAAAAAAACAAAAAAACAAAACCCAGTGGTGATCAAATACCACCAAAAGAAAGCTCTGTTTGTGGTAAGAAAATGATAAAAATTTTATTTGGGTACAGTGTAGCATGACCGTGCAATTGTCATTCAAAGTGTGACAGCGCTGAAAGCTGAAAATTGGTCTGGGCAGGAAGGGGGGAAAGTGCCCGGTATTGAAGTGGTTAATGTACGTTTTTAAATTTTAAATAGATAGGGTTAATAGCGAATTAACAAGGCTTATTAATGCCTGTTGGCAATGCATGTATAATGCCTTACCATTAACCTCTATGGGCTTCAATGGCCATACAACGCAGAAAAAAATAAGGTATTATTTTTAAATGCACCGCAGCACTGAAAGTTGGGTCAAATCCTAACTACTCTTAAAAATACTCCCTCCCCCTCCTAACACTAACCTGTGTAAGAAAAGATCTGTCTACTTTTATTATTTTCAGGCAGCTCCGGTCCAGTCATGTAATTGGCTCCCCTGTATCAGCCAGCGCCAGCTGCAGGGGAGAAGAGGGAGTGCCAACAATAGATGGGATATAGTAAGCCTATGGGAGACATCACCACTATGGCATTACCAGCGATTGTTGTTAGCTCTCACATGACCAGATTGGAGCGTTCTAAAAAGAAGGACGAATACAGATCTTTTCTTACACAAGATACTCAGAATATTTTTAGGGTAGTTAAGGTTTGACCGGAATTCCATTTTAAATCACAACAGTGTTAATGTGCCCGGAGTGGGTACGCTCTCGTCCAATCATCAGGGGGAAGGTGCATACGGGGTTCATCAATGACACTGGGGATGTCCTGATATTCTTCTTGAATTATTGTAAAGTGACTGTCAGATATGTTGGCATCCCCGCCATGCACTGCGAGCAATTATGAGGCTACAGAACACAGTACTGACATAGCTGGTTGGAGGAACCACAATGCAAAGCGAAGGAAGGAAGAGGCAGTCATTGTCATCTATGGCAGTGTCAGACACGAGGTCTGGAAGAAGAGAGTGAAGGGAGGACTCTCCACCCATCTCGAGTATTAAAGTAGTTTTGGATAGAGTGGAGAGGGATTAGAACCCCTGTAAGGTTTTATTGCTGTCTGTACCCCCATTAGGTTGCATTTACACATGATTACACAGGCGTAATCAGCGCAATTCTGGCCTGTGATTTCAAATGGCTGCAAAATGCGGGACGTGTTTGAGATGCCATTACTCCTAAAGGCCCTCCAATCCCGCCACCATTTTCACACGGTTGTCGACTGAAAGAAGCTCAAGTTCCTTTTTTGAGCGACAAGCATCACAACTGCAGCGTGATTTATCACGTGACAATCGCGGCGCAATTGGGGTGCCATTAGAAGTAATGCCATTGCAAACGATCATGTGTGAAAGCAGCCTTAGGAATATTCACACTCTCCATTTATCCTGTTTAGGGTTATCATTTAAAGTGACATAAAATCCCTAATCTTGGGTTGTCCTCAGAAGGGTAATAGAGGGGAAATCTTCCAATGGGGACACTAGTTCTGGTGACAACCATGGATATCCACATGTTAGAGGGATTTCCTCGCACTACCTGTCTTGGCTAAGGGACAGGAAGTCTTCCCAAGGGGGACACAGATGGCAACAAAAAACATGAGAGGGGTTATAACCCTCCCTTACGCTATCCAAAATGAGAAAAAAAAAAAAGTTTTGCCTTTAAAAGAGAAATATAGGTTTTCTTTTTTTTTTGTAGGAATCATACATACCTAGGTGGATACAGCATCGGTCCTATGCTGCATCTGTCCCCTGGCGCCTCTGCACTGAGAATCGAGTGTTTGAACACCACCGATCGCTCGGTTGTCAGTGCTCCGTGAGCAGTAAGGATGGGCTCCGGCGTGTTCGCATGCAGAATGTGCAGAGCCCGCCAGGAAGTCGGCATGGCGCAGCGCTAATCACAGGCAGCGAGACATTTCCCGATTACTGCAGCCGCACATTGGGAAATGTCTCACTGCTTGTGAATAACGCTGCGCAGTGCCGACCTCCTGGCGTGCTCTGCACGTTCTGCATGCGAACACGCCAGAGCTCATCCTTAGTGAGCAGAGAGCTGTAGACTGTCAGTCACAACTCTCTGCTCTTCTCCCTCCTTCTCATTGGAGAGCCGAGCTGTGGAGGGGCGGGGAGCGGCCGTCTCAGCCTCCCAGTGGATCGCTGAGACGGGTGTCAGTCCAGGCACCTGGTGGATCCAGACTTTATTGTCGGGATGACGCAGAGCCTGGACCGATATCCGTGACGTCAGCAGAGTGCGGACTTCAGACCTGAAAACAGGTCACAGGAGTGCAAAACGAATTGCAATCCTGTGATCCAGAGGAGAAGCTCAGGCTGGACTTCTCCTTTAATTCTATTTACATTATCTTCTTTGAACAGGCAACTCCCCCCCCCCAAGCGACAATCACTTTATAGCCTCAGGCAGAGCGCGCATTAAAAACGCTGCTTTTAGAGACATCTGGCGGTTTTTTTCAATTTTTTTGCCTCTAAACGCTCCTCCACATTAGCCTAGGGGTCCGTGCACATATAGGGGGGTTTAGAATCAGGAAATGAAAAAAAAAACTGCTAGCCCGTCCTGAAGCAGGAAAAAATAAATCGCTTGACTCGTGTAAACGCGCCTAAACGCGGGTTAACGCTAGGAGCATCAAGCACTTGAGCGTTTAATTCATTTCAATGGCCGGAATGAATTAATAGTCAGGCTGACGACACGACCGCCCAAGCACCTGACACGCCTAAAGGTGCCAAGTGTTTTTTCTGCCAAAACGCTGCTGCCAGGAGGAAAGGCATTGAGGAGAGATGGGCAAACGCCCTGTGTGCATGAGGCCTCCGACTATTTAGCAATCACAGCAATAGAAACACTGAATTGTAACATTTGTAATAAATATCAAAGTATGAGACACCCGAGTGATCCCAGAGCTAGCGGATGATGTGCTGTATGCACTGCAGCCACACATACAGATAAGATGACGGGATGCATGGCACAGACTGATCTCTTATTCATGGTGACCGTCCAATCCTGGCACTGTCACAGCAATCCGGTCACCGCATTGTACAATCACACGATCTATCAGCCTCCTCTCCGATCTCACACTTCTTCTGATTGGTGGATCTTAGTTACAAGACGACATTGCACCCAATCCTAAATTGGCCATACACTATACAAACAGATTTACATGCTACTTTAGATCTACCATCCACTATGTTGTAGAACCCCCCACCCGATCTGATAAATAACTGAGTGCAATGAAATGATTAAAGAATAACTAAGAGCAAAGTGGAGAGGAATTAGAACCCCAGGCAGGTTTTTATTGCTGTCTGTGTCCCCATTAGGGAGATTCATCCTCTCTATATGTCCTCTTTATATAAAGTCAAAGAAAATCCCAAATCTGCCCGCAGTTCAAATGTAATCCTCATATTATATTGTACAGGAGGAGATTGTACGATCACACTGTATGGCAGTGCCAGCTACTGACAGCCCATATCGGTGCCCTCTTCCTGCCAGCAGCACACCAATCAGCAACTTCTCCAGCCCTGCCCCCGATCACTGCCCCGATCCCCCGTACCTCCCCCTCCAGCTTGCGGTGCAGGCTCTTCCAGTACACAGGCGGCACCCCGGAGGAGCTGAGAGCGGCCTGGTGCAGAACCACGAACTGCGAATATCCCTCATCCTGCTGATCGTAACCCGGCTCGGCCATGCTACCTGGACTGCGGATCTGAGCATGCGAGGGGGCAGGGGGGCGTGTCTGAGCGTGACTCCGCCCAGTACACTCAACGCAGGCCTTCCTAGTTCTGCCCCCGCCCACTGTATTTATAATGCCCCACCCGTTACACTCCCACTGCCTCACTATGCCCCGCCCACAAGAAAGCACACTGCCCTGTTATGCTCCGCCTGCATACATGGTGACCTGCCCCGCCTTCTATACACACACTGCCCTGCCCACATGTTCTCCCCGCCCATAGCACGGCCCGCCCCTGTCAATGCTATAGAGTCAGAGAACAGCTGATGTGTCACTGTGCTTCACTGGCCGCTCCGTCCCCGGCAATGAGTGCCGTACAGCGGGCACCTCCTTACTGGACACCCCGCGGGCACATCTCTTCATTTCTCTATCAGTTCCGGGTGTGTGTGATCAGGAACCTCCCACTTTCTAGGCTGGAATCTGTGTGCAGAGCTGTGTATACTGACATGTCATATCCCTGAAGTATACACCTCCCTGTACTGTATACCGACATGTCATATCCCTGAAGTATACACCTCCCTGTACTGTATACCGACATGTCATATCCCTGAAGTATACACCTCCCTGTACTGTATACCGACATGTCATATCCCTGAAGTATACACCTCCCTGTACTGTATACCGACATGTCATATCCCTGAAGTATACACCTCCCTGTACTGTATACCGACATGTCATATCCCTGAAGTATACACCTCCCTGTACTGTATACTGACATGTCATATCCCTGAAGTATACACCTCTCTGTACTGTATACCGACATGTCATATCCCTGAAGTATACACCTCCCTGTACTGTATACCGACATGTCATATCCCTGAAGTATACACCTCCCTGTACTGTATACCGACATGTCATATCCCTGAAGTATACACCTCCCTGTACTGTATACCGACATGTCATATCCCTGAAGTATACACCTCCCTGTACTGTATACCGACATGTCATATCCCTGAAGTATACACCTCCCTGTAGTGTATACTGACATGTCATATCCCTGAAGTATACACCTCCCTGTACTGTATACCGACATGTCATATCCCTGAAGTATACACCTCCCTGTACTGTATACCGACATGTCATATCCCTGAAGTATACATCTCCCTGTACTGTATACTGACATGTCATATCCCAGAAGTATACACCTCCTTGTACTGTATACCGACATGTCATATCCCTGAAGTATACACCTCCCTGTACTGTATACCGACATGTCATATCCCTGAAGTATACACCTCCCTGTACTGTATACCGACATGTCATCCCTGAAGTATACACCTCTCTGTACTGTATACTGACATGTCATATCCCTGAAGTATACACCTCCCTGTACTGTATACCGACATGTCATATCCCTGAAGTATACATCTCCCTGTACTGTATACCGACATGTCATATCCCTGAAGTATACACCTCCCTGTACTGTATACCGACATGTCATATCCCTGAAGTATACACCTCCCTGTACTGTATACTGACATGTCATATCCCTGAAGTATACACCTCCCTGTACTGTATACCGACATGTCATATCCCTGAAGTATACACCTCCCTGTACTGTATACCGACATGTCATATCCCTGAAGTATACATCTCCCTGTACTGTATACCGACATGTCATATCCCTGAAGTATACACCTCCCTGTACTGTATACCGACATGTCATATCCCTGAAGTATACACCTCCCTGTACTGTATACTGACATGTCATATCCCTGAAGTATACACCTCCCTGTACTGTATACCGACATGTCATATCCCTGAAGTATACACCTCCCTGTACTGTATACCGACATGTCATCCCTGAAGTATACACCTCTCTGTACTGTATACTGACATGTCATATCCCTGAAGTATACACCTCCCTGTACTGTATACCGACATGTCATCCCTGAAGTATACACCTCTCTGTACTGTATACTGACATGTCATATCCCTGAAGTATACACCTCCCTGTACTGTATCCCGACATGTCATATCCCAGAAGTATACACCTCCCTGTACTGTATACCGACATGTCATATCCCTGAAGTATACACCTCCCTGTACTGTATACTGACATGTCATATCCCTGAAGTATACACCTCTCTGTACTGTATACCGACATGTCATATCCCTGAAGTATACACCTCCCTGTACTGTATACTGACATGTCATATCCCTGAAGTATACACCTCCCTGCACTGTATACTGACATGTCATATCCCTGAAGTATACACCTCCCTGTACTGTATACCGACATGTCATATCCCTGAAGTATACACCTCCCTGTACTGTATACTGACATGTCATATCCCTGAAGTATACACCTCCCTGTAGTGTATACTGACATGTCATATCCCTGAAGTATACACCTCCCTGTACTGTATACTGAGATGTCATATCCCTGAAGTATACACCTCCCTGTACTGTATACCGACATGTCATATCCCTGAAGTATACACCTCCCTGTACTGTATACCGACATGTCATATCCCTGAAGTATACACCTCCCTGTACTGTATACCGACATGTCATATCCCTGAAGTATACACCTCCCTGTACTGTATACCGACATGTCATATCCCTGAAGTATACATCTCCCTGTACTGTATACCGACATGTCATATCCCTGAAGTATACACCTCCCTGTACTGTATACCGACATGTCATATCCCTGAAGTATACATCTCCCTGTACTGTATACCGACATGTCATATCCCTGAAGTATACACCTCCCTGTACTGTATACCGACATGTCATATCCCTGAAGTATACACCTCCCTGTACTGTATACTGACATGTCATATCCCTGAAGTATACACCTCCCTGTACTGTATACCGACATGTCATATCCCTGAAGTATACACCTCCCTGTACTGTATACCGACATGTCATCCCTGAAGTATACACCTCTCTGTACTGTATACTGACATGTCATATCCCTGAAGTATACACCTCCCTGTACTGTATACTGACATGTCATATCCTGAAGTATACACCTCCCTGTACTGTATCCCGACATGTCATATCCCAGAAGTATACACCTCCCTGTACTGTATACCGACATGTCATATCCCTGAAGTATACACCTCCCTGTACTGTATACTGACATGTCATATCCCTGAAGTATACACCTCTCTGTACTGTATACTGACATGTCATATCCCTGAAGTATACACCTCCCTGTACTGTATACTGACATGTCATATCCCTGAAGTATACACCTCCCTGCACTGTATACTGACATGTCATATCCCTGAAGTATACACCTCCCTGTACTGTATACCGACATGTCATATCCCTGAAGTATACACCTCCCTGTACTGTATACTGACATGTCATATCCCTGAAGTATACACCTCCCTGTACTGTATACCGACATGTCATATCCCTGAAGTATACACCTCCCTGTACTGTATACCGACATGTCATATCCCTGAAGTATACACCTCTCTGTACTGTATACCGACATGTCATATCCCTGAAGTATACACCTCCCTGTACTGTATACCGACATGTCATATCCCTGAAGTATACACCTCCCTGTACTGTATACCGACATGTCATATCCCTGAAGTATACATCTCCCTGTACTGTATACTGACATGTCATATCCCAGAAGTATACACCTCCTTGTACTGTATACCGACATGTCATATCCCTGAAGTATACACCTCCCTGTACTGTATACCGACATGTCATATCCCTGAAGTATACACCTCCGTGTACTGTATACCGACATGTCATCCCTGAAGTATACACCTCTCTGTACTGTATACTGACATGTCATATCCCTGAAGTATACACCTCCCTGTACTGTATACCGACATGTCATATCCCTGAAGTATACATCTCCCTGTACTGTATACCGACATGTCATATCCCTGAAGTATACACCTCCCTGTACTGTATACCGACATGTCATATCCCTGAAGTATACACCTCCCTGTACTGTATACTGACATGTCATATCCCTGAAGTATACACCTCCCTGTACTGTATACCGACATGTCATATCCCTGAAGTATACACCTCCCTGTACTGTATACCGACATGTCATATCCCTGAAGTATACATCTCCCTGTACTGTATACCGACATGTCATATCCCTGAAGTATACACCTCCCTGTACTGTATACCGACATGTCATATCCCTGAAGTATACACCTCCCTGTACTGTATACTGACATGTCATATCCCTGAAGTATACACCTCCCTGTACTGTATACCGACATGTCATCCCTGAAGTATACACCTCTCTGTACTGTATACTGACATGTCATATCCCTGAAGTATACACCTCCCTGTACTGTATACTGACATGTCATATCCTGAAGTATACACCTCCCTGTACTGTATCCCGACATGTCATATCCCAGAAGTATACACCTCCCTGTACTGTATACCGACATGTCATATCCCTGAAGTATACACCTCCCTGTACTGTATACTGACATGTCATATCCCTGAAGTATACACCTCTCTGTACTGTATACCGACATGTCATATCCCTGAAGTATACACCTCCCTGTACTGTATACTGACATGTCATATCCCTGAAGTATACACCTCCCTGCACTGTATACTGACATGTCATATCCCTGAAGTATACACCTCCCTGTACTGTATACCGACATGTCATATCCCTGAAGTATACACCTCCCTGTACTGTATACTGACACGTCATATCCCTGAAGTATACACCTCCCTGTAGTGTATACTGACATGTCATATCCCTGAAGTATACACCTCCCTGTACTGTATACTGAGATGTCATATCCCTGAAGTATACACCTCCCTGTACTGTATACCGACATGTCATATCCCTGAAGTATACACCTCCCTGTACTGTATACCGACATGTCATATCCCTGAAGTATACACCTCCCTGTACTGTATACCGACATGTCATATCCCTGAAGTATACACCTCCCTGTACTGTATACCGACATGTCATATCCCTGAAGTATACATCTCCCTGTACTGTATACCGACATGTCATATCCCTGAAGTATACACCTCCCTGTACTGTATACCGACATGTCATATCCCTGAAGTATACATCTCCCTGTACTGTATACCGACATGTCATATCCCTGAAGTATACACCTCCCTGTACTGTATACCGACATGTCATATCCCTGAAGTATACACCTCCCTGTACTGTATACTGACATGTCATATCCCTGAAGTATACACCTCCCTGTACTGTATACCGACATGTCATATCCCTGAAGTATACACCTCCCTGTACTGTATACCGACATGTCATCCCTGAAGTATACACCTCTCTGTACTGTATACTGACATGTCATATCCCTGAAGTATACACCTCCCTGTACTGTATACTGACATGTCATATCCTGAAGTATACACCTCCCTGTACTGTATCCCGACATGTCATATCCCAGAAGTATACACCTCCCTGTACTGTATACCGACATGTCATATCCCTGAAGTATACACCTCCCTGTACTGTATACTGACATGTCATATCCCTGAAGTATACACCTCTCTGTACTGTATACTGACATGTCATATCCCTGAAGTATACACCTCCCTGTACTGTATACTGACATGTCATATCCCTGAAGTATACACCTCCCTGCACTGTATACTGACATGTCATATCCCTGAAGTATACACCTCCCTGTACTGTATACCGACATGTCATATCCCTGAAGTATACACCTCCCTGTACTGTATACTGACATGTCATATCCCTGAAGTATACACCTCCCTGTACTGTATACCGACATGTCATATCCCTGAAGTATACACCTCCCTGTGCTGTATACCGACATGTCATATCCCTGAAGTATACACCTCTCTGTACTGTATACCGACATGTCATATCCCTGAAGTATACACCTCCCTGTACTGTATACCGACATGTCATATCCCTGAAGTATACACCTCCCTGTACTGTATACCGACATGTCATATCCCTGAAGTATACACCTCCCTGTACTGTATACTGACATGTCATATCCCTGAAGTATACACCTCTCTGTACTGTATACCGACATGTCATATCCCTGAAGTATACACCTCCCTGTACTGTATACTGACATGTCATATCCCTGAAGTATACACCTTTCTGTACTGTATACCGACATGTCATATCCCTGAAGTATACACCTCTCTGTACTGTATACCGACATGTCATATCCCTGAAGTATACACCTCCCTGTACTGTATACCGACATGTCATATCCCTGAAGTATACACCTCCCTGTACTGTATACTGAGATGTCATATCCCTGAAGTATACACCTCCTTGTACTGTATACTGACATGTCATATCCCTGAAGTATACACCTCCCTGTACTGTATACCGACATGTCATATCCCTGAAGTATACACCTCCTTGTACTGTATACCGACATGTCATATCCCTGAAGTATACACCTCCCTGTACTGTATACTGACATGTCATATCCCTGAAGTATACACCTCCCTGTACTGTATACTGACATGTCATATCCCTGAAGTATACACCTCCCTGCACTGTATACTGACATGTCATATCCCTGAAGTATACAGATTCCTTTACTGTATACCGACATGTCATATCCCTGAAGTATACACCTCCCTGTACTGTATACTGACATGTCATATCCCTGAAGTATACACCTCCCTGTACTGTATACCGACATGTCATATCCCTGAAGTATACACCTCCCTGTACTGTATACTGACATGTCATATCCCTGAAGTATACACCTCTCTGTACTGTATACCGACATGTCATATCCCTGAAGTATACACCTCTCTGTACTGTATACCGACATGTCATATCCCTGAAGTATACACCTCCCTGTACTGTATACCCACATGTCATATCCCTGAAGTATACACCTCCCTGCACTGTATACTGACATGTCATATCCCTGAAGTATACACCTCCCTGTACTGTATACCGACATGTCATATCCCTGAAGTATACATCTCCCTGTACTGTATACCGACATGTCATATCCCTGAAGTATACACCTCCCTGTACTGTATACCGACATGTCATATCCCTGAAGTATACACCTCCCTGTACTGTATACTGACATGTCATATCCCTGAAGTATACACCTCCCTGTACTGTATACCGACATGTCATATCCCTGAAGTATACACCTCCCTGTACTGTATACCGACATGTCATCCCTGAAGTATACACCTCTCTGTACTGTATACTGACATGTCATATCCCTGAAGTATACACCTCCCTGTACTGTATACTGACATGTCATATCCTGAAGTATACACCTCCCTGTACTGTATCCCGACATGTCATATCCCAGAAGTATACACCTCCCTGTACTGTATACCGACATGTCATATCCCTGAAGTATACACCTCCCTGTACTGTATACTGACATGTCATATCCCTGAAGAATACACCTCTCTGTACTGTATACTGACATGTCATATCCCTGAAGTATACACCTCCCTGTACTGTATACTGACATGTCATATCCCTGAAGTATACACCTCCCTGCACTGTATACTGACATGTCATATCCCTGAAGTATACACCTCCCTGTACTGTATACCGACATGTCATATCCCTGAAGTATACACCTCCCTGTACTGTATACTGACATGTCATATCCCTGAAGTATACACCTCCCTGTACTGTATACCGACATGTCATATCCCTGAAGTATACACCTCCCTGTACTGTATACCGACATGTCATATCCCTGAAGTATACACCTCTCTGTACTGTATACCGACATGTCATATCCCTGAAGTATACACCTCTCTGTACTGTATACCGACATGTCATATCCCTGAAGTATACACCTCCCTGTACTGTATACCGACATGTCATATCCCTGAAGTATACACCTCCCTGTACTGTATACTGAGATGTCATATCCCTGAAGTATACACCTCCTTGTACTGTATACTGACATGTCATATCCCTGAAGTATACACCTCCCTGTACTGTATACCGACATGTCATATCCCTGAAGTATACACCTCTCTGTACTGTATACCGACATGTCATATCCCTGAAGTATACACCTCCCTGTACTGTATACTGACATGTCATATCCCTGAAGTATACACCTCCCTGTACTGTATACTGACATGTCATATCCCTGAAGTATACACCTCTTTGTACTGTATACCGACATGTCATATCCCTGAAGTATACACCTCTCTGTACTGTATACCGACATGTCATATCCCTGAAGTATACACCTCCCTGTACTGTATACCTGACATGTCATATCCCTGAAGTATACACCTCCCTGCACTGTATACTGACATGTCATATCCCTGAAGTATACACCTCCCTGTACTGTATACCGACATGTCATATCCCTGAAGTATACATCTCCCTGTACTGTATACCGACATGTCATATCCCTGAAGTATACACCTCCCTGTACTGTATACCGACATGTCATATCCCTGAAGTATACACCTCCCTGTACTGTATACTGACATGTCATATCCCTGAAGTATACACCTCCCTGTACTGTATACGACATGTCATATCCCTGAAGTATACACCTCCCTGTACTGTATACCGACATGTCATCCCTGAAGTATACACCTCTCTGTACTGTATACTGACATGTCATATCCCTGAAGTATACACCTCCCTGTACTGTATACTGACATGTCATATCCTGAAGTATACACCTCCCTGTACTGTATCCCGACATGTCATATCCCAGAAGTATACACCTCCCTGTACTGTATACCGACATGTCATATCCCTGAAGTATACACCTCCCTGTACTGTATACTGACATGTCATATCCCTGAAGTATACACCTCTCTGTACTGTATACTGACATGTCATATCCCTGAAGTATACACCTCCCTGTACTGTATACTGACATGTCATATCCCTGAAGTATACACCTCCCTGCACTGTATACTGACATGTCATATCCCTGAAGTATACACCTCCCTGTACTGTATACCGACATGTCATATCCCTGAAGTATACACCTCCCTGTACTGTATACTGACATGTCATATCCCTGAAGTATACACCTCCCTGTACTGTATACCGACATGTCATATCCCTGAAGTATACACCTCCCTGTACTGTATACCGACATGTCATATCCCTGAAGTATACACCTCCCTGTACTGTATACCGACATGTCATATCCCTGAAGTATACACCTCTCTGTACTGTATACCGACATGTCATATCCCTGAAGTATACACCTCTCTGTACTGTATACCGACATGTCATATCCCTGAAGTATACACCTCCCTATACTGTATACCGACATGTCATATCCCTGAAGTATACACCTCCCTGTACTGTATACTGAGATGTCATATCCCTGAAGTATACACCTCCTTGTACTGTATACTAACATGTCATATCCCTGAAGTATACACCTCCCTGTACTGTATACCGACATGTCATATTCCTGAAGTATACACCTCTCTGTACTGTATACTGACATGTCATATCCCTGAAGTATACACCTCCCTGTACTGTATCCCGACATGTCATATCCCAGAAGTATACACCTCCCTGTACTGTATACCGACATGTCATATCCCTGAAGTATACACCTCCCTGTACTGTATACTGACATGTCATATCCCTGAAGTATACACCTCTCTGTACTGTATACTGACATGTCATATCCCTGAAGTATACACCTCCTTGTACTGTATACCGACATGTCATATCCCTGAAGTATACACCTCCCTGTACTGTATACCTGACATTTCATATCCCTGAAGTATACACCTCCCTGCACTGTATACTGACATGTCATATCCCTGAAGTATACACCTCCCTGTACTGTATACCGACATGTCATATCCCTGAAGTATACACCTCCCTGTACTGTATACTGACATGTCATATCCCTGAAGTATACACCTCCCTGTACTGTATACTGAGATGTCATATCCCTGAAGTATACACCTCCTTGTACTGTATACCGACATGTCATATCCCTGAAGTATACACCTCCCTGTACTGTATACCGACATGTCATATCCCTGAAGTATACACCTCCCTGTACTGTATACCGACATGTCATATCCCTGAAGTATACACCTCCCTGTACTGTATACTGAGATGTCATATCCCTGAAGTATACACCTCCCTGTACTGTATACTGACATGTCATATCCCTGAAGTATACACCTCCCTGTACTGTATACCGACATGTCATATCCCTGAAGTATACACCTCCCTGTACTGTATACTGACATGTCATATCCCTGAAGTATACACCTCCTTGTACTGTATACTGACATGTCATATCCCTGAAGTATACACCTCCTTGTACTGTATACTGACATGTCATATCCCTGAAGTATACACCTCTCTGTACTGTATACCGACATGTCATATCCCCGAAGTATACACCTCTCTGTACTGTATACCGACATGTCATATCCCTGAAGTATACACCTCCCTGTACTGTATACCGACATGTCATATCCCTGAAGTATACACCTCCCTGTACTGTATACTGAGATGTCATATCCCTGAAGTATACACCTCCCTGTACTGTATACCGACATGTCATATCCCTGAAGTATACACCTCCCTGTACTGTATACCGACATGTCATATCCCTGAAGTATACACCTCCCTGTACTGTATACTGAGATGTCATATCCCTGAAGTATACACCTCCTTGTACTGTATACCGACATGTCATATCCCTGAAGTATACACCTCCCTGTACTGTATACCGACATGTCATATCCCTGAAGTATACACCTCCCTGTACTGTATACTGACATGTCATATCCCTGAAGTATACACCTCCCTGTACTGTATACCGACATGTCATATCCCTGAAGTATACACCTCCCTGTACTGTATACCGACATGTCATATCCCTGAAGTATACACCTCCCTGTACTGTATACTGACATGTCATATCCCTGAAGTATACACCTCTCTGTACTGTATACCGACATGTCATATCCCTGAAGTATACACCTCTCTGTACTGTATACCGACATGTCATATCCCTGAAGTATACACCTCCCTGTACTGTATACCGACATGTCATATCCCTGAAGTATACACCTCCCTGTACTGTATACTGAGATGTCATATCCCTGAAGTATACACCTCCTTGTACTGTATACTGACATGTCATATCCCTGAAGTATACACCTCCCTGTACTGTATACTGACATGTCATATCCCTGAAGTATACACCTCCCTGTACTGTATACCGACATGTCATATCCCTGAAGTATACACCTCCCTGTACTGTATACTGACATGTCATATCCCTGAAGTATACACCTCTCTGTACTGTATACCGACATGTCATATCCTGAAGTATACACCTCCCTGTACTGTATACTGACATGTCATATCCCTGAAGTATACACCTTTCTGTACTGTATACCGACATGTCATATCCCTGAAGTATACACCTCTCTGTACTGTATACCGACATGTCATATCCCTGAAGTATACACCTCCCTGTACTGTATACCGACATGTCATATCCCTGAAGTATACACCTCCCTGTACTGTATACTGAGATGTCATATCCCTGAAGTATACACCTCCTTGTACTGTATACTGACATGTCATATCCCTGAAGTATACACCTCCCTGTACTGTATAGCGACATGTCATATCCCTGAAGTATACACCTCCTTGTACTGTATACCGACATGTCATATCCCTGAAGTATACACCTCCCTGTACTGTATACTGACATGTCATATCCCTGAAGTATACACCTCCCTGTACTGTATACTGACATGTCATATCCCTGAAGTATACACCTCCCTGCACTGTATACTGACATGTCATATCCCTGAAGTATACACATTCCTTTACTGTATACCGACATGTCATATCCCTGAAGTATACACCTCCCTGTACTGTATACCGACATGTCATATCCCTGAAGTATACACCTCCCTGTACTGTATACTGACATGTCATATCCCTGAAGTATACACCTCCCTGTACTGTATACCGACATGTCATATCCCTGAAGTATACACCTCCCTGTACTGTATACTGAGATGTCATATCCCTGAAGTATACACCTCCTTGTACTGTATACTGACATGTCATATCCCTGAAGTATACACCTCCCTGTACTGTATACTGACATGTCATATCCCTGAAGTATACACCTCCCTGTACTGTATACCGACATGTCATATCCCTGAAGTATACACCTCCCTGTACTGTATACCGACATGTCATATCCCAGAAGTATACACCTCCCTGTACTGTATACCGACATGTCATATCCCTGAAGTATACACCTCCCTGTACTGTATACTGACATGTCATATCCCTGAAGTATACACCTCCTTGTACTGTATACTGACATGTCATATCCCTGAAGTATACACCTCCCTGTACTGTATACTGACATGTCATATCCCTGAAGTATACACCTCCCTGTACTGTATATCGACATGTCATATCCCTGAAGTATACACCTCCCTGTACTGTATACTGACATGTCATATCCCTGAAGTATACACCCTCTCTGTACTGTATACCGACATGTCATATCCCTGAAGTATACACCTCTCTGTACTGTATACTGACATGTCATATCCCTGAAGTATACACCTTTCTGTACTGTATACCGACATGTCATATCCCTGAAGTATACACCTCTCTGTACTGTATACCGACATGTCATATCCCTGAAGTATACACCTCCCTGTACTGTATACCGACATGTCATATCCCTGAAGTATACACCTCCCTGTACTGTATACTGAGATGTCATATCCCTGAAGTATACACCTCCTTGTACTGTATACTGACATGTCATATCCCTGAAGTATACACCTCCCTGTACTGTATACTGACATGTCATATCCCTGAAGTATACACCTCCTTGTACTGTATACCGACATGTCATATCCCTGAAGTATACACCCCCTGTACTGTATACTGACATGTCATATCCCTGAAGTATACACCTCCCTGTACTGTATACTGACATGTCATATCCCTGAAGTATACACCTCCCTGCACTGTATACTGACATGTCATATCCCTGAAGTATACACATTCTTTACTGTATACCGACATGTCATATCCCTGAAGTATACACCTCCCTGTACTGTATACTGACATGTCATATCCTGAAGTATACACCTCCCTGTACTGTATACCGACATGTCATATCCCTGAAGTATACACCTCCCTGTACTGTATACTGACATGTCATATCCCTGAAGTATACACCTTTCTGTACTGTATACCGACATGTCATATCCCTGAAGTATACACCTCTCTGTACTGTATACCGACATGTCATATCCCTGAAGTATACACCTCCCTGTACTGTATACCGACATGTCATATCCTGAAGTATACACCTCCCTGTACTGTATACTGAGATGTCATATCCCTGAAGTATACACCTCCCTGTACTGTATACCGACATGTCATATCCCTGAAGTATACACCTCCCTGTACTGTATACCGACATGTCATATCCCTGAAGTATACACCTCCCTGTACTGTATACTGAGATGTCTGAAGTATACACCTCCTTGTACTGTATACTGACATGTCATATCCCTGAAGTATACACCTCCCTGTACTGTATACCGACATGTCATATCCCTGAAGTATACACCTCCCTGTACTGTATTCTGACATGTCATATCCCAGAAGTATACACCTCCCTGTACTGTATACTGACATGTCATATCCCTGAAGTATACACCTCCTGTACTGTATACCGACATGTCATATCCCTGAAGTATACACCTCCCTGTACTGTATACCTGACATGTCATATCCCTGAAGTATACACCTCCTGTACTGTATACCGACATGTCATATCCCTGAAGTATACACCTCTCTGTACTGTATACCGACATGTCATATCCCTGAAGTATACACCTCCCTGTACTGTATACCGACATGTCATATCCCTGAAGTATACACCTCCCTGTACTGTATACTGAGATGTCATATCCCTGAAGTATACACCTCCTTGTACTGTATACTGACATGTCATATCCCTGAAGTATACACCTCCCTGTACTGTATACTGACATGTCATATCCCTGAAGTATACACCTCCCTGTACTGTATACTGACATGTCATATCCCTGAAGTATACACCTCCCTGTACTGTATACCGACATGTCATATCCCTGAAGTATACACCTCCCTGTACTGTATACTGACATGTCATATCCCTGAAGTATACACCTCCTTGTACTGTATACTGACATGTCATATCCCTGAAGTATACACCTCTCTGTACTGTATACTGACATGTCATATCCCTGAAGTATACACCTCCCTTGTACTGTATACCGACATGTCATATCCCTGAAGTATACACCTCCCTGTACTGTATACTGACATGTCATATCCCTGAAGTATACACCTCCCTGTACTGTATACTGACATGTCATATCCCTGAAGTATACACCTCCCTGTACTGTATACCGACATGTCATATCCCTGAAGTATACACCTCCTCTGTACTGTATACTGACATGTCATATCCCTGAAGTATACACCTCCTGTACTGTATACCGACATGTCATATCCCTGAAGTATACACCTCCCTGTACTGTATACTGACATGTCATATCCCTGAAGTATACACCTCTCTGTACTGTATACCGACATGTCATATCCCTGAAGTATACACCTCTCTGTACTGTATACCGACATGTCATATCCCTGAAGTATACACCTCCCTGTACTGTATACCGACATGTCATATCCCTGAAGTATACACCTCCCTGTACTGTATACCGACATGTCATATCCCTGAAGTATACACCTCCCTGTACTGTATACTGAGATGTCATATCCCTGAAGTATACACCTCCTGTACTGTATACTGACATGTCATATCCCTGAAGTATACACCTCCCTGTACTGTATACTGACATGTCATATCCCTGAAGTATACACCTCCCTGTACTGTATACCGACATGTCATATCCCTGAAGTATACACCTCCCTGTACTGTATACTGACATGTCATATCCCTGAAGTATACACCTCTCTGTACTGTATACCGACATGTCATATCCCTGAAGT